>JANAVB010036419.1:14299680-14387097 GCA_029216955.1 Iris pallida | reverse complement strand
GATGAGATACCTGACTCTAGTTAGAGTAACACAAGTCAGATGTATACAGGGATGATGATATGAAATGTACAATGCATCTGCATGCTGTCTAGGTCAAACTATGCAAAAGTCAACACTTGGTCAACTCTAGTCAACTATACTAGTCAACTAGGTCTAAACAAGTCTAATCTAGACTCAACCAAGTCTAATCTTGCTAGCACTCTCATACCATTACAATGCTATACAACATATCAACCTACAATTTACACATATATTTATATACAAGCATCAACTTATTTATATATCTATATACCACATTATTCATGCCTATATTGTATTACTTATATTACATATACAAGCCTACCTTGCACACATACATTCATTCATATATACTCATACTTGCAATGTCCATTCATTCATGCCTAATTGTATCCTACAACTTGCATATTTACAACTTACATAGATACATATATATAGAGGGAGATAGAGAGGGGCTAAGTGAGTGTGTGCCCATGTTAGATAAATGTGGAGATGGTAAAGTGGGTGTGAGTGTTAGTGAAGTGAAGCATGGCATTAGTGTGTGGCAAGGTGTGAGGGTGAGTGTCCAATAGATGTAGGCTAATGTGTGGCAAAGAGTGAAAATAGTGTCATATGTGAGAGAGAGGTGAGTGTGGTGTCAAAGGAGAACAAGTGTGCATGTAGGGAAGTCCAAAACTGGACTGTGAGTGAGCAAGGTACAGTGTACAGGAAAGGGAAGACAGTGTCAACCTAACATACTAATGTGTGTGCATGTGTTTACAAATGGTATGTTAAAACTGAGTTGAAAGGGGGAAGGAAAACAGTGTATAAAACAGTGTGTGATATGAATGGTGTCAAGTGAGTGAGCAGTGAAGAAAGTGGAAGGAAAATCAGTGTAAAACAGTGGACAGCAGGGTGTGTGTGTGTAGGATGCTATATGACAGTAAGGTATGCATTTAGAGTCAACAAACAGTGACAGGAAAAAAAACATGAATCAACATCCATTAAGCCTCAGTTTAGTTCAAAAAGAGGAACACCAGTACATGGTTTAGGCATAGGTAATCAGTTTGAAGAAAGGGATGGAAATCAAATTGCAACAGAGGGTAAGTATCAGCCAATACATGGCATATAATCACATTTAACTTATACTTCAAAGTCACATTTCAGGTTTTACATGAACACTTAAAACAGTTCACAAATCATGAAAGAAAAGAAACTGAAATCAGTTTCAGTTTTACCAATGCCAATCAATCGAAGACCCATTCTCTAATCAAAAACCAATTCTCAGGTTAAAGAGCAACCAATGCAATAATGAAGAAATCAAATCAGTTTCCTTTTACACCAATGCAAAACTGGAACAATATGGACTCTCAGTCCTTAGCATTCGAAAACCAAAATTGAATCCAAAACCCAACCAATTCACACCCAACTCAACACACAGGTAGAACTCATATAGGTATACAACATAGGGATTTAAATCATGAATTTAACCGTTCTAATTAGGTTGAATCAATTGCCAAAACTCAGATTATAAAAACTGGAAACACAAATCTAAGATTTTGACAGTAGGTAAATTTCAGAAAATGGGTAAATGGGAAAATAGCTATTTAATCATGTTAATATTTACAGATATTGGTTGGTAAATGTTCTAGGGTGTGCACATGTGTCATAACATGTGTTCGTGTCCAACCACGGGGACACAAACGTGTCCAATCGAATAAAACCCCCAAAATACACACAAACACAATCAGTGAAGTAGCCGTGTTTAGACGTGTCCAGTGTACGACACAGGACACTAGGTCCCTCGTGCTCGTGTCCAAGTGTCAAGGGTGTGTAGGGCTACGACGTGGACACCCTGAATTGGGTCCACGACACGCCGTGTCGTGTCACGGAGGCCGTATCAGTGGCAAAAACCAACTGATACGTACACAGGAAAAAGAATGCAAAGAGCTCGATTTCTCGGAGCTCGACGATCGAGAGGCCATGAGACTTGACACGTGGAGTGTCAGTCATGGCCCCAAGGTCCACGCCAAACGGCTCGAGTCGAGTCGCCGTGTCGTGTCCTGGGCGGATCTCGAGCAGCAGGGCAGGACACAAATACACTGTACTGCAACTACTGCTGTATCCGACCCAATGCCGACACCGACACGACCCGACACGACCCAAAACCTATCCTAGGTTCTAGAGGACACCTAGGGCTATCGAATGATGCAAAAATATGACGGGGTTGCTAAGGAGATGAGAGATTACCAGAAGCTTGAAGTTCGGAAAAAGTCTGGACTGTGCAACTGAGTTCTTCACTAGCAGTCACCAAAACTCAACCCAAACTGAACCTTAACAACAAGGAGAACATGGAGAACCAGTTAGGGATCCTCCAAGAAGAATTTGCTCTGAAAGGAAATCGAAATGGAGCAGGAAAGGCTTGGGAAAAACTTACCTCTTCAAAATATCACAAGGAATAAAGAAGAGGCTGTTCAAGGAATAAGAGAATACTTATAGGGGTTTGTTTTCTAGGGTTTTAGGCTGTCCAAAACCTAGGTTAAGTCACATCCAAGGGTGAGGGAAAATCCCTATCAAATCAAGGTCCAAGATGACACTAGGTTCTCTCCAACTAGGTTAGATCCAACTAACTAGATGTGAAATGGCTAACAAAATCATAAGCCATGACTAAACTAAACCATAAGCCAAGTCATGACTAAACCTAACCAATAATGACTAACCATGGCTAGTCTAGTCTCTAACTTGATCATGACTAACTAACCCTCTAGCCATGACTAAACCTGACTAACTAGACTAATCTAGGTTAGGTCCAAATCTAGGTTAGGGCTAACACTACACATGGCAATATTAAATAATAATAAATTCACACGAATTCAAACAAATCATACAAACTTAAATAAATCCTAAAATGACCAAAATACCCTCTAGGCTAAAAATGTACTAAACAAAATCTCTACTCACATGGTTAGGCTCTAGGGCAGACAGTCACTACGGCTTCACTAGTTGCACACCAAATCACAAGTCATGATTTAAATAGTTTTAAAAATCACTAAAAATATTATTAAATTTAAAACCATAATTAAATAATTTAAATACAAAATTTCAAAATTACCCTCATTTCAAAAACTGGGTGTTACAATCCTACCCACCTTATAAAAATTTCGTCCTCGAAATTAAGATGGTAGCAGTCTCTCTAGGTCAAACACCCCACAATCAAAGTCTCAAACATACCGTCAGATAATCATATGCTTCTGTCCATAATCATGATACTCAGAATCTTCGTCATGCTAGTGAGCAAGGCTACGATAATCACAGAGTCCTCGACTAAGGCACATACCTCTAGAATCATGGTATTTAAAATTTTCGCATTGCCGCATGCTTGGCAGCGAAAACCTTAAATTCCCACACCCGAGAAATACGTCCTAAATCTGACTATATGTCCTCACTATGCCAGCTAAACACGACTATCGAAGATTCTCAATTCCATAACCAAGGTGACCTAGCCCATATGATTAATCTCAGAAGGAATCAAACATAATCACAAGAACAACAAGACAGGATTGATAATCAACAAGGAACAGAAAGAATCGAAATTTCAAGGCAGTATAAGGGGCAATTGCATAATTTGAGTCAAAAGAACGGAACCTGCAACTAGATCTCTACTGGCCTGAACATCCTCGGCTGTCCTGGCGAAAGCTCGCCCTCGCTGGCCTCCTCTGGCCTGCTGATGCTGCATATACCTCTGCCGTTGAGTCGGTAAAGGTAATCCCGTCTGCTGATCTACCGGAGCCCTAGCTCCTGCTTCCTGAACTGCCTGTCCCGATGACTCGGGACACTCTTCAGACGATGATCGGATCCTCCGCAAAGCAAACATCTGCCCAACCTCTTCCGGCATTCGCCCCAACCATGCCCTGGCCTCTTACAGAAGGGACAAATAATAACTAGCTGCTGCTCCGAGGCCTGCTGCTGAATCTGTGGCTGCTGTGTCTGCTGAAAGGGTACACGGTCCTGAAACTGCCGCTGCTGAAGGTAGACCCTCGGCTGTGTACTGCTGTATGCTGCTGAAATCGCTGAAACTGCAGAGGTAGCACTGCTGCGGACTACTGCTGACTCTGCATTTGGGGCACCTGTGCTGAATCTGTAGGTGGGGCCTCTTGGCGGCCCGCACTACCACTGGCTCCCTGAGTATCTAGCCTCCTCTTCTCCTTCAGTCCAAGATCGTCCTCCGCTGTCATGGCTCCTACTAGAATCTGCTCGAAAGTGGCATCGCGGTCACTCTTGGTATATGACTTGATTTCCCTGATCAAACCTCTGCGGAACTTCCTCGCCTTCCCGACCTCAGTAAGATCCTCGATGAATCTGCTCAAACGGCTGAACTCTCCAGCATACTCCTCAACGGTCTGTTTCCCCTGAACCAAACTCTCGAACTACCTCCAGAGCACGGAGAGCTGTATCAGAAAGAATTTCTCCTTGAATAGTTTCTTGAATGCTGCCCAAGTCTGACCGGTGGTACCAACCCTCGGGTCCGTCTGGTACCAGGTACGGGCCAAGTCCTGCATCTGACTGGCGGCTGCCTCGATCTGTAATCCTGCTGGTATCTGTGCCAATCGGAATATCTCCTCAATGTGCTCTATCCAATCATCAGCGTATGTGATGCCCTCTGTACCCTTGAAGTCTCGGGGTCCCATCTTCTTGAAGGAATGGATGTCTGGAGTCCTCGGTCGATACGGCTGCATCTGGCCTCCCTGTGGCTGAGCAGCCACTAGCTCTACTGTCGTTCTGACTAACTGATGAGTATCCTGCATGCTCTGTCGGATATCAGCAGACTGGCTTTGCTGTATCTGTCGCTGAGACTCCAAGAACTGCTGAAAAAGGGCAAACATCTGAGCCGCATCTACTGTCCCTGAAGGTAACTGCTGCTGGTACATATCTGGGATGACGGGAAAGACCTCTGGACAGGTGGAGGTGCACTCCCAAAAGCTAGAAGCTCCTATGAGCAGAGATAGGGGTGCTGTGGTCCCAGCATCCACAATCGGGTGAGGGGTGGTAGGCCTCTCACCAGCGTCTGCCGAGCCAGAGCGATGCGATCGTGTCTCAATCACCATCCTGGAGACAGATCAAACAAGGAATCAATACTGAGATAGAAACGATAGTTCAAGGGAGGACAGTTATTCGAGGAAGTAAATTTTCAACAAGAATTTAGATGGCAGGAATCCAGTTAGAGTTTTTCCTAATGTGATTGAGTACCTCAAAATAATCCTATTCCTACTGCAGGCTGTAGTGGTACTCTAGTTCGAATACCACTACACAAACTCGACCTGCATGGGCCACCACTAAAAACGTGTCACGACCCGCACCCGCCGTGAGGGTACGAGTACGTAACAGCGCCCAGCCTACGCGCGCAGTGTCGGCGGTAGAACGCTGTTCTAGGTCATGAACTATAACTAGCTAACATGTAATACTCTCCAAAAGGAGTCCAAACAGAGGTACAACTCAATCACAAACTAAGGTAGAATGTAGCACGAATGGAAATAGATAAGAACTCCTCAACTGAGGCACAACAGAAGAATAACAAATCTCAACATCTACCAGTCTCAATATCTCTAAGAATATACAACTCGGAAAATAAAGACAACCACTATACATGAAAATAGAAAAGACTAAGCTATCTACTAAGCAAGGGTGCCATCCTCAGTAGCTGCCTGAACCTCCCAGGGGCCCAGGTCGCGGGTGTCATCTAGGCAAGCTCCAAAGTAAGGGGGCAGGGTTCCTCATCATCCTCTGTAAAATTTTCAACAGTCCAGTCAGGACGGGAGCGAGCACAATACATCTCACGCAGATCATAACAGGTTAGAAAATATAGCAAGAGAGTACGATACATGAAACTGAAAGAAGATACATGATGTAAACAGGAAGAGAACTGTAATAGAAATATCTACTATAAGTAGAGAGCTACCAGTGACTAGTGATTTAGAGTACAAAGTCGACATGTGAACGGCTTGATTTGCACATGGCTATACTAAAGAGGTGTACATGGCTATTCTACTTTGGAATTGTTCACATGACTATTTATACTCCCCCAAGCCCCAATCAATACACAAGGATCCAGACAGGTTATGTTACGCACATGATTTTCATATGAAGCCCATAGATGGGTATACATGAAGTATTCACGAGGCTCAGAGAACTGAGTGCACATGAATTCCACACGAAGGCCCATAAAGGGTGCACATGAAGTATAGGTTATACATGAGATTCATGGGAAACACGACCGATCATGATAGCACATGAGAGTACACAAGCAAGCACGAACGAGCATGAAGCACATGATAAACATGGATAATATGAGAGCGAGGAATACACGATGTACATGAAACACATGGCACAATGTATCCGATGCTCCCGAGGGGATAACATCTCAAGCAAGGATCCATATAGTATCAATCCGTGATAAAGTCGTGACAGCATCAAATAAGGTAAACTAGAGCAGGAATATAATTCTAAGCAAGTTATGAAATGATCAGAGAATGTACTCGCCTCGTATCTGAATGTCTGAAGTAAATGTACTGTCCGAGATGAGATACCTGACTCCTAGTTAGAGCAACACAAGTCAAGATGTATACAGGGGATGATATATGAAATGTACAATGCATCTGCATGCTGTCTAGGTCAAACTATGCAAAAGTCAACACTTGGTCAACTCTAGTCAACTATACTAGTCAACTAGGTCTAAACAAGTCTAATCTAGACTCAACCAAGTCTAATCTTGCTAGCACTCTCATACCATTACAATGCTA
This sequence comes from Iris pallida, assembly GCA_029216955.1. Taxonomy (NCBI): domain Eukaryota; kingdom Viridiplantae; phylum Streptophyta; class Magnoliopsida; order Asparagales; family Iridaceae; genus Iris; species Iris pallida. The sequence goes on along the minus strand of JANAVB010036419.1, from coordinate 14,380,303 downwards.
TACAACATATCAACCTACAATTTACACATATATTTTATATACAAGCATTAACTTATTTATATATCTATATACCACATTATTCATGCCTATATTGTATTACTTATATTACATATCATACAAGCCTACCTTGCACACATACATTCATTCATATATACTCATACTTGCAATGTCCATTCATTCATGCCTACATTGTATCCTACAACTTGCATATTTACAACTTACATAGATACATATATATAGAGGGAGATAGAGAGGGGCTAAGTGAGTGTGTGCCCATGTTAGATAAATGTGGAGATGGTAAAGTGGGTGTGGAGTGTTAGTGAAGTGAAGCATGGCATTAGTGTGTGGCAAGGTGTGAGGGTGAGTGTCCAATAGATGTAGGCTAATGTGTGGCAAAGAGTGAAAATAGTGTCATATGTGAGAGAGAGGTGAGTGTGGTGTCAAAGGAGAATAAGTGTGCATGTAGGGAAGTCCAAAACTGGACTGTGAGTGAGCAAGGTACAGTGTACAGGAAAGGGAAGATAGTGTCAACCTAACATACTAATGTGTGTGCATGTGTTTACAAATGGTATGTTAAAACTGAGTTGAAAGGGGGAGGAAAACAGTGTACAAAAACAGTGTATAAAACAGTGTGTGATATGAATGGTGTCAAGTGAGTGAGCAGTGAAGAAAGTGGGAAGGAAATCAGTGTAAAACAGTGGACAGCAGGGTGTGTGTGTGTAGGATGCTATATGACAGTAAGGTATGCATTTAGAGTCAACAAACAGTGACAGGAAAAAAAAACATGAATCAACATCCATTAAGCCTCAGTTTAGTTCAAAAGAGGAACACCAGTACATGTTTAGGCATAGGTAATCAGTTTGAAGAAAGGGATGGAAATCAAATTGCAACAGAGGGTAAGTATCAGCCAATACATGGCATATAATCACATTTAACTTATACTTCAAAGTCACATTTCAGGTTTTATATGAACACTTAAAACAGTTCACAAATCATGAAAGAAAAGAAACTGAAATCAGTTTCAGTTTTACCAATGCCAATCAATCGAAGACCCATTCTCTAATCAAAAACCAATTCTCAGGTTAAAGAGCAACCAATGCAATAATGAAGAAATCAAATCAGTTTCCTTTTACACCAATGCAAAACTGGAACAATATGGACTCTCAGTCCTTAGCATTCGAAAACCAAAATTGAATCCAAAACCCAACCAATTCACACCCAACTCAACACACAGGTAGAACTCATATAGGTATACAACATAGGGATTTAAATCATGAATTTAACCGTTCTAATTAGGTTGAATCAATTGCCAAAACTCAGATTATAAAACTGGAAACACAAATCTAAGATTTTGACAGTAGGTAAATTTCAGAAAATGGGTAAATGGGAAAATAGCTATTTAATCATGTTAATATTTACAGATATTGGTTGGTAAATGTTCTAGGGTGTGCACATGTGTCATAACATGTGTTCGTGTCCAACCACGAGGACACAAACGTGTCCAATCGAATAAAACCCCCAAAATACACACAAACACAATCAGTGAAGTAGCCGTGTTTAGACGTGTCCAGTGTACGACACAGGACACTAGGTCCCTCGTGCTCGTGTCCAAGTGTCAAGGGTGTGTAGGGCTACGACGTGGACACCCTGAATTGGGTCCACGACACGCCATGTCGTGTCACGGAGGCTGTATCAGTAGCAAAAACCAACTGATACGTACACAGGAAAAAGAATGCAAAGAGCTCGATTTCTCGGAGCTCGACGATCGAGAGGCCATGAGACTTGACACGTGGAGTGTCAGTCATGGCCCCAAGGTCCACGCCAAACGGCTCGAGTCGTGTCGCCATGTCGTGTCCTGGGCGGATCTCGAGCAGCAGGGCAGGACACAAATACACTGTACTGCAACTACTGCTGTATCCGACCCAATGCCGACACCGACACGACCCGACACGACCCAAAACCTATCCTAGGTTCTAGAGGACACCTAGGGCTATCGAATGATGCAAAAATATGACGGGGTTGCTAAGGAGATGAGAGATTACCAGAAGCTTGAAGTTCGGAAAAAGTCTGGACTGTGCAACTGAGTTCTTCACTAGCAGTCACCAAAACTCAATCCAAACTGAACCTTAACAACAAGGAGAACATGGAGAACCAGTTAGGGATCCTCCAAGAAGAATTTGCTCTGAAAGGAAATCGAAATGGAGCAGGAAAGGCTTGGGAAAAACTTACCTCTTCAAAATATCACAAGGAATAAAGAAGAGGCTGTTCAAGGAATAAGAGAATACTTATAGGGGTTTGTTTTCTAGGGTTTTAGGCTGTCCAAAACCTAGGTTAAGTCACATCCAAGGGTGAGGGAAAATCCCTATCAAATCAAGGTCCAAGATGACACTAGGTTCTCTCCAACTAGGTTAGATCCAACTAACTAGATGTGAAATGGCTAACAAAATCATAAGCCATGACTAAACTAAACCATAAGCCAAGTCATGACTAAACCTAACCAATAATGACTAACCATGGCTAGTCTAGTCTCTAACTTGATCATGACTAACTAACCCTCTAGCCATGACTAAACCTGACTAACTAGACTAATCTAGGTTAGGTCCAAATCTAGGTTAGGGCTAACACTACACATGGCAATATTAAATAATAATAAATTCACACGAATTCAAACAAATCATACAAACTTAAATAAATCCTAAAATAACCAAAATACCCTCTAGGCTAAAAATGTACTAAACAAAATCTCTACTCACATGGTTAGGCTCTAGGGCAGACAGTCACTACGGCTTCACTAGTTGCACACCAAATCACAAGTCATGATTTAAATAGTTTTAAAAATCACTAAAAATCATATTATTAAATTTAAAACCATAATTAAATAATTTAAATACAAAATTTCAAAATTACCCTCATTTCTGGGTGTTACAGCATACAGGACCAAAAAAATGATACGGTCCTGTTGGCACAAGTTTTGTCTTGATCTGACGAGCGTGCACAAAGTAATTGAGAAATTTGCAACGTGCACGATACGGTGAATTTCGACGGATACGCATCAAATTCGCCGCGCACACCGCGACCAATTTGAATTCTGTCAAAGCCCGCACGACCACGAAGCCGTTACGCAGCTTTCGATGCTTTCGGTTCGCGACCACGTTGCCCGGAATGGCGGGACGCATGTCGTGTGGATCAATTTTAATGTTTTTAAAACAGATTTTTGTTGAATTTTAGAAACGAATATCTTCTCGTCTACTTACTGAAATCCGAATCTACGAGAAGGGTTATGATGCCCTACATGTTGTCTAAAAGTGTCTTCAATTAGTTTTTCGAAATCATGCATGGTTAGGGATAAAACTGGCCGCAAACTAGAGTATTTGGACTGGTACATGTCCTGTTTTTGGACGAGTTTTCACTCGACTTTGAGTCGATCTCCAACTCGATTATGGTTCGATTTAAACCTAACCTAATACATAAAAAGGAAGGGGTATAGGTTAGCTTCGTACCTGTGCAATCGTTTCGGAAAACGATCAAGCGTGGAGGTTGTTTCCTCCTCACGAAATCGACCTCGCAGGGCTGCTGCCGTTCTGCAGTCCACGCGCGCTGCTGTTCGCGCGCTTGCTGCGACATTCTCCAGCGCTCGCGCGGCAGTGCGCAGACGTGGGGGAGCCGCCCAGGACGTCGAGGGGTGGCGCGCGGTGGAGGCTTAGGGTTTCGAGATCAATCTATCTCGCTCTCGCGTATATTTATATATATTGAGATTCGGTTATAGGGGTTTCCGCTCGGGCTGGTTCTGCTCGAGTGCAGGCTTGGCTCGGGTTGGTTTGTTAAAGGAGTTAGGGAGCTGGGTTATTGATTGGGCTGGGGGATTGGGATACTCCTGCTTGGGTTAGCTTAGGTGGGCTGGCACCACTCGGGTGGGGCTCAGGCTAAGGCCTTAGCTGGTGGTGTTCGGCCTGTTCGGTTTGGTTTGTAGCTGCTGTTCTCCTTTGCCCTTGTTATATAGATGCTTGGCATTAGCACAAAGTGCCATATTGCACTAAATATCTAGGACATTACCTAAACAATTAGTAAATCACATTTGCTAACTTGTACGTTAAGTTGACTAAATAGGGTATTCACAGCATAGAACCTATGTGTATATATATATATATATATATATATATATATATATATATATATATATATATATATATATATATATATATATATATATATATATATATATACACCCACACATATACACATAAATATATAATATATATATTCATATATAAATACGTAAATACACATATATATAATATATCAATTTACTCTATATATCAAATAATATATATATATACATTTTTTTTTATATCAAATGTGCATATATATACATATATATGCACATTTATATATGCACATATACATACATACGAATATTTATATATATACATATATTATATATATATATATATATATATATATATATATAATATATATATATATATATATATATCTATATTATATATATATATATATATATATACATACATATATACCACAGATAACCAAGATAACCAATAATAATAAAATAATATTATTTCATAATAACCTCATTAATATTGATAATAAAATAATAATATCAATAATAATAATAATAATAATAATAATAATAATAATAATAATAATAATAATAATAATAATAACAAAATTCATTAAGCCAATAATTAATTGTTATAAAATCTAAAAAATATCACCATTTAAATAAAATAAATAATAATAAAATATTTAAAATTTTCGGAAAGGGGAGCTACAGGATCCTACGGCGCGTATTTGGCTTCGGAGTCATCCCGGGCCCCCTTTGTCAGTGGCAGTCTCCGGCTTCGCAGGCGTCGTGACGAGCTCAGGATATTCGTCGTCAGATCGACGAGCTGCGTCACGAGTTGTAGCAAGAAATTTTTGATCACCTTACCGCAGAGCGATGATCCGACCCTCCGATAATCACCGGACGATTTGATGCGGTCGAGCGCAATATACAGGAGCTAATGAGTCTGCACAGGCTACAGCTGCCAGCTTGCACACGCTCACCGAGTCTACGCAGCACACAGAGCGTAGACAGGTCAAGCTGGAGGGATCGCAGAGGACCATGTCTGCCTCACTCACTCAGGTATCGGCTTCGATTGAGGAGAGTACTCAGAGGATGGTAAGTACCATTGCTGCGCATGGTGAGCGACTGCGAGAGCTGGAGCAGATACGTCCTTCCGGTCCATCGACGGCACCGACTCCAGACATTGCACTGCCTCCTACTGCCCCTACGGTGCAGCTCACCCAGGAGCAGTATGAGTACATGTTATCCCAGATGCGCGGCAGGGGTCCTCAGTGATCTAGTAGATTTTTTTATCATCTTTGTATGTATTGGCCCCATGGGCCCATTGACCGTTCTGTACACTGATTTTCATTATTATTTGACTCTGTTGGACATATATGTTTGTGATATTTAATTTGTTGGTATTTTTATTGAGTACATGTATGATATTTAGTTGTAGACTGTTATGATGGGAGACTATTATTCATCTATTAGTTGTAGACTGTTATGATGGGAGACTGTTAATTATGATGATATCTGTGACGGGGATGACAAATATACCTACGCTGGGTTATAAGCGATGATCTGATATACAAAGGAGGTGCTGCCCAAAATTTTAAAAATATAATATGTATTTTTTGTGATGATGTGTGTCTGTATTTACAGTATATGTGAAATGTAGTGTTCGGAACCATCGATAGTTTTGATTACTGTTGTATGTTCTATCTTGGACAGAAAGAGCAACTGTTCAGGGTGTACTTCTGAGAGCTTCATTATCACATCCTTCACTCTCTCGGAACGTCGTACAGGATCCCGAGAAGGTGAAGGACGTGAAGAGGAAGCTCTGAGAAGTGCACCCTGAACTGTTGCTCTTTCTATCCAAAATAAAACATAGAACAGTAAACGAAATTGTCGATGGTTCGAACATTGCACTTCACACATACTGTAAACACAGACACACGGTATAACAAAAATATACATTATATTTTTTTAATTTTTTTCAGTATTCTGCGACGGATAGCGACGGCTAGCTACGAATACGGAACGTCGCTATACGTTGCTAATAAGCGGCGTTACATTGCTGTACGTCGCCACCTTGCTGACGTGGCAGGCATGTCACGTCATCACGTAAATAGAACTAAACGTCGCTAAGTAGTCGCACTACGTCGCTAATTTTGCGACGTCATGTTTTCGTCGCTCGCCGTCGCTAAATTGGCGACGACCTAGCGACACGACGGTCACGTCGCAAACAGCGACGTATGGCGACGAATGTGCCATCTGCGACTAGCTTAAAAGCGACCTTCATTTCCCGTCGCGAAAGTCGTCGCTAATTACGATTAGCGACATATGTTCCATTATTAGCAACGTATAATGACGTCGCTAATTTGCCTTATTTTAGTAGTGAAAACTAATTCTACTAGTAACGGATGAATTCCTAAATCTGTCACTATAATTGAAAATGCCACGTAGATAAGTATTTATCTTTCAATATAAAAAAGTATTTAATATTTATTACTAACTAATTAGTCAGTCACTATTGTTGGGTCATTAATAATTATTACTAACTAATAAGTCAGTCACTATTGTTTGGTCATTAATAAAATTATTACTAACTAATATGTCAGTCACTAATGTTTGGTCATTAATAATTATTACTAATAATAAATCAGTCATTATTGTTTGGTCATTAATAAAATTATCACTAATTAATAGGTCAGTCACTAATGTTAGGTCATTAATAAAATTATAAATTTTTTGAACCACATTCCTAATTGTTTGATATGTCATTAATAATATAGTAAATCAGTCATTATTACTTGATCCATAAGTAGAAGCTAATTTCTTTCCACCACATTCGGCTGAAATTACAATTTCTTTATCCAAGATAGTATAAGTGGATTCTTACTAAAAAAAATTGAAACCAAAAATAATATATTTATCAGATTAGACAAACAACTCAAAAATAAAATATACTCCAAAACAAAGTTAACTCTGCTATTAACAAAAAAATACATTATACATCAACACAAATTGATGTTCTAAATTTTAATGATGAAACATGATAAAGCATTCGATTTCACGTCACACAAAGTCTCTGACCACGTACTCGATTTTGCGTCTCCGGTCCCATTGCTTGGACATACGCTCTTTGTCGCAATTCCAACATCTCATGTCATTAAAAAGATGTAGTCACATTCCTACGCAAATAAAATTAGAAAATTGTAGAAACAAACAATTAAAGAATATAAAAATAGCGTAAATAGGGAAAGAAAATTATGGTTAGGATTTTAAAATTTACTTGAGCTGGTGGAATTTCTCCATGGAGCCGATGGGACTTCCTCCCTGGATGAAAAGCAGTGGAAAAGGATTGAACTCCATTGACCTAGAGTAGTCGAAGAGAATTGAACTCCGTTGACCTCTCTAGATGAACACCTTTAAAACAAAACAAAAAATTATTAGAGAAGGATGAGATGAGTAAATAACGAAAGAGATGAGATAATTACAAGGAGAAAAAAATCTCATGACCTAGAGAAGGATGAGAGGAGGAGGAGAGGACGAGAAAATTTTAGAGGAGTAAATATTTAGAGGAGGAGAGAATCATATAACATTTATGACCAAATATCCTGTAAAGGAAAAAATGATGGCACATGTGAAAAAAAAGTGGGGTCCACTTTTTCAATCCCGCTAACTCGGTCCCATAAATATTTAAAATTATTAGATTATTTTTCTTATTAAATTTATTATTTAATATTAAAGTGCTTTTTTATTAGTGACTTGTTACCCCCAGTTTCCAGAAACAGGAGTATTTTTGTTATTTTCATTTTTAAATTATTTTTAAATTATTTATTTATTTATTGTAATATTTTGGGGTTATTTGAGTCGGGTTCGAATTTCAACTCAATCCGACTTGAAACGGGGACCCGGGGGGTAGTTTGACTCTAGTGGGACCCACACACTAGTTAGACATGGCCCACATGATATTAATTTTAGTCCATATGATATTAATTTTAGTTAGTAGTTAGACTAATTATTTATGGATAGGTTTAGTTTAATTAGAGACTTAAAACTAGACTAAATTGACCTCTACCTTTAATCCATTCCTAATTTAAATCAAATAGGACAAGTGGGGGAATTTTGGTCATTATCAAATAGGGACAAACCACCCATACATGGCAGCCATAGGAGGAGGGATTGACTTATCCATTCATTTCATTTTTTCCCCAAAATTTCTCTCTCTTGTTCTTCTACAAATTTTAGAGAAGGTTCCCATTGATTTCATCTCCAAATCAACTCGTTTTTTCACCAAATCTTCTTCATTTCTCCTCTACTCCATGGTTAGAGAGTGCTTGCCAAGTTTGGGAGGATTCGGAGCTCGTTCGTGTCCATTTGGAATCTCTACGTGTCGGTGTCGGGTCGGAAGACTTTTCCTTTGAATATCTCTCCCCGAAGGTATAATCTCTCCTCTAAACCACCCCAACATGCATATAGGATTATTTTGAACCCGTAGAAATGACCCCCATAGTTGTATCTCCATTTGTGTCTATTTCGTGTCCATTTGGAGGTCATAGGAGTGTCCTTTGTGTTGTGCTTTGTGTCCATGTGGGAAACCCCCAATTTTGGACACATTGATTGTTGATATTTTGTTAATGGTTAATTCCTATTTTAATTTCAGATTTAGATGTTGTTCTTGTGTGTCCCTATATATATATATATATATATATATATATATATATATATATATATATATATATATATATATATATATATATATATATTACTTTGTGTCTCTATGTATATTTTCATGTGTGTGTGTGTCTTTATATATTAATATGTGTGTGTGTATATGTATATATATATTTTCACGTGTGTGTGTATATGTATATATATTTTTTCATGTGTGTGTGTGTTTGTATTTAGATTTATAGAGAGTGATAGAGAGGGGTATTTGAGAGAGTGGTTTGAGAGGAAATTAGAGAGAGTAGAGAGGAGTGAATGAGGATGAAACAAGGGGGGATAGCCACAGGAAACAGCTGCTGTAGCAGCAATAATAGAGGGGTTTTAGCCCTTAAATTTTAGCTTTTAGTAGCCTACTTAGAAGCCTATAATCCTTTCTCCATAGCCTCCCAATTCAGCCTACATTGACAGCATCTAAGCTATCCAAAACCAGCCTATTCAGCCCTCAAAATTAGCCCTTAACAGTCCACTAAAACCCCCACATTTCAGCCATTGACAGCCATATATTACCCCACAAATCAGTCCACAGACAAACCCCAAAACAGTCCCAAATTCAGCCACCATTAGCAGTCCTAAACCAGCCATGTTTAGTCCCAAAACAGCCCACAAAATCAGTCCATATCAGCCCCTATATACACCTACACATTCAGTCCAAAATCAGCCCATATTCACCTACATATCAGCCCAAAATCAGCCCCTAAATCACCCATATTTCAGCCACATATAAGCCCCCTCATTCACACATTCTACCATTCATTTCCCCCACTTTTCCCTTCATTCTTTCATTCATTATATATCCATTCTTCCATTCTTTTACACATCATTCATCATCCACCCTTCCATTCAAAGTCAGTCCTACCACATTACAATACAATCCATGTGTTCATTCATAAGTCTATATTTTACCACTACACCTTTCCATCATTCATCCATACTTCATCCATTCCATTTCCATTTCCATTTCACCCACACAATTCAGTCCTTGTATGAATGTTTTGTGAGAGTAGGTTGAGTGTTACTTTGTGGGTGTTGATAGGTTAGAAGGGTAAATGTTAGTATGGTTTGTAGGCTAGATAGAATTGGTGTTAGTAGTGAGTTAGTTAAGTTAGTTCCCTAGATAGGTTAGTATCCTAATGGACTAGTAGAGAGGACTAACCTAGACACTAGGAGAGTGTGGGAGAGTGAACTAGGAAGGTTGGTAGAGAGTAGGGTGTGATATCTCAAGATACCATAGCGTATCATGACGATACCCTAAGGTAATGTTGGGATGACCAACATGGAACAGAAGATGGGCTAGAAACCTAGATTTCTTGGTTGGTAAACCTTAGATAGGATAGTATCTAGCTACCCTAAAAAGCCTAGGCTAGTATCATGAGATCTAGAGGGGTTTCCTTTGTAATGGGTAAGGTATTGGTATTTACCTTGTGAAGGATAAATGTAGGTAATAGGGTATTGATAAGATATTGAGTTTGACTTCTAAGATGGGATTATAAATAAGTTGTCTTGGTAGGTAATGACTAGATGAGGGTAGTTTAGGCTAGTCTTAGCCTCCGTTGACCAAGAGTTGACTTTTTGACCAAAAGTCAACTTAAAGTCAATACTTGACTTAGAATTGACCAAAAGCAAACCAGAGTTGACCAGTTGACTGAAAATCAACTGTTAGTCAATATTTGACTTGTTTGACCTAGGGTTGACCCAGGGTTGACTCAGCATTGACCAGAGTTGACCAAAGTTGACCAGAGTTGACTTTTTGACCAAAAGTCAGCTGTAAGTCAACCTTTGACCCCGTTCGACCTAGTTTGACTTGGATTGACTTTCTGTGACCCTGTTTGACCTTGGTTGTCCTATTGTGACCCAGTTTTGCTCAGTATGAACTAGTATGACCTAGTTTGACTCAATTTGACCTAGATTGACCTAATTTTGACTTAGACTTGCATTCATGACTTAAATTAATTTTCTTTACAGTATAAAAATCCTGTTTGACTCATAGTATCTTATTTTAGGTCTGTGATCACTCTGAGCGTCTGTTCACCTTATCAGCTCAGGACCACATGCGAGTACATTCACTGATAGTTTTCATTGTCTTGATATCTACTATACCCGATTCAGTCATAGTGTCTTACATGATTCCGACACGACGGTTCACGGACTAGTATACGTCGGATCCTGTCATGAGATATTATTCCCGGATTCCCTTGGTATATTGGTGTGTGACACCCATGTTCATTTGCTTATATAGACATCGATTTGGGAGTGGGCTGGCCCCCTGCTTTTGAATTCCATGTCATGACGTGCCATGTCCGGATCCATAATACTATTCGGGGATGGAGGAATTATTAGGAGTTATGTGATCAAAGCTCTATGTTACTATTTTGCTTGCGTCACCCTCACCTCACGTAGGGTGTAGCAGATGCCCCACACCTTTGTTATCCAGGTTGGCCGACATGACCCCTTTCAGATTTTCATGTGATTGTCGGGCCAAGTGGATAACCCTACCATGATTCCCTAGCCGATCACATAGCGTTCTAATAATTCAAGTCACGTTTTTATATTTATTTATCTGTGGAGGCTAGGTTCTGTTCGAAAAAGGGTTACAACCCCGGTCCTTGTTTGGTTAGGGGTTGTAACTCAATTTTCGAATAGTTCCTAAGTCGTCCTATATACATCTTGTCGTCCTATTCAGTATTCACATCTATTATACATTTCTTACTGATTTTACCATGTATTTCACATATCTTCGTCTTGTATTTCATTACACTGTCTCTTATAGTATTTGTCAATTCATATGGAACTGCTGTTGGTGTTTGTACTTGCTCATTTTCTTGATAGGATACCGTTGACAAATTTTACAGATGATTCAGAGGCTGATTGCCCGACCTACTATGGGGTTGAGTCTGATGGATTAGATTTAGACCGTGGCTTGTTGGTGGAGCCACTAGACTTTGCTCACCCTGAGTAGCATAGTTTAGTTAGGTTTGCCTGGCCTGCGAGCCAGCTAGTACATTTTTAGTTAGTAGTATCTATTATATATATTTTCTAAGACTCTGGATGTTTGTGCATAGCTCTGACTTGTGGATCTTAGATTCATTTCCTGTTTTATCTATCATATCTATTTTCCATGCTATCTACCTGAGTTTGATATATGTGATTGAGACTGTATTGCTATGTCACCTCCATTCGGAGTGTATATACTGTACAGGTACATTTATCTGTTTTAGTCGTAGTATTTACAGACCCTATATACAGCGTTCTACCGCCAATACTGCGGCGTAGGTTGGACGTAACCACGTGCTCGTGCCCCTCTTCAGGGTGCGGGTCCTGGCACATTTTTGTGGTGGCCCATGCAGGTCAGTGTCGCAATTAGTGCGATCTCGTAATGGTGCTCGACTTAGAGTACTAATTACGAGCCTGCGACTAGGACATAGGATCTAGGGTATGATAGGAGTTACTCAATCACATTTTAGAAAAAACTCTGATCTTTTGATTACCATGACAACTCTTCTTGCATTTGAATTCAATTGTCCTCCTTTGATAATATCTTATCATGTGCCATATTGATCTCTTGGGTTCAACTCGTCTTCAGGATGACAGTGACCCGCTCTCAGGCAGTAGGGCCTAGTACAGTTCCAGAAAGGTCAGATCCGGGAGGTCTTCCACCTCCGGCTACGGGAGTAGCAGTCGAGAGAGCAGTGCCTCAGTTCCTGTCCTTCAGGAAGGAGTAGCATCAGCAGTTCCCGGAGGTCTTCCACCTTCAGCTGAGGAAGCTGCAGTCCAGGGAGCTGCCACCTCAGACCCTGCCCTTCAGGCGTGAGCAGCAGCGACAGTTTCAGGAGGTCTTCCACCTCCAGCAGCGGGACCGTCCATGGTCATCCCTGACATTCTTCTACCGTCGCCTCAGTTATCGGCAGATGCTCAGGGGATGATGGCCCTTCTGCAGCAGATACTGCAGACACAGAGAAGATAGACAGAGGCACAGCACCGTCAGGCAGAGGTGCTGCGACAGACCATGGAGAACTCGTATCAGCTAACTATGGCAGCAGTGGAGAGAGGTGCACAAACTAAAGTTCAGGGAGCACCAGTACAGCAGCAGGGTCAGGAGAGGCCCGATACACACCTCCACTTCACGAAGATAAACGGCGGGAGTTCAAGGGTACCGAGGGTATCCTATACGCGGACGACTGGCTAGAGGATGTCCAGCGGAGTCTGGAGTTGGCAGAAGCCCCGAGAGGTTTGTGGGTGACGTCTACAGCGAGCCAGTTCTTCGTTATAGCGCTGACTTGGTACGGCACAGATCCGCGTGCGTCAGTGAGAGGTATATCTTGGGAGGGCTTCAGGAAGCTCTTTAAGGAAAAGTTCTACCCAGATATAGCCTTGACAGCTTTGGAGGGGCAGTTTGCCAGTCTGGTAAAGGAAAACTCGTCGGTAAACGAGTATGCAGCGGAGTTCTTCCGCCTGAGCAGGTTTGCACCTAGTTTGGTCCAGGATGAGGGGTACAAGGCCCGAAAGTTCCGGAGGGGTCTCATTCATGCAGTGCGCACTCGCACCTCTGGGAGGCGAGACGCGACCTTCGAGCAGATCCTGATGGAGGCTCAGATTGCAGAGGAGGACTTCGGCCTCAAGCCGAAGAGGGGCAGTGATGCTCTTGGATCTAGTTTGAGTGCAGGGCCGGCGAAGCTCCCACATTTCCAGCAGAGGCAGTTCCAGCAGCAGCAGCCTCAGATGCAGTTCCAATAGGCACCGGCGCGTGTCCAGCAGCACCAGGGTCAGGGTCAGAGGCCGGCTACTCAGTGCTATTTCTGCAGAAAATAGGGACACACTCGAGAGGTTTATAGGAAGAGGTTGGGCGTCTGCCGATACTGTGGGGCACCTGACCACCAGCTGAGGGATTGCCACGCTAGTGGAATCCGAAGAGACCAGGACAAAGTGCAACAGACTAGAGGAGGCCAGCAGGGGCGTGCATTCGCTATGACGGTTGAGCCTACTCAGGCAGTAGCAGAGCAGATAGCAGGTTCTAATATTTCGAATCTCTTTTCCGTATTTGCCTTCTTAATAGACTGTCTTGAAATTCGATTCTATCTGTTCTTGATCGTTGGATGAAATTATTCTTGTGATATGATTTCTTTCTGAGATAAGTCGTATGGGCTAGGTCGCCTTGATTATGAGATTTTAGAATACTCTAGGGTCATGCTAGCAGGCATAGTGAGGACATATAGTCGGATTATGGATGTATTTCTCGGGTGTGGGAATTTAAGATTTTCGCTGCCAAGCATGCGGCAATACAAAAATTTTAAATACCATAATTCTAGAGGTATATGCCATAGTTGAGGGCTCTTTGATTATCGTAGCCTTGCTCACTGGCATGACAGAGATTCTGAGTATCATGATTATTGGACAGACGCATACGATTATCAATTTGTATGATTTTTCAGTATTTACTTTGTCTTAATTTTTGAGGATGATTTTTTAAGGTGGATAGACTTATAGCACCCAGTTTCTATTTGAGAGTAATTTCAAATTTTATAAAATTTAGTCATTTAATTCATGCTTTGATTTTGAGATTTTAATCATTTTAAATTTTTAGCCATGACTTGTGATTTTGATATTTTACTATTGGTTGGTTTTAATTTCGAGGACGAAATTTTTTTAAGGTGGATAGATTTGTCACCCCCAGTTTCCAGAAACAGGAGTATTTTTGTTATTTTTCATTTTTAAATTATCTTAGAATTATTTATTTATTTATTGTAATATTTTGGGGTTATTTGAGTCGGGTTCGAATTTTAACTCAATCCGACTTGAAACGGGGACCCGGGGGGTAGTTTGACTCTAGTGGGACCCACACACTAGTTAGATGTAGTGCCCCGTCCCTACATCGTGCCCCGTTGTTCGTCCACGAGGTGCGCGAGAAAGGAACACTGTCGCTATCGACTCGGTCGGGACCGATAGGTCGGGATCGATCGAATCGATCGAACGGGAACGGTTGAATTAAGATCCATTCCCCGTTATGGAATGGCCTCTTCGGAACCAAGTCCCATATTCAGTGGGCTGCGCCTCAAGGATTGACTCTGCGGCTGAGTCGGGAGAGACCTTCCGTTGCTCTGCTTTTCACGCCGCTTGCGTTGGTTTTGGCTTTGTTTTCTGAATGCGTTTTCGTGAATGTTTTCGATAGTTTTCATGGCTTACGTTTCGAACTTTGTATTCTTATCGAAATTCCTTGAATAACACAGTGTTCTAATCGGTTGTTTGTGCGATTTCCGGTGATCGCGTAGGCAATGTTTAGTGCGGCCAACCAATTTCTCGCCTCAAGTAAAAACTCAAGGTGAGTGGCTGACCCCCTTCGTCTCGACCCTCTATTTCAAATGAGAACTCAGGTAATGTTACTAAAATTGAATGATTCGCTTGCAGAATACAAGTCTTGTATGTTAGAAGTGAAAAAGAAATGTGTTGTGTTGAAAAGAGATAGAATTAATTCAGGCATGCAAAACGACCAAGTAAATGAATTGATCACATAACAAGCCCCAACGGTATCCTAAAATACACCATGTTAACCTATCATGGACTTGGACAACTTGTCGACAAGGGGAATGGTTTCTTCGAGCGGCAACCCGGGGCCACGGGACCGACTCAGCCTAGGAAGAAACTGGTTGTAGCCGAGCTGGGTAATAGGCAATCGGTAAGACGGGAACTTGCATCGGGGCTCGCTACTTGCGTTGTAAGGGTCCCGTATTACCAGGCTACGTCCAAGGCGGCTGGTTAGACCAATTGACTTCCATATCAAACACTTGATGTAAATTGTTATCAACTAACATGGTAAGTTTTATGTCGCACGGCGCGCTCCGCTGGAAGAAACCTTGGTGTAACTTAATGCTTCTTATGAAAATATCTAGGATGGTTAGAAAGACCCCTAAAAAGCAAGTTGTATGATTTTTATCAAATTCTTGAACCAAATACGAGCCTGGAAATTAATTAGCCACTCGCCAGTACATGTTGATTGTACTGATCCTCGCTCTCTATACAGGTGCGACAGATTTGGAAGAGCGTGCTACGTAAAGGAAGGCAACGCTCGTGTGTTTTGAAGCTTCGTCCGTGCATTGAAGCTTGGATCAACCCTTTTGAACACTCCGCTGTTGAAGATCGAAGACAGATGGAGCGCCTTCCCACCATCCCAGGTGGTTTATAATTTTGGTTGTAAAATCAAGGGATGAATGTATGTAATGGCTATCTCATCGACGTTCACTTTGTATTGGAGTCAGTTTGTAAAAAGTTCGTGCGGCGCCCTTGTATCGAGTCTGTAATATGATGTTCATTATCAATAAAGCTTAAGTTTCCTTCTCTATAATGTGTGTATAATTTACTCTGCGCATTCTCTTATCGTTGTGTTTCGGATAACTTTATGACTATGCCTTGTGCGAGCGCAATTTAGGTTCGTACGGCATCACGCCCGGGGGACGACTATAGATTCTGCAGAATCGGGGCGTGACATAATGGTATCAGAGCACGGCTTTACGTCCTTGGCCTCTAGTGTCGAGTTTCCAGCCTCTAATCGTTAGTCTCGTGTCGATGAGATATGTCGCTCCATACAAGAGAGTCCGTTATAAGTTTGGTTACTAATGCATTTTACCTTCAAAAATCCCAGAAGGTGCGGCGGTGAATGTGGCGAACGAAGAAAGTGCTTCAAGCGGCTCGAGTAGCTCGAGGCCCGGACCCTCTAACGATGCCATAGGACGGATGTTGCGCATGCTGGAAGCGCAACAACAACAAGCTCAGGAGAATCAACGCATGAATGAGCAACATCGACGGGAGACTGAGGCACATCGACGGAAGGTAGAGGCACGCCAGACCCAGTTCGAGGCCCGATTCGATGCACAATTCAAGTTGCAGCAGAAGCAGCTTGATACTCTTCAGCAGATTGTACAGACGGTGGTGGCCAACAACAACAACTCTACGACAACTCCTGCCGTGACCGAGCCTGCGGCCAGACAAAGTGAAGTCGATCCGCAGGCACCCGAGCTTACACCTGCAGCACCAAGAAGTTCCAACTTCGACGTGTCGAAATTCACAAAGAGTTGCCGTACTTCCTTCTACAGCACGGAAGATCCCTCCTTGGCGATCGACTGGTTAGAGGAACTGGAAGACAAGTTCGAGCTGCTAGACGTCGAAGACTCCAAGAAAGTCGTATGCGCTCAACTTCTACTCCGGTCGAACGCGCACGACTGGTGGGCCGTGCAAAAGCGAGCGATCAGACGCGACGACGAGACAGCGGCAATTTCTTGGGCCACCTTTCGCGAGGCGTTCGAGATCGAGTACCTCCCCGAAGCCGTTCGACAAGAGAAGGAAAATGAATTCATGCAGCTAAGGCAAGGGAATATAACGGTGCGGCAGTATGCAGCAGAGTTCAACAAGTTAGCCAAGTTTGCTGGATAATACCTGCCTTCCATGGCGAGTCGTGCACGATGGTTTGAAGTGGGCCTACGGCCATCTATTTCTGCCCATGTGTCTGTTCCAAAATACCCAACGATGGGGGAGTCTCTCAACCACGCCCTCCGCCTTGAAAGCCAATACCCTCCTGGTGCTGCCGGCACTATGCATACCTACAATCACAAACGCCCTAGCCACGCGGGAGGAAACAACGTGACCAAGCGTCCGAACAATGGGCCCCAAGGCGGATATCAAGGGCGTGACCCACGATACTGCAACCGATGTCGCCGTCACGGTCACACGATCGACAACTGTCCGATACATGAGGGTGGATGCTGGAACCGTGGCAAGAGGGGCCACATTCGTGCTGATTGTCCAAACAAAAGGCCGAACCCAACGGCGCCCCAACAACACCGTCCAATGGCGCCCCAACAGCACCGTCCAGGGAATCAAGTTCCAGTGCCTCGAGCCCATCAACCTGCACCGCAAAATGGCCAAGACCGTCGCCCTAATGCCCAGGGTCGCGTCTACGCCATGACTCGAGATGAAGTGCATGCATCAGATACGGTCGTGACAGGTATACTAAATTTCAATAATGTGCCTTCTCGTGTACTATTTGATTCAGGCGCTTCGCATAGTTTTATATCGGCGGACTTTGTCACCGAGCACAAATTTCCTGTAATATTATTAGATCTTGACCTTAGCGTAAGCACACCTTCGGGCACACCAATACTCACAAACTTAGCCTGCGCCGACGGGATTATTTGTATTGGTGGTCAAAAGATCGGTCTTGACGTGATAGTCCTAGACATGAAGGACTTTGATATTATTCTGGGAATGGATTGGCTCGGGCCGTGCAACGCAACCATAGACTGCGTCGGAAAGACGGTCACCTTTCGCATACCAGGAGTGCCTGAATTCTGCTTTTCGTGTGGTGAGGCGTCGTCGACCTGCATGCTGATCTCGGTGATTTCTGCTCGGAGGATGCTGCATTCTGGGTGCGAAGGCTATTTGGCGTCCGTTCGAGACATGCGACAGGATGGTGCAAACGCAGGTCAGACCGACGTTGTGGCAGAATTCCCCGATGTGTTCCCGGACGAGCTACCCGGCATGTCCCCCGACAGAGAAATCGAGTTTAGCATCGATACATTCCCCGATACCCGACCGATTTCCAAGTCCCCATACAGAATGGCCCCCGTCGAGCTGAAGGAACTCAAGGTCTAGTTACAAGAGTTACTCGACAGAGGATTTATTCGGCCTAGTGTGTCACCATGGGGAGCGCCCGCGTTGTTCGTGAAGAAGAAGGATGGGTCCATGCGTCGATTACCGAGAGTTGAACAAGGCCACCATCCGGAACAAGTACCCATTGCCCCGCATAGACGACTTATTCGATCAACTGCAAGGCGCCTCGGTATTTTCGAAGATTGATCTCCGCTCAGGCTATCATCAACTCAAGATCAAGTCAGACGACGTGCAAAAGTCCGCCTTTCGCACTCGATACGGCCACTACGAGTTCCTGGTGATGCCATTTGGATTGACGAACGCTCCTACCGCCTTCATGGATCTGATGAATCGGGTATTTCGACCCTTCCTTGATAAATTTGTGGTAGTCTTTATTGATGATATTCTCGTCTACTCGAAGGACAGGGCGCAGCATGCAGAACATCTACGGGCCGTGCTCCAGACACTTCGAGAACATGAGTTGTACGCGAAGCAGAGTAAGTGCGAATTTTAGCTAAGCAGCGTATCCTTTCTTGGTCACATCATTTCGTCCGAAGGTATTGCAGTCGACCCGAAGAAAGTGGAAGCTGTTGCTGATTGGAAGCGGCCTGCGTCTGCTAGTGAGATTCGAAGCTTTCTTGGTTTGGTGGGATACTATCGACGCTTCGTGAAAGACTTCGCGAAGATTGCATCGCCACTGACTCGCCTCACTCAAAAGGGAGTCGTGTATGAATGGTCGGATGACTGTGAAGCTTTATTCCAGGAGCTGAAGCAGCGACTAATTTCAGCACCTATACTCGCACTTCCGGATGGGCCAGAGGGTTTTCAGATATTCAGCGATGCTTCAGGCCAGGGCTTGGGATGTGTGCTCATGCAGCGAAACAAGGTGATATCCTTCGCCTCCCGACAGTTAAATCCGTACGAGAAGAACTATCCTACGCACGACTTGGAGTTAGCGGCAATTGTGTTTGCATTGAAATTGTGGCGTCACTATCTATATGGTGTGGCGTGCGCGATCTATACCGACCACAAGATCCTCAAGTATCTCTTCACTCAGAAGGAGTTAAACTTACGACAGCAGCGCTGGCTCGAACTGATCAAAGACTATGACTTGACGATCGACTACACTTCGGGCAAGGGAAATATGGTGGCGGACGCTCTGAGTCGAAAATATCTTGCGTCGCTATCCATCAACCGCAGACTACTACAAGATTTAGAAGAAATGGGCATCGATCTCCGGGTTCGATTCAGGAATATACGGTTGGCGCAGCTGCAGTAAGAGCCGAGTTTTGCTGGAAAAGATCAAAACCGCTCAGAAGGATGATCCGTACCTGAAGAAAGTGTGCGAGCGAATTTCAACAGGTAGTGCGACCGACTTTGCGGAAGACAAGACCGGCGTGCTGAGAATGAATGGCCGACTATGTGTTCCGGATGATTCAGAACTACGAAAGGAGATAATGTCGGTGGCCTATTATACGAAATATACATTGCATCCAGGCAGTACCAAGATGTATAAGGACCTCCGTACGACCTTCTGGTGGCACGGGATGAAGAGAGATGTGGCGCTCTACGTGTCGCAATGTATGGCCTGTCAGCAGGTGAAAGCTGAGCATCAACGACCGGGCGGGGAGATGCAGAACCTTGCCATTCCAGAGTGGAAATGGGATCATGTCACGATGGACTTTATTGTTGGCCTGCCGAAGACACCACGGGGGAGCGACGCCATCTGGGTCATCGTCGATCGACTAACTAAGTCAGCGCACTTTATTGCTATCAAAGTTACTTGGAGCGTTGATCGCCTGGCGCAGATTTATCTTGACGAGATAGTACGGCTGCACGGAGTTCCAGTATCCATCGTCTCTGATCGGGATTCACGATTCATGTCGCGATTCTGGAGTAGCCTTTAGTCGGCGCTGGGTACCAAGTTGCAGTTCAGCTCAGCTTACCATCCTCAGACCGACGGCCAAACGGAGCACGTTAATCAGATTCTCGTAGACATGCTACGGCTCTGCGCAATTGACTTCAAATCAAGCTGGGACGTCCACCTACCGTTGGCAGAATTTGTATACAACAATAGCTATCAGTCCAGCATCCAAATGGCGCCGTATGAAGTTTTGTACGGCCGGAAGTACAGATCGCCCATTTGCTGGGATGAAGTCGGGGAACGGCAGATACTCGGCCCGGAGCTGGTGGAACAGACTGTGGAAAAGGTCAAGCTCATTCGGGAATGACTGAAGATTGCACAGAGTCGGCAAAAGAGCTACGTCGATACCCATCGAAGACCGCTTGAGTTCCAGGTGGGCGATCATGTGTTCCTGAAGGTGTCGCCCATGCGAGGAGTTACTCGGTTCGGCGCGAAGGGGAAGCTGAGTCCGAGATTTGTTGGGCCGTTCGAAATACTCGAGCGGGTCGCCCCAGTGGCCTATAAAATTGCCCTACCGCCGGCGCTCGAAGGTGTGCACAATGTCTTCCACGTCTCCCAGCTGCGGAAGTACGTGCACGACCCTAGCCACGTAGTGGATTTTGGCCAACTGGAGCTAAAGTCCGACTTATCCTACGTTGAAGAGCCCGTTCAAATCTTAGAACGCAAGGATAAGCTGTTGCGGAATAGGGCGATCCCTCTCGTCCGCGTGCTCTGGAGGAACCATACGGCAGAAGTGAAGAACAGTATGGCAACTCTAGAGGGGGGTGAATAGAGTTTATATAAAAAATAGCCAATTAAAAATAACTCTTTCACCAACAATAAATAATCAGAGTAAAGTGCGAAAAATAAATGAAGAGCAGAAGAGCATACGCAAACACAGCGATTTTAACCTGGTTTCCCTCGTGGAGGACTAGTCCAGGCCTGAGAACTCTAGCTCAGGATTAAATCCACTATTTGTGAAATAGTAGTTTACAACCCGTGCCTTTTCTTCAGAAGAGCACGTCAACTTCTAACAGATGATCGCAGTGGCGATTTGCTTGGAATTGTCCAAGCGACTTCTTCGACTCTTGCACAAGAATCCTAACTGAGAGATGCTGAGCACTCGACACTTAGGAGGCTTGTGGCTAGTAGATGGAAAGGGTATGGCTTACTTGAGCTTATAAGAGAGAAGAGAAAAGAAGATTGGATGGATTGGAATGAGAGAATTCATGCCCTATTTATAGTGTTTTTATAGGCAGAATTCGGCCAGAATTTGGGTAGGAAAATTCAAAAATTTGGCCGTTGGACAACTAGCAACCAGCTAACCCTAAAATTAGGGTTTCTGATTTCTAGGGGACAGAGTTCGGCCCGAACTCTGTCTCCAGAGCACAAAGTGGTTCTAAGGGGATTTTTGGGCAGTGTTTGGTTCAGTGGAGCTTGGGATTTTGGGTAGGCTGTAGACTAAGTGTCAAGAGCTCAGCAAGACTCAGAGTACACAAGTCTAGACTCAATGAAAATATAAAATACAGACTCGAAAACACACTGAGAGCCGGAGACTGAGCTGTCGTCTGTCTTGAACTGTTATGCAGACGTCGTATGTCGTATTGAATTAATACAGATATTATTTAGTCAATGTAGTCAATATTTGGTTGACTGTGACTTTGTGTCAACAATCTCTCATATATTGATAATTGACAAAATAATATATGTATATTCAATATTCATACCTGGATACAGTTGATTATAGCAACATAGCTCCCCCATACTTGATGCCGAGCTAGAATGTAATAGCTCCCGCGTAATCAGTGAATGGTGCTGAGCTAGAAGAAATAGCTCCCCCGTAAATAGTGCATGGAAACCTGTATAATATCTCCCAAAAAGCACAAACAAGCACAGAAATACGAAAAGATAGGATATATACCAAACAAGTATATCCAGCCATATATATCCAGGCAGAATATACATAGTTCTCCCCCTTTTGGCAGTTAGCAATATAGACTGCAGATAAATGAATAATAGAAAAACTGCAGTAGACAATTAATAGTAATACAACCACACTAAGCAGAGAAAAAATAGTATAGAAATAATCAAAAGAAGTACTAGCATAAAGTGTCATAACCAAATGTCAAACACACAACCAGAGTTTAAAAGCATCCAAGTACATAAAACTGAAACTAACTAACTAGAAATGAAAATGCAATAACTAAGTCATCATCAGCAGCAGCAGCAGCAGATAGTAGCCAATCTCCATCACGGAGCATGAGATGGTCCAGGAGAGTTTGAACGTCTGGGATCCACAAGAGCAGCACCCGGATCCAGGTAACGCATGACCCACGGATCATCAATGCGATAGCCCTCACGATCGGGATCCCGCTGCATGGGAATGGCCATAGTAGGATGATGGGACATGGAGTACCGAATATCATACAGCGAGTTGCAGAGTGCACTCATCTGCAGGGTAGTGCGGTAGTCCATCTGAGCCCACCGATTGGCCTCTAAGTCGAAACGATCCCGGAGCATAGTCTGGATGGAGTCAAGAGTGGCAGGTGGAGGAGGTGCATCCTGACCGAGTGGAGGGGGGTCAGACTCTGCATCATCAGAATGCTCAGAAGCCTCAGGAGAGGCGACAACTGCCTGAGTACGTCGTGCCTTGGACAGGAAAGCAGGAGCAGGCAAGAACGGACAGATATCAAGTGGTATGTTAAATGCACGAAAGATCATAGGAAGGTACAGAGGATAAACCAGAGCTCGTGGTTTCTTCCTACAGTGAATCATCCAGTCCATCATTGTACGTGGAAGATTGAAAGAAATTCTAAAGTAAAGATGATAAAGAGCAGATATCTCAAGATAAGTGATGTCATCATGGGAACCTGTTTTGGGTAGAATGTTGTTAGAGATAATCCAATGAAGATCAGAAAAATATGGGTTGAGATATTTAGCCATGAGCTTTCGAGGACGTGTGTATGGAGTACACAAATCGTCCTTGAAGCTCTCAAGGGAAATTCCGTCGGGAAAATGGAACGAGCGAGCGTCAACTAGCTTTTTCCAAGAATTGGGCTCTTGAAGATCAAGATATTCGGCTAAGTCAAAGTCATCAAAAGATATATTGATACCTGCAACTCGTGAATAAATATGGAGATCATCAAAGGTCATGTTGCAGTAGAACATTTGGACAGCATGACGATAGATAGCAGAAGTGGTAGTGATAAGCTCATCAAAACAGAGGTCATGAAATAAAGCATCATATTGAGAGAAGAAAGAAAAATTAATAGGATGTCCTGCGAATACCTGACGATTCCGATAGTCACTAAACCAGTTGTTTGAGGCATCTAGTGAGACAAATAATCGGTTGTCATAGGTAGAAGGATTTTGAGGACGAGGTGGGTTGAACAATGGATGAGGTGGTTGAAGTTGTTCAATGATCTGTTCATTCATTGGAGGAGAATCCGAAGAGGAAACACTCTCAGTTCGAATCCTCTTTCCACGATTGAACAAACGAGGAGCCATAAAAGAACTTGATAGTGTGAAGTATAGAAGACAAGAATGATACCTCAAATAATCAATCAACAGTGGAAGAGAATGATGAGAAACTCCTTTCCCTTGATTTTGAGGAGTAATGGAGCACTCTAGATCAAAAACTAGGGTTAGGGTTTGAAGGAAAGAGTTTGGAGAGGTGAGGAAGGAGGCAATAGTGAAGGAGAGAGAAGAAAATCCGAAATATAAGAGAGGGTTCTCTTTGGTCGGAAGAAATTCTGACCGTATGATCTAAAATGATCCAACGGCAGAGGCTGATCCCGACTCTGGAACAATTGGACCGAACTCGGCCCGAACTATGTTGGGGGCAGAGTTCGGCCCGAGTTCTGGATTAGTGGTCCAGAACAGAAAACAGGCTGAAAAGATAGAAAAATTGGTTAAGTGTTGAAGAAAAAAGTTTGATAAATTCAATGAAGTACATAGAGAGGTACACAAAAGTCAGAATGAACTTTAGAAAAATCAATTAGGCAATATTAAATCGAAACAAACCATATAACAAACAAGGAAATATATTGTAATTCAATATTTCAAATTTGCCATGGGTTAGCTGCAGGGGCCGGATCCCAGCTAGCGGTAGTCCTGAGGACTAGTACACCGTGTCGCTTAGGCTTTTACGCCTTGTTGTCAGAAGGACCCTTTCGGCTTGTACCCATACCAAATTCGTCGTAAAAGAATCAAAATATACTCGATATTTACGCAGGTGAGTCTCAACTTATAACTGCTTCATCCAAAATTCCGAGTTCACGACAAAGGAAATTGAAGCGCTCTTCGAATAATGGCTTAGTAAAGAAATCTGCTAGCTGATGATCAGTGTCAATAAACTCTAAGTTAATCGTGCCATTTTGCTGATGATCATGCAAAAAGTGGTGTCTGATCTCAATGTGTTTAGTGCGTGAGTGGCAGACAGGGTTCTTAGTCAAATTAATGGCACTAGTATTGTCACAGAATATAGGAATATGCATAAAAGATAACTTATAGTCTTCAAGGGTTTGCTTTATCCACAGAATTTGTGCACAACAACGCCCAGCTGCTATGTATTCAGCTTCTGTTGTGGATAGTACGACAGAGTTCTGCTTCTTGCTAAACCAGGAGACTAAAGCTTTTCCTAATAAATGACACGTACCGCTCGTACTTTTACGGTCGACCTTGCATCCAGCGAAGTCAGCATCGGAATAACCAATAAGATCAAATGATGTTGACTTGGGATACCATAGGCCCTACTGTAACCGTACCCTTAAGGTATCGAAAGATACGCTTAACCGCGGTCATATGTGATTCCTTAGGATTAGCTTGATATCTAGCACATAGGCAAACACTGAACATGATATCGGGACGACTAGCAGTTAAATAGAGTAAGCTGCCTATCATACCTCGATACTTACGTTGATCAACGGGTTTGCCGCTCTCATCTGGTTCGAGTTTGGTTGAAGTAGCCATTGGCGTGCTGATTGGTTTGACGTTGTCAAGATCGAACTTTTTCAGCATGTCCTTGGTATACTTCGATTGGCAGATGAAAGTTCCATTAGCCATTTGTTTCACTTGCAGACCAAGAAAGTAGTTGAGCTCTCCCATCATGCTCATCTCAAATTCTGTCTGCATACACTTGGCAAATTCTAGACAGAGGGTTTCATCAGTAGAACCAAAAATGATATCATCAACATAAATTTGAATCAAACGAATAGTGTCTTTAAAAGATTTTATAAACAGTGTAGTGTCAATTTTCCCTTTTGAAAAATCTTTCTCAAGTAAGAAGCTACTTAGCCTTTCATACCAAGCTCTGGGAGCTTGTTTGAGGTCATAAAGCACTTTCTTTCGCTTGGACACGTGGTCGGGAAATTTGTGATTTTCAAAGCCAGGAGGTTGTTTCACATAAACTTCCTCCTTAATAAAACCATTCAAGAAAGCACTTTTCACATCCATTTGAAATAATTTAAAGTTTTGAAAATTAGCAAAAGCACAAAGCATCCGAATGGATTCTAGTCTAGCAACAGGAACATACGTCTCATCGTAGTCGATACCTTCCTCTTGGTTGTATCCTTGAGCTACTAGACGAGCTTTGTTACGTGTGACTGAACCATCTTCATTTACTTTGTTTCTAAAAACCCATTTAGTACCAATTATCGAATGATTAACCGGTCTAGGAACGAGTTCCCATACTTGGCTTCTCTCGAATTGGTTGAGTTCTTCTTGCATAGCAGAAATCCAAAATTCATCATTAAAAGCTTCAGAAATGTTTTTAGGCTCTACTTGTGAAATGAAGGCAGTGCTAGCAACGGAGTCTCTTAGTGATGATCTAGTAGTTACTCCACGTGAAACTTCTCCTATAACTAAATTTTCTGGATGAGAAGGTTTGAAAGAGAATTTCTTAGGCAAACCCTCCAGAGAATTAGTTTCGGTTGAAGTATTCATTGGAGTAGAAGTTGATGGCTCAACGTCATCATCAAGAGTACTTACTGCACTGTTGTCTTCATCAAAAGTCACATTTGTTGACTCTTCCACAATAAGTGAGCGTTTATTAAAAACTCTATATCCCTTACTCTTGGCGGCATAACCAAGAAAGATACCATCGTCAGCTTTGACATCAAATTTGCCTAAGTTGTCTTTGGTGTTAAGGATAAAACATCTACAACCAAAAACTTTAAAATAAGAAACATTGGGGGTTCTCCCAAACCAAAGCTCATAGGGTATTTTCTTCGTAATGGGACGAATTAGCACCCTATTCAAAATGTGGCATGCTGTACTGACAGCTTCTGCCCAAAAGTATTTCGGAAGTGAAAATTTATTCAACATGACTCTGGCCATATCGTCGAGAGTTCTATTCTTCCGCTCCACAACACCATTTTGTTGAGGAGTTCTAGGACAAGAAAATTCATGATCAAAACCATTTGCATTACAAAAATTTTCAAAATCATAATTTACGAATTCGCCTCCATGATCACTTCGGATTCGAGTAATCATGTAGCCTTTTTCGTTTTGAACTTTCTTCACAAAAACTTTGAAAACAGAAATAGCATCGCTCTTATTAGCGAGAAAGAAAACCCAAGTAAATCTTGAAAAATTATCAACAATAACAAATGCATAAAGTTTGCCACCAAGGCTAGCTATTCTACTAGGACCAAATAAATCCATATGAAGTAATTGCAAGGGTCTAGTAGTACTTACAGAGTTGATGGAATGAAACGAAGATTTAGTTGCCTTGTTTAGTTCACATTCGGCACATACCGTGTCCTTTTTGAATGTGATGTCAGGCAATCCTCTCACTAGCTTCTTGGTAGAAAGCCTGGATATAGCATCCATGTTGGCGTGACCAAGACGCTGGTGCCAAAGTAGTCATTCGTCTTTGTGGGCATATAGACATCTATAATGTGCCCTTTGAGATTGTTACCGAAGGATACGTATCCTTCTCTCTTCATCGATAGTGATGCAAAAAGATTTGCGTCTCCCGTCATATGTCGCGAGCATCCACTATCGAGAATCCACTTACTTTCAGTTGAAGAGGGAAGGTCCACCTACATCAAGAGTAGATGTGACCTTTGGTACCCGAGTTCTTGAGGGTCCTGAAAAGTTAGTCTTTGGAAACCAAGTATATATCTTTTTATCTACAAGTCTTCTAAATTTGCACTGTGGTGAGATGTGTCCATGTAATCCACAGTAAGTACAGATAGCATTCTTATTTATACTAGGAGCATGAGGATAATATCTATAAGCAACAGGATGAGGATGGTCATGATGTGAAGAGTTGGCATGGTGATGATGATTATACACAGAATGAGTGGCATGGTGATGGTGTCTATGAGGCATATCATGATGGTATTGTCTATGATGTGTGACATGCTGATATTGTCTATATGGCATGGCATGATGATTTTGTCTATATGGCATGACATGATGATTTTGTCTATATGGCATGGCATGATGATTTTGTCTATATGGCATGGCATGATGATTTCTATGTGTGGAGTGATGTTGATTGTGTCTTTGTGCATGATGATTGTGTACTGAGTGAGAATTGTTCTTACGTGCACGTGGTTTGTGAAAGTTTGTGTATATCAATGCATGGTTATGTGCTGCTTGAGAATGACGTGGTTGACTAGCATGAGTGGTGTTGTGCCCATGTGATTGGGTTTGAGGTTGAACAACCTGTTTACCCAATTTGGTTTCTAATCTTTTAGAAACAGCTTGCAGTTCATCAACCTTAATATTTAAGCCATATATCTTAGTCATGGAAATCTTGTGTCTACTCTTTTCTTCAGCAAGCAACGTGTTGAGTGTAGTGATTTCTTGTGTTTGTTGCTCAATACGTGCTTCAGCATCATGTAAGCTTAATTTAAGCTTGGATACTTCATCGGGGTCATTAGTGGGTGTCGTGATTCTAACATTATCAAGAAGTAAGAAAATTCTTTGTATCTCATCTTCAAGACTTTTGATTTTGTCCTTGGCATGTTTGTATTTACCGATGACCTTTTTGTGATCATCGAGTAAATCAGTGAAAGCATCGCCAAGTTCATCAAAAGAGAAGTCATCTAGAGTTTCGTTAGGTACCTTGTTGGAAGTTGCCATTAGGCACACATTTGCTGTATCTTGAGGAGAGCCTTTTACTTCCTCGGAGTCACTCGCTTCACTTTCATGCTAAATTTCTGTGTTGGCATATTTCTTTGATGAGTTCTTTTTGTATGACTTCTCATAACGGTTGCTCTTCTTCAAGAATGGGCAGTCTTTTCGGACATGTCCAGTCTTCTTGCAACCGTAACAGGTTGGCTCTTCTTCATCATCTTCTTATGAATCCTTCTTCCTTCGATTGAAGCGAAGGAATTTTTTGAAGTTGCGAACCATGAGAGCTTGGTCTTCATCATCCGAGTTATCGTCTTCGGTCTCATCGTGATCAGCCCTTCGTCGATGAGCTTTGAGTGCGATCTCCCTGGTCTTCGGAGCAGGCTCTTCGAAGTCCTTGAGGTCAAGCTCGTGAGTCATGAGCTTACCCATCAAGGTCTCCATTGACATTGATGTGAGATCGTTTCCTTCTATGATGGCCGTCACCTTAGGGTACCAAATCTTTGGTAGCCCTCTGAGCAACTTATGAATCTTTTCGTGGTTTGAGTACTGCTTTCCAAGCGAGGATAGAGGATTGATGATGTCGAGAAATCTTGTGAACATTTGAGTGATCGTCTCACTTGGCTTCATCTTGAAGGCTTCGTATTCTTGAGTGAGACGGCTTATTTTAGATTCCTTGACCTGTGTGGTTCCTTCATGCGTCACTTCTAGAAGTCTCCATACTTCATGAGCAGTGGTGCATGTAGAGACCCTGTTGAACTCATTCCTGTCTATAGCACAGAATAAAGCATTAATAGTCCTAGCATCTAGACTTGCCTGTTTCTTCTCCTCGACAGAATATTTGTCGTGTGGTTTCTCAATGAGGTCACCATCGACAACTATCCTGGCGGGCTTTTTGTAACCGTCAGTGACGACAGTCCACAGGTCAAAGTCTAGAGACTTAAGATAGAAGCTCATCCTTGTTTTCCAATATGTATAGTTAGTTCCATCAAATAGGGGAGGCCTATGAGTGGACTGACCTTCACCATGATTGGAAATCAAGGATTGTGTGGTTGCCATGGATCAGCTCTTAGGATGTTAGTCCTTATAAAGAGAACCTGGCTCTGATACCAATTGAAGAACAGTATGGCAACTCTAGAGGGGGGTGAATAGAGTTTATATAGAAAAATAGCCAATTAAAAATAACTCTTTCACCAACAATAAATAATCAGAGTAAAGTGCGGAAAATAAATGAAGAGCAGAAGAGCATACGCAAACACAGCGATTTTAACCTGGTTTCCCTCGTGGAGGACTAGTCCAGGCCTGAGAACTCTAGCACAGGATTAAATCCACTATTTGTGAAATAGTAGTTTACAACCCGTGCCTTTTCTTCAGAAAAGCACGTCAACTTCTAACAGATGATCGCAGTGGCGATTTGCTTAGAATTGTCCAAGCAACTTCTTCGACTCTTGCACAAGAATCCTAACTGAGAGATGCTGAGCACTCGACACTTAGGAGGCTTGTGGCTAGTAGATGGGAAGGGTATGGCTTACTTGAGCTTATAAGAGAGAAGAGAAAAGAAGATTGGATGGATTGGAATGAGAGAATTCATGCCCTATTTATAGTGTTTTTATAGGCAGAATTCGGGTAGGAAAATTCAAAAATTTGGCCGTTGGACAACTAGCAACCAGCTAACCCTAAAATTAGGGTTCCTGATTTCTAGGGGACAGAGTTCGGCCCGAACTCTGTCTCCAGAGCACAAAGTGGTTCTAAGGGGATTTTTGGGCAGTGTTTGGTTCAGTAGAGCTTGGGATTTTGGGTAGGCTGTAGACTAAGTGTCAAGAGCTCAGCAAGACTCAGAGTACACAAGTCTAGACTCAATAAAAATATAAAATACAGACTCGAAAACACACTGAGAGCCGGAGACTGAGCTGTCGTCTGTCTTGAACTGTTATGCAGACGTCGTGTGTCGTATTGAATTAATACAGATATTATTTAGTCAATGTAGTCAATATTTGGTTGACTGTGACTTTGTGTCAACAAGAAGAGTCGACATGGGAACTCGAGTCAGAGATGAAGGAAAAGTTTCCTTCATTGTTTTCGTAGAGGTAGGTTCTGTTCATAAGTTTCGAGGACGAAACTTTTTCTTAGTTGGTTATGGTGTAGTGCCCCGTCCCTACATCGTGCCCCGTTGTTCGTCCACGGGGTGCGCGAGAAAGGAACACTGTCGCTATCGACTCGGTCGGGACCGATAGGTCGGGATCGATCGAATCGATCGAACAGGAACGGTTGAATTAAGATCCATTCCCCGTTATGGAATGGCCTCTTCGGAACCAAGTCCCATATTCAGCGGGCTGCGCCTCAAGGATTGACTCTGCAGCTGAGTCGGGAGAGACCTCTCGTTGCTCTGCTTTTTACGCCGCTTGCGTTGGTTTTGGCTTTGTTTTCTAAATGCGTTTTCATGAATGTTTTCGATGGTTTTTATGGCTTACGTTTCGAACTTCGCATTCTTATCAAAATTACTTGAATAACACAGTGTTCTAATCGGTTGTTTGTGCGATTTCAGGTGATCGCGAAGGCAACGTCTAGCGCGGCCAACCAGTCTCTCGCCTTAAGTAAAAACTCAAGGTGAGTGGCTGACCCCCTTCGTCTCGACCCTCTATTTCAAATGAGAACTCAGGTAATGTTACTAAAATTGAATGATTCGCTTGCAGAATACAAGTCTTGTATGTTAGAAGTGAAAAAAAAATGTGTTGTGTTGAAAAGAGATAGAATTAATTCAGGCATGCAAAACGACCAAGTAAATGAATTGATCACATAACAAGCCCCAACGGTATCCTAAAATACACCATGTTAACCTATCATGGACTTGGACAACTTGTCGACAAGGGAAATGGTTTCTTCGAGCGGCAACCCGGGGCCACGGGACCGACTCGGCCTAGGAAGAAACTGGTTGTAGCCGAGCTGGGTAATAGGCAATCGGTAAGACGGGAACTTGCATCGGGGCTCGCTACTTGCGTTGTAAGGGTCCCGTATTACCAGGCTACGTCCAAGGCGGCTGGTTAGGCTAATTGACTTCCATATCAAATACTTGATGTAAATTGTTATCAACTAACATGGTAAGTTTTATGTCGCACGGCGCGCTCCGCTGGAAGAAACCTTGGTGTAACTTAATGCTTCTTATGAAAATATCTAGGATGGTTAGAAAGACCACTAAAAAGCAAGTTGTATGATTTTTATCAAATTCTTGAACCAAATGAGAGCCTAGAAATTAATTAGCCACTCGCCAGTACATGTTGATTGTACTGATCCTCGCTCTCTATACAGGTGCGATAGATCTGGAAGAGCGTGCTACGTAAAGGGAGGCAACGCTCGTGTGTTTTGAAGCTTCGTCCGTGCATTAAAGCTTGGATCAACCCTTTTGAACACTCCACTATTGAAGATCGAAGACAGATGGAGCGCCTTCCCACCATCCCAGGTGGTTTGTAATTTTGGTTGTAAAATCAAGGGATGAATGTATGTAATGGCTATCTCATCGACGTTCACTTTGTATTGGAGTCAGTTTGTAAAAAGCCCGCGCTGCGCCCTTGTATCGAGTCTGTAATATGATGTTTATTATCAATAAAGCTTAAGTTTTCTTCTCTATAATGTGTGTTTAATTTACTCTGCGCATTCTCTTATCGTTGTGTTTCGGATAACTTTATGACTATGCCTTGTGCGAGCGCAATTTAGGTTCGTACGGCATCACGCCCGGGGGACGACTATAGATTCTGCGGAATCGTGGCGTGACATTAGACATGGTCCACATGATATTAATTTTAGTCTACATGATATTAATTTTAGTTAGTAGTTAGACTAATTATTTATGGATAGGTTTAGTTTAATTAGAGACTTAAAACTAGACTAAATTGACCTCAACCTTTAACCCATTCCTAATTTAAATCAAATAGGACAAGTGGGGGCATTTTGGTCATTAACAAATAGGGACAAACCACCCATACATGGCAGCCATAGGAGGAGGGATTGACTTATCCATTCATTTCATTTTTTCCCTAAAATTTCTCTCTCTTGTTCTTTCCCAAATTTTATAGAAGGTTCCCATTGATTTCATCTCCAAATCAACCCCTTCTTCTACCAAATCTTCTTTATTTCTCCTCTACTCCATGGTTAGAGAGTGCTAGCCAAGTTTGGGAGGATTCAGAGCTCGTTCGTGTCCATTTGGAATCTCTACGTGTCGGTGTCGGGTCGGAAGACTTTTTCTTTGAATCTCTCTCCCGGAAGGTATAATCTCTCCTCTAAACCACCCCAACATGCATATAGGATTATTTTGAACCCGTAGGAATGACCCCCATAGTTGTATCTCCATTTGTGTCCATTTCGTGTCCATTTGGAGGTCATAGGAGTGTCCTTTGTGTTGTGCTTTGTGTCCATGTGGGAAACCCCCAATTTTGGACACCTTGATTGTTGATATTTTGTTAATGGTTAATTCCTATTTTAATTTCAGATTTAGATGTTGTTCTTGTGTGTCCCTATATATATATATATATATATATATATATATATATATATATATATATATATATATATATAAAAGTATATGTATATATATATATATATATATATATATATATATATATATATATATATATATATATATATATATATATATATATATTACTTTGTGTCTCTATGTATATTTTCATGTGTGTGTGTCTTTATATATTAATATTTGTGTGTGTATATGTATATATATATATATATATATATATAAATTTTCATGTGTGTGTGTGTATATGTATACATATATTTTCATGTGTGTGTGTTTGTATTTAGATTTATAGAGAGTGATAGAGAGGGGTATTTGAGAGAGTGGTTTGAGAGGAAATTAGAGAGAGTAGAGAGGAGTGAATGAGGATGAAACAAGGGAGGGATAGCCACAGGAAACAGCTGCTGTAGCAGCAGTAATAGAGGGGTTTTAGTCCTTAAATTTCAGCTTTTAGTAGCCTACTTAGCAGCCTATAATCCTGTCCCCATAGCCTCCCAATTCAGCCTACATTGACAGCATCTAAGCTGTCCCAAACCAGCCTATTCAGCCCTCAAAATTAGCCCTTAACAGTCCACTAAAACCCCCACATTTCAGCCATTGACAGCCATATATTACCCCATAAATCAGTCCACAGACCAACCCCAAAACAGTCCCAAATTCAGCTACCATTAGCAGTTCTAAACCAGCCATGTTTAGTCCCAAAACAGCCCATAAAATCAGTCCAAATCAGCCCCTATATTCACCTACACATTCAGTCCAAAATCAGACCATATTCACCTACATATCAGCCCAAAATTAGCCCCTAAATCACCCATATTTCAGCCACATATAAGCCCCCTCATTCACACATTCTACCATTCATTTCCCCCACTTTTCCCTTCATTCTTTCATTCATTATATATCCATTCTTCCATTCTTTTACACATCATTCATCATCCACCCTTCCATTCAAAATCAGTCCTACCACATTACAATACAATCCATGTGTTCATTCATAAGTCCATATTTCACCACTCCACCTTTCCATCATTCATCCATACTTCATCCATTCCATTTCCATTTCACCCACACAATTCAGTCCTTGTATGAATGTTTTGTGAGAGTAGGTTGAGTGTTAGCTTTTGGGTGTTGATAGGTTAGAAGGGTAAATGTTAGTATGGTGTTGTAGGCTAGTTAGAATTGGTGTTAGTAGTGAGTTAGTTAAGTTAGTTCCCTAGATTGGTTAGTATCCTATTGGACTAGTAGAGAGGACTAACCTAGACACTAGGAGAGTGTGGGAGAGTGAACTAGGAAGGTTGGTAGAGAGTAGGGTGGGGTATCTCAAGATATCATAGCGTATCATGACGATACCCTAAGGTAATGTTAGGATGACCAACATGGAAGATAAGATGGACTAGATGGGCTAGATACCTAGATTTCTTGGTTGGTAAACCTTAGATAGGATAGTATCTAGCTACCCTAAAAAGCCTAGGCTAGTATCATGAGATCTAGAGGGGTTTTCTTTGTAATGGGTAAGGTATTGGTATTTACCTTGTGAAGGGTAAATGTAGGTAATAGGGTATTGATAAGATATTGAGTTTGACTTCTACGATAGGATTAGAAATAAGTAGTCTTGGTAGGCAATGACTAGATGAGGGTAGTTTAGGCTAGTCTTGACCTCCGTTGACCAAGAGTTGACTTTTTGACCAAAAGTCAACTTCAAGTCAACACTTGACTTAGAATTAACCAAAACCAAACCAGAGTTGACCAGTTGACTGAAAATCAATTGTTAGTCAACATTTGACTTGTTTGACCTAGGGTTAACCCAGGGTTGACTCAGCGTTGACCAGAGTTGACCAGAGTTGACTTTTTGACCAAAAGTCAACTGTAAGTCAACCTTTGACCCCGTTCGACCTAGTTTGACTTGGATTGACTTCCTGTGACCTTGTTTGACCTTGGTTGTCCTAGTGTGACCCAGTTTTGCTCAGTATGAACCAGTATGACCTAGTATGACTCAGTTTGACCTTGATTGCCCTAGTTTTGACTTAGACTTGCATTCATGACTTAAATTAGTTTTCTTTACAGTATAAAAACCCTGTTTGACTCATAGTATCTTATTTTAGGTCTGTGATCACTCTGAGTGTCTATTCACCTTATCAGCTCAGGACCACAGGCGAGCACATTCACTGATAGTTTTCATTGTCTTGATATCTACTATATCCGATTCAGTCGTAGTGACTTACATGATTCTGACACGACGGTTCACGGACTAGTATACGTCGGATCCTGTCATGAGATATTATTCCCGGATTCCCTTGGTATATTGGTGTGTGACACCCATGTTCATGTGCTTATATAGACATCGATTTGGGAGTAGGCTGGCCCCCTGCTTTTGAATCCCATGTCATGACGTGCCATGTCCGGATCTATGATAATATTCGGGAATGGGAGAATTATTAGGAGTTATGTGATCAAAGCCCTATGTCACTATTTTGCTTGTGCCACCCTCACCTCACGTAGGGTGTAGCAGATACCCCACACCTTTGTTATCCAGGTTGGCCGACATGACCCCTTTCAGATTTTTATGTGATTGTCGGGCCAAGTGGATAACCCTACCATGATTCCCTAGCCGATCACATAGCGTTCTATCAATTCAAGTCACGTTTTTATATTTATTTATCTGTGGAGGCTATGTTCTGTTCGAAAAAATGGTTACAACCCCGGTCCTTGTTTGGTTAGGGGTTGTAACTCAATTTCCGAATAGTTCCTAAGTCACCCTATATACATCTTGTCGTCCTATTCAGTATTTACATCTATTATACATTTCTTACTGATTTTACCATGTATTTCACATATCTTCGTCTTGTATTTTATTACACTGTCTCTTATAGTATTTGTCAATTCATATGGAACTGCTGTTGGTGTTTGTACTTACTCATTTTTCTGATAGGATACCGTTGACAAATTTTACAGATGATTCAGAGGCTGATTGCCCGACCTACTATGGGGTTGAGTCTGATGGATTAGATTTAGACCGTGGCTTGTTGGTGGAGCCATTAGACTTTGCTCACCCTGAGTAGCATAGTTTAGTTAGGTTTGCCTGGCCTGCGAGCCAGCTAGTACATTTTCAGTTAGTAGTATCTATTATATATATTTTCTGTGACTCTGGATGTTTGTGCATAGCTTTGACTTGTGGATCTTGGATTCATTTCCTATTTTATCTATCATATCTCTTTTCTATGCTATCTACCTGAGTTTGATATATGTGATTGAGACTATATTGCTATATCACCTCCATTCGGAGTGTATATACTGTACATGTACATTTATCTGTTTTAGTCGTAGTATTTACAGACCCTATATACAGCGTTCTACTACCGACACTGCGGCGTAGGCTGGACGTAACCACGTGCTCGTGCCCCTCTTCAGGGTGCGGGTCGTGACACGACTGATTTAAAAGTCCTTAATATTTTCCATGAAACATATTTAAAATTTTCACGTCTATCTTCTCATTTAATAATTAAATAAAGTTTAGTGACTGCATAGTCCATCACCATTAAATATTTATTCCGTCAGAAATAGTATTACTAACGTTTTCCTTAATCTGACACAATTAATCTTTTACTAGTGACTGAATATTCATTCCGTCACTGACTTTCGTCACTATAAGCAAAATTTCTTGTAGTGTCTATATATATCCTATGAGTTTCTCTCTTCTCTCTTTTTTTTTCTTTCCTTCTCCATTTCCTCTTCTATCTCTTCCATATTGCTCAAGCTTAGGAAGGCTTGACCTTGAGGCCTAGAGTGTGGTTTCGGAACCCCTCTTGGTGGTGGAGTAGAAGATTAGTCTTGGAACTTAACCCTAGGCAAGTACATCTTGCTCAAAAGTGACATGACCATGCTATAATTTTGTTTTTCATAGAAATTAAAGTTTTATTGTTCTATAATATGTTTCTCTAAATTGTTAACATGTTTAATATATAGCACTTTTGGTTTTGATCAACAATATGACATAGATCTGAGTTTCTAGATATAATTTTCGAGTATTTTGAGGTATTGATCTATAAAATATTTTAATTTGTGAAAACTAATACTTCCATGTTGTAGAAAATTCAATTCTATGCAATTTTGACTTTTAAAAATTCGAATTTTGATTTAAAACGAAATTTTTATGGCCGAAACAAGTTTTGGCGAAAATCTGAATTTTGTTGATGTTTGAAAAACTGGTATACCGACGGTATGCCGGTGTATACCGCCGGTATGCCAATTTTTGCACCAGAAACTTTCTATTTTTAGGCTAGAATACTGCCGGTATGCCACAGTATACCGCCGGTATACCGTTTTAGGCTGATTTGAGCTGTTTTTGTCCGTTTTTGACCGTTTTTTATATTTCCTCGATTGTAATGGACTCTTAACAAGATTAGATGACCTTGTATAGTTAGAACATGATTGTACACTATATATACATGACATGTGTTCGTGTTCACGTATTGTTTTATGTCCAGATTCTTGATAGTGGCTCGTAGTAGCGCACTCATGACTTGATTTTCTTATTGATTTCTAGACCCGAGATATGAGTACATGTTCTTCCTTGACACCATGGATATAGCTTGTTAAATGTTAATCTATTGCATCTTGGCATTGGACAATCGAGTGTGAGTATTGTTCCGTGTATCACGTGATGTTAGTACAGGGATGTTCGTAAGTAATAACTTACGAATTACTCGTACATAACACACGTCACCTTAGAAAATTCTTGAGTGTCCATGACTTGAGAACTTGACATGAATATGATAAGGTAAATGACTAGTAAATTCAAGTAGATCAATGTAGGAGGAAATTCGCACTACCAACCCCGAGCTCCAAGGGCCCCATGAGGCATGGCTCAACCCTGCTAGGCAAGGGCTCCATGACCTACCAAGTTTCCGCGTATTGATATACGATCGAGTCACATGTCGTGCCGGGTTGTGGCACTGTCAGTTATATATTTTCTTTTACAAGTAAATGATATAGTTGTTCATGTTACAAGTCAAGACATGTTTCATCTGCCAGCAGTTTTGTTGGGCAATAGATGTACTACTCGTACCCCTGGACATCCGGGTATCTGCAGTCAGGTAGTTGCGAAAATTCTCAACTTGTATACTAGTAATTAGGATTGTGATAACCCTAGCTCGTTAATGATAGCAAGCCGTAGGTAATGATTGGCCATGCACTTTTAATTGTTTGTTACTTTATATGCTCTTATGTCGATGAGTGGCCAGAGGCTAAGTTCTGCTCGGGAAAATATCTGCACCCCCAGTCCTTATTTGTTTTAAGGGTTGTGGCTCCGACTTCGAGTAGTTCCTAAGTCCATTGTTGCTCATTGGCTTATTGTTCTCTATTGCTATATGGTTCAGTATTTCTATTCAGTCATTTATATTCTCGAGATACGTGCATTGGTACCGCACTAGTCTCGACCCATATTTATTTATTTATGTCATTATGTTGTTGTGTTATTGTTGGGCTTTGTCGTTCACCTCGAGCCTTCCTTGTGGTACTTGCTATTTGGGGTCTGACCCTACTGGTTTTGCATGGCCAGGTTCCATAGTTGATCACGAGGATCTACCGTCTTCTCCTCCGGATGGTTCACACTCAGAGGACCGACATGGATTAGCGAGTGGGTTACCTTTATTTCCCACTTTATTTTGTACTTTCATTTTGTGGTGTATTAGCCAAGGACATATGTTAGTCCATGTTTCTGGGTTTTGTTCCCTCCGTCTCAGTACGACGTGGATGTATATTCTGGACAGCTGCTAGTTGTACATTTATGTACCTTTTGTATAGTCTGTTGATATATCTTTTATTATGTCAGCTCTCATGATTATGTATGTACTTGTGTTTGGGACGCCTTACCCATCTCATATATGATTTACTCTTTATTGCTTCTTATGTTGATTGGATTGAGATAGGATTTGTTCGACAATAGGAGTCGTTAGTGGCATGCTAGAGTCTTCCCACTTGTCTTCTAGACAGCTTTGATCGTATATTGGAGTACTGGCGTACTCTAATACATGTAGCTGGCTTTGTTTCGCCCCCGATCTCCAGTATTCTGGTTCTGGGGCGTGACATAATTTTTTGGTGGCCCATGCAGGTCTGTCTTCAGACTTGTGGGGGATTCATCTGGTTAGAATCTTAATCCTATATTTGTCAGTCTTTGTTTGATCTTCCCATACTATTCATATTTCTCGCTTTCCTTGAACTGTAATCATGCTTGGCATATCTTTGCTCTGTTCATGTCCATTATTGATATTATGTGTCCCTATCCTTCAGGGACACCCCAACCTTATCTATTTCTTTCGAGGATTTTATTGCTCCGTCTTATTCCTTGGTTCAGGTAGTATGTCAGTATCAGATCTCGCCTCCACAAAGTCAGGTACCAGTACCATTTCAGCATCTGGTGGCAGCTCAGTTCACTTCACTCCAGTCAGTTCGGCTAATAAAGTCAGTATAACGCCCCAGAACCAGAATACTGGAGAGCGGGGGCGTACATAGCCAGCTACGTATATTGAAGTGCAATCCACCTCGCTATACGGTTACGGCTGTCTAGATACATGAGGGTTTAACTATAAGCCAACAGTCTCCTATGGTCATGAACAAGCCTATTGTCTCAATCCCAAGCAAGCAATAATAGTTACAAGATGTCAGAGCACCAAATATATAATAGCAAGGCGTCCCATATATTATATATTGGATGATCATGAAGCTAGTCGTACAAAATGTCAAGACTAGCAAGAGTTCAGTCGTACATGATCAACCCTAGGATCTGTCAATCATGTTACAGTCCGTAGGCAGACAGTAAATAAAGATACAATACGAGCTAACACGTGCTCGTCGGCTAAACGCCTCAAAAGAATAATTTTTACAATAAAGTAGGAGGACAAAAAGAAACCCACTCGTTGCCAAGGTTACGCCTGGTGGTCACCATCTGGCTGGAGGACAGGTGGATCCTCTGGTACTGCTCCGATATCTGGCCACAAAAAACCAGCTGGGTCAGACCCCAGAAAGATCAAGTACCACAAAGAAGGCTTCACTTAGGGACTAAAACCAGCATATCACAATAGAATATTAAAGATAATAAATAAAGTACTGATAATAATAGAGATAACAAAAGTAGACTGAGTACGAGAAAACTATTCAAGTAGCCAGATCACAACCCTTAAACCAAACAAGGATCGGGGTTGCAGCCCTTCACTTGAATAGAAACCCGTCTCAAATACTATTGGTACAGTGAAGACAATAAATGAAGAGAGGACACAAAATTGCTCCGGGAGCCAGGTTACAACCCTTAAACCAAACAAGGACCGGAGTTGTAACCCTTCGCCTGAACAGAACTGGACCCTCGATCTGTATTGCTAAGGCCAGTATAAATAATCATGGTATTAAGGTAAGGTAAAACATGACGAGCATGGCATGGGATTGCAATAAGACAATAAACGAAGAGAGGACACAGAACTGCTCCGGGAGCCAGGTTACAACCCTTAAACCAAACAAGGACCGGGGTTGTAACCCTTCGCCTGAACAGAACTGGACCCCATATCGTTATTGTTAAGGCAAGCATCAATAATCAGGTCATGTCACAATCTTGCACATGATCAGGATAAGACTAAGCAGGAATAAACTACATCCAATCAATCACGGCCAATCAAGAGTACGGCTTGATACTTTTAACTATCTAGGGTTATCACAGGCCTAGTTATTAGCAAGATACAATGAGATTATCCCAACAGCCACAAGCCCTGCAGACCATCCGGTTATCCGGGTCGAATGTCCGTTCGAAGAATGCAACACGTGACTGTGTGTTGGAAATGTGCCATACTCATCGGTAGGCTACAAGTCCACTTAATGCGCCCAGATAACGAAATTGTCTGTAGCTGGGAATCTCTTCATGTCTACTGAATTATTCTAGTTTATTAGCCTTAGTCAATTACTGTAGGTATCCCTGACCGTGGTACTCAGGGATCCCTATCCTAGACATGATACAAGACAATACTGGTTTATTTTGTACAAACATAATCATCCACGGTGTCCAGGCCATTCAATACTGTCACAACATGCTAGCCGTCACAACCGCATTCGAGATATATATCATGTCAAATTCACTGTCAAGAGTGCGCCACGACGGATCACTATCATGTCATGTCATTATTTAAAATTAATATTTAACTTGGTATAAGCGTGTATGCAATAACTAAATATAAACATGGTACAAGAGTTGTGGATGAATCATGCAGCTCAGGAAGACGGGTCATAACTTCCACATACGAACTTAAAATGAGGTGCTCCAGAGACATTCGGAAAGGCAAGACAAAGATCTAAAACTTTCATGTTTTAAGTTTTTCGAAATTCTGGCTAGAAAATAGCTTAACTTGGCAAAAACAGTCATTCTGTGCACTTTTTATGCCAAAAAATTCAATTCTGCGTAAGATACGTAAAAGGGGAGGGTTCCAGCGTAAAATTTTACATTCTGGGTACCATCCAGCGTAAAATACGCAATTTTAGGGTTCCCTGCGTAAAATCTTACATTCTGGATAATATCCAGCATAAAATACGCAATTCCAGGGTCCCTAGCGTAAAATCTTACATTCTGGATGATATCGCGCGTAAAATACGCAATTCCAGGGTCCCTAGCATAAAATCTTACTCAGCCGACATAAAAAATCCAGAAAACTTGTTTTGGCCATAAAAACTTCATTTTAACTCGAAATGAGGTGAATCAAAAACCAAATTCACACAAAATTTCGTGCTCTTGCTCATGGAACTATTAGTTTTCGAAAATAACAAGTTTTAGTAGATCAAAACCAAGAAAACTCCATGAACTAAAAGTTATAAAGTAGATCTAGAAGAATCTATCCATCAAAATTAAAAACTCCAAGTTCTAAAGAGACTTATAATCATGTAAAAAAGAGAATGGAACAATAAAACTTGAGATCCATCATGAAACAAGTTGCACTTGCCTAGGGCTCTTGGGTGTAGGTGGAGAGTAATGGTGAGGAAGAAGAAGAGTGAATGAGGAGAGAGAAAGTGTGAGCACCCTAAATTTTGGGTTAAT
Source organism: Iris pallida (assembly GCA_029216955.1). NCBI lineage: Eukaryota > Viridiplantae > Streptophyta > Magnoliopsida > Asparagales > Iridaceae > Iris > Iris pallida. Next base: position 14,338,290 of record JANAVB010036419.1, on the reverse strand, counting down.
TTTTTTTGATTTTTCTGATTGATTTAGTTTTGATAAATAATTTATTCTGTTATTTATCTTTAAGTGTACTTTTTCGTGCCATTGATATTTGGAGTGTCAGGGATGTTCAACTCTGGAAATCTTCTTTACGAGTTTTGGAGTGGACATGATTACCTTCATGATGGTATATAGTGTCCCATCCAAACTTGTTCTCTTGTACTCTTTTTGCTCCGCACAACTTCGGGTCGATTTAGACCATTTGATTATTAATTATTTTTTCCACTTTTTTCCTTGATCATTTTTAGCACGTTATCGTGACTTTTTATTTGGGAGCACAAGATCAGTCAGTTTCTTGAAACCAACTTCTCATGTATGATCTACTCGAGACGCTCGTCACCCATGACCTTCGTGTCCCACTCAGACACGCTATTTTGTGCTCCATTTGCTTCGCACAACTTTTCTGACACGTGACCCGATTTTATTTCGCCCTACGGTGTCGTATTCTTTTTCCAACTTGATTTGTGGGTACCCTGTCGACCAAAACCTGTCAGCCCCAATTACGGACATGGCCCACATTGAGCCTACTACAGTCCAGCTTCGTGCTACCCTCCATCGTGACACTCTCATTTTTTGTGTCCAAAAATAATATTCAATACCTGTTTTTATATTTCAAATATTGAGTGTAACTTTCATTGAATTTTAAATCCCAATTAAATCCAATCCCCCTAATTAATCTCCATCCTTGATTTTCCCTCATTCAATCATCCCCATTTATTTCCCTCACACTCACACGCACCCCCCTCCAATACTTTGGTCGGCCCTAGTTTTTAGAAATTCCTTTCCGTCTCTCTTTTTCTCTCTTCAATTATATTACTCTCTCCCTCTCTCTTTCTTCTTAAATCATTTCATTTATTTTTTTTCATACAACAAACCAACAACAGCAGCTCCCTTCCCCGAGCTCCACACCCGAGCACCACCCTCCTCCTGGCCCAGCCTCGTCGTCGGCCTCCCCCACAGCGACCTCTCTTCCTCCTCCTTCTTCACTATCATCACCATCATCAACACCAAGCCATTCCGCCACCACCTCCATCACCATGGCCACCACCACCATCAACATCTCCACCACCATCAACAACCGACCGCCCCCGCCGTGCTGGGACGTGCGCCGCCCGCCCCCGCCGGGCCAGGCCGGGCCGGCGCCGCCATGCAGCAGCTGCCAGCAGCAGATGAATGCATGCAGGCGCGCATGCTCGCGCGGGCCGCCGTCGTGCGCCGCAGTGCCACCGCGCGGCCCACCCCGGCGAACTCTCCCCTGGCGGCTACCGTCCTCCGGGACGCGCCGTCGAGACGATTCGTGCGTTTCGCACGAAGTTCCGTCGTGACGCGCGCGAAACCAAGTTCGTTTTGGCGTCCCATCGCAGCAACTTCGTGCATATTTTTTCGGAAATCCGACCGTTGGATCGGCGATTTCTTCGCTCCGTCACAATCTTGGTATATCCACCTTCACTTCTGTCAAATTTTGTCCGTTAATTTTATCGTTTGATACATCAAAATCGGCCACCAAGTTGACCGTTTAAATTGTATTAAATTTGGACAATTTTACGGGGCCAACTTCGTCAGCTTGTATCTCCTCCACCGCAGCTCCGTTTGACGTGCTACCAGTTCCTATGCGAAGCTGGTATAACCCTCTTACTACCCCTCCAGTTTTATTTCATTGTGAGCTTGTTTGATTGGTTGAATTCGACGCCAAAGTTGGCCGTCCGAATTCGTAATTTCTAACTTATAAAATTTTATTTTTGAACACGGGACTCCAGATTTCATTTCTGACACCACCATTAGACTCGTGGCATCATTCTGGCATGTTTTCATATAAAATTTGTTAGATTTGGAGAACGTGAGCCCTGGCACGTTTTTCGGTGCAAAGTGGGTCCCACATTCTGGGTCAACGGGACTTTTTGATGCTGGCTCGTCGGAATCCAATTCCGGATATACCGTTAAGTTCGTATTGTCTTTCTGGACTCGTTGACATATAATTTGCTAGGTTTTGGTGGACATTGGACCCGACACGCATTTCGGTGCAAGTCGGATACCAATATCCGGGTCAACGGGTCATTTTGAGATCGGCTCATCGGAATCCAATTCCGGATATACTTTTGAGTTCGTATCGTCATTCTGGAATCGTTGACATATAATTTGCTAGGTTTTGGTGGATATTGGACCCGGCACGCATTTCGGTGCAAGTCGGATACAAATATCCGGGTCAACGGGTCATTTTGAGATCGGCTCATCGGAATCCAATTCCGGATATACCGTTGAGTTCGTATCGTCATTCTGGACTCGTTGACATATAGTTTGCTGAGTTTTGAGAACATTGGCTCTGGCACGTATTTCCGTGCAAACCAAAATTCCAAGTTCTGGTCAACGGACCAAATTGAGATCGGATCAACGGAATCCAATTCCGAATATACCGTTGGTTTCGTATCGTCATTCTGGTTTCGTGGACATATAATTTGTTATATTTTATAGACTTTTTTTTTGCACATTTTTCGGTGCAAAACGGCTCCGACACGGATACCGTTTTTTGACCCGAAATTACCTTTTTGCCCTTGTGTCCAAATTGGACCGATGGGTAGGCTATCCTAGCTAATTTGACCATTCTGGACACGTTGGCGATGTTTATTTCATCGTCCGACAATGTTTGATGATAGTTTCTCTGAGTTTAACCTTTTTATAATTTATTAATAATTAATTCTTATAATGTTCGTATTTCGGGATTAGTACAACGAAACTGAGCTCAGTCAATTCCAGTGATCTCACATCACTGAAATTGACAAGATGGACACATGGATCACTATAATAAGATTATCAACTTTACCGTTGTCACTCTCCAATCCTGGAATACGTATTTTAATACGTAAACCGATAAATTATATTTACCTTGAATTTATACGATATTTATTATGCAGTATTTCTTCATGCATTTCCCAAAAATATTCGACAAAATATTATTTCTTAATTTATTTTTTGCATTTGGGCCTACAGTTTTGGCTCATTTGGGTAACCTATTCTTGGTTCACCAATGGTTCATCATGAACCCTTTGGTTCATTATGAACCCATGGGTCCAAGATCTTTATATATAACTCATCTCATTCTCTCTCCTCTCATTTACTTCCTCTCATTTATTTCCTCCACCAACCAAGGCAAGTACCAACTTGCTCAAGAGATGGATCCATAATTTTGTCAATGATTTCTTACAAAATTATTTGCCAAAACATGTTCTTCTCCTCAATCTATACTAGTTTAGAACTTGGAAATTTCTATTTTGAAGCTTTGATTTTTGTAGATCTAAGTTTTAATCATTTTCGGATTTCATTGGTCTTGATCTATTTTCGTTAGGGTTTTTGGGTTTTGATGCTTCCATATGGAAGAGAATTCCATTTCACCCAAGATGGAACTTTGGAAATCCGGATTTGGAGTTCGGATGGCCAAGTTGTGATGTTTTGAAGCTTTGGGTTCAACCATGGTGTTCTTGCTGTTTGGAGAAGACAGTGAGCAGTGTGCAGAGCTGTTTAGCTTACGCACACTGAGCTGCGCGCGCTCTTTAGCGTGCGTACGCAGACTTGAGTACGCTTCCTGTTGGAAGCGTGTCTCCTTGAGCGTGCGTGACAAGATTTTAGTGGTGGCCCATGCAGGTCTGTTTTTCAGACTTGTGGGGTATTGCGAATTATTAGGAGTCTCAATCAAAACTTGTTCTCCTTGAAATTCTGTTTCGAATTCTCTGTCCTTGCCTTGATCTCTAACCTGACATGCATTCTCGAAATCTTTCTCGTTCGGACTTGATAATCTTATATCTTTCTCTATAAGGGTGCTTCATTCTCAGTAGCGGGTGAGGACCAAGAGGAAGAGCATCGAGAGCATGGCTCAACTGGGCACCAGCAGGGGAGAGAACCTTCCCCAGGGCGGACACGAGCAGAAATAGAACCAGAGGCAGTGCAGCCGCAGGTTATTAAAACTCCTGCAGCACCAGCAGCGACGACAGTACCAGATGCCATAGCACTCCTGGAGATCATCCGGGGGATTCTTGTCACTCACCAACAGCAACAGACTCAGCAGCAGGAGCAGAACGTGTTGCTGAACCAAGGGATTCAGTTAGCTCTTCAGAGGAGTGCCGGGGTTGACTCGGGAGCATCAGGAAGGTTTCGTCGCTTGAACCCGAGGTATTTTGATGGCACAGAGGATGCCATCACTGCGGATGCATGGATTCAAGACATTGAAGCCATTCTTATGGCAGCCAAGGTTCCAGATGATGAGAAGGTTGATCAGGTCAAATTAGTACTTCAGGATCTTGCCTGCGACTGGTGGGTATTAGAAGAAGTTGGTATAAGACGCCCTGTTCGTTGGACCACCTTCAGTGAAAGATTCAAGGCCAAGTATTTTGGCGTAGTAGCTCGATATGAGCTCCAGCAGAAGTTTATCAGTCTCAAGCAAGCAGGCAAGATCGTAGATGGGTATGCAGCAGAGTTCTGCAGATTGTGCCGTTTCGTACCAGCAATGGTGGCAACGGAGCCAGAGAAAGCTATGAGGTTCCAGCAGGGACTTCATTTGGAACTATTACAGCTTGTGGAAGGACACGACTACCAGACGTTTGACGCTGTTTTGATGGCCGCTCGGAGGCACAAGCTTACCCAGCAGAGGTTGGCATCGAGGACAAGAGGTCAGAAGAGATCTCATTCCCAGGTTAGAGGAGGAGCAATGCAGCGAACGTCGGCACCAGCACCCGGTGTACGTATTCATGATGCAGGAGCGCCGCGGAGGACGGTCGTGTCAACTAATACAGCGCCAGTTCGGCATCAGCAGCCGAGGAACCAACAACAGCGTCAGGGAGTACCCCAGGGCTGTACATTCTGTAGGAAGGCGGGCACACGAGGGAGGTGTGTCGGTCAGCGAATGGCTTATGCTTGAGGTGTGGTAGTTCAGACCACCGTATCTCCACTTGTCCTGTGATGCAGAGGCCAGGAGGGCCAGCTCAGCAGTTTCCAGCATTGCCAGCTCCGGTGGCAACCCCGAGTGGAGGGCCAGTATTAGCAGTAAGGCCCCTAGCCCAGCGTCTACCAACGCAGGCTCAGATGTTCCGCCAGGCACAGGAAGCCGAAGGCCCTCAGAGGCAGCAACATCATGGTCGAGGAAGGCCGCAATAAGGAGCTCAGCGGGGCCAGGGACAGGCTCTCATATTATCCTTGGGAGAGGCTCTAGCGTCTAGTGACGTGGTGGCAGGTAAAATTCTCGTCACCTCATTTCCCGCTGTAGCATTATTTGATTCAGGCGCTACTCATTCATTCATCTCTGCACAATATGCTACACGGATTGGATTAGAGTTTGAGGCATTGCCGGAGAGGATGGATATACTCACTGGCAATGGGCTCGTAGAAGTTAACAGAGTGCGCTTTTCATGTCCGATGGAGGTGTGTGGGCATTTACTGCCCGCATCATTGATTGAATTCCCTATAGGGAATTTTGATGTCGTTCTTGGCATGGACTGGTTGAGAGACAGTCATGCGACAATTGATTGTAGAGGAGGTAGGGTCATATTCAGCATTCCTGGGATGGAGCAGTTCATCTTTACTCGAACCTTGAAGAATCAGGCCGGAGGCGTCATCTCAGCAGCAGTGTCAGAGCCAGGACAGATTCCGAGAGTGGTCGAAGAATTTCTCGACGTCTTCCCTGATGAGCTCCCAGGGATACCCCCAGTCAGAGAGGTAGAATTTAGCATTGAGTTGAACCCTGGAACGAGGCCTATTGCAGACAGAGTTTACAGAATATCGCCGTCAGAACAGGATAAGTTGTATCAACATGAAGAAAAGTTGAAGTCTAAGGGATTCATCCGAGACAGTAAATCGCCCTGGGCCGCGCCAGTGATTCTAGTTCCCAAGAAGGATGGGTCGACGAGGATGTGCATCGACTACCGCAAGCTGAATGCAATAACAGTGAAGAATAAGTACCCACTACCAAGGATTGATGACCTGTTTGACCAGTTGAGCAAGGCCAGCATCTTTTCCAAGATCGATCTTCGGTCAGGATACTATCAAGTAAGAGTCCGGGAGCAAGACATACCGAAGACAGCATTCAGATCTAGATATGGGCATTATGAGTTTTTAGTAATGCCCTTTGGACTAACCAACGCCCCCGCAGTATTCATTGATTTAATGAACCGCATCTTTCTGCCGTATTTGGATAAATTTGTGGTGGTGTTCATAGATGACATTTTTGTCTATTCCAGCAGTGAAGAGGAGCATGAGAAACATCTTAGGACTGTCTTACAGACATTAAGGGAGCATCAACTTTATGCGAAGCTCGACAAGTGTGAATTCTGGTTAGATCATATTTCGTTCCTGGGGCATATAATTTCTGGGGCAGGAGTGTCAGTGGATCCGAAGAAAATTGAGGTCGTAGAGCATTGGCCAGTCCCGAGAACGGTTGCAGAAGTGCGAAGTTTCCTAGGATTAGCTGGTTACTACAGAAGGTTCGTGGCGGACTTTGCCAGGATCTCTGCGCCCTTAACGCGTTTGACGCACAAGGACGTAGAGTTTGTTTGGTCAGCTAGCTGTCAAGCATCATTTGAAGAATTGAAGAAGAGATTGATCTCAGCCCCGATCTTGACGCTTCCAGTAGGAGCGGGAGGCTTTACAGTATATTGTGACGCATCAGGGAAGGGTCTTGGATGTGTATTGATGCAGCATAGAAATGTGATAGCATATGCATCTCGGCAGCTTCGAGACCGCGAGAAGAATTACCCGACTCACGATTTGGAGTTAGCAGCTGTGGTATTTTCACTCAAGTTATGGAGGCATTATTTATACGGGGATCGGGTAGAGATCTATACAGATCATAAGAGTTTGAAATATGTATTCACGCAGCGAGATTTGAACATGAGACAAAGAAGATGCTTAGAACTGCTGAAGGATTTTGATTTAGATCTTCAGTATCATCCAGGCAAGACGAATATAGTTGCAGATGCACTTAGTAGGAGAGACAGTACCTTTATCTTGACCTCGCAGAAGCATATTTTAGAAGACCTTCAGAGTATGGGAATCGAAGTAGTTTTTCCAAGGGATATAGGAAGAATGACCAGTATGCAGATTCAGTCAACCTTAGTAGAGAGGATAAGGGCAGCACAAGCAGGAGATCCACAGATTCAGAAGTTGCGGTCGGAGTGTGAATCAGGCCGTAGGAAGGAGTTAGTGATTCATGAAGATGGTACGCTCAGGTTTGGAAACAAACTCTGTGTACCGAGTGGAGACCTTCGGCAAGAAGTTATGTCCGTAGCTCATAGTTCTATTTACTCCATTCATCCAGGAGGAACGAAGATGTATCGAGATATCAGGCAGTTCTTTTGGTGGAATGGCATGAAAAGAGAGATAGCGAGATTTGTATCCAAGTGTCTGGTATGTCAGCAGGTGAAAGCCGAGCAGCAGAGACCAGCAGGATTGCTACAGCCGCTTCCTATCCCAGAATGGAAATGGGAGCACATCACGATGAATTTTGTGACCGGTTTACCTAGATCCCCGGCTGGCAAGAATGCAGTCTGGGTAATAGTAGATCGACTCATGAAGGTCGCTCATTTCTTTCCCTTCCGAGTTGGACAGACTACTGAACAGCTAGTAGAAATGTACATGAAGCAGATAGTAAGGCAGCACGGTGTTCCAGTTAGTATAGTATCAGATCGGGATACGCGGTTTACTTTCCATTTTTGGCGGAGCTTACACCAAAGTTTGGGAACCAAGTTAAGATTCAGTACTGCTTATCATCCACAAACTGACGGGCAATCAGAAAGAACCATTCAGACATTAGAAGATATGCTACGGGCGTGTACCCTAGATTTTGGCGGATCTTGGGAGGATCATCTTCATCTAGTGGAGTTCTCCTATAACAACAGCTATCAGGCTAGCATTCAGATGGCCCCGTTCGAAGTATTGTACGGAAGGAAGTGCAGGTCCCCTTTGGCATAGGACGACGTCGGAGAACGGAAGTTGTTGGGGCCAGAGATGATCACGTAGACTGTAGAGATAGTTAAGTTGGTCAGAGAGCGCCTTCGAGTTGCACAGGACCGACATCGTCATTGGACATATCAGCATCGTAGGCCTCTAGAGTTTAGAGTTGGCGACCAAGTATTTCTGCGGATTTCGCCTACTCGGGGTATCATCAGATTTGGAACCCGGGGAAAGCTTAGTCCAAGATACGTTGGTCCTTTTAAGATTCTTGCTCGGGTAGGCGATGTGGCTTATCGACTTGCCCTTCCGCCTTCGTTAACTGGCATACATGATGTGTTTTATGTGTCCCAATTACGTGGGTATGTCCTGGATCCGAGTCATGTCCTCGATCATTCTGAGTTAGTCGTTGGTACCGACCTAACTTACGAGGAACAACCCGTGTCTATTTTGGACCGGCGAGAGAAGGTACTCAAGAATCGGACGATAAGCCTTGTCCGTGTTTCTTGGAACCATCACTCTTTGGGAGAGTCAACCTGGGAGCACAAGGACGAGATCAGATCTCGGTATCCGCATTTGTTTGACTAATAAGGTATATTTTTGCACCTTATTGACACGATTCCATGCTTATCTGCACCTGCTTATTTTGCACTTTGTGATGTATGATAATAACTGCTATGATAGTTAACTTGTATATGATTGTGCCTTATTTGCCCTGATTTTACTATCCTGTCTTGGCTGGAATTCTGAGGACGGAATTTTTCTAAGAAGGATAGAGATGTCACTCTCCAATCCTGGAATACGTATTTTAATACGTAAACCGATAAATTATATTTACCTTAAATTTATACGATATTTATTATGCAGTATTTCTTCATGCATTTCCCAAAAATATTCGACAAAATATTATTTCCTAATTTATTTTCTGCATTTGGGCCTACAGTTTTGGCTCATTTGGGTAACCTATTCTTGGTTCACCAATGGTTTATCATGAACCCTTTGGTTCATCATAAACCCATGGGTCCAAGATCTTTATATATAACTCATCTCATTCTCTCTCCTCTCATTTACTTTCTCTCATTTATTTCCTCCACCAACCAAGGCAAGTACCAACTTGCTCAAGAGATGGATCCATAATTTTGTCAATGATTTTTTACAAAACTATTTGCCAAAATATGTTCTTCTCCTCAATATACTAGTTTAGAACTTAAAATTTCCATTTTGAAGCTTTGATTTTTGTAGATCTAAGTTTTAATCATTTTCGGATTTCCTTGGTCTTGATCTATTTTCGTTAGGGTTTTGTGGGTTTTGATGCTTCCATGTGGAAGAGAATTCCATTTCACCCAAGATGGAACTTTGGAAATTCGGATTTGGAGTTCGGATGGCCAAGTTGTGATGTTTTGAAGCTTTGGGTTCAACCATGGTGTTCTTGCTATTTGGAGAAGACAGTGAGCAGTGTGCAGAGCTGTTTAGCTTACGCACACTGAGCTGCACGCGCTCTTTAGCGTACGTACGCAGACTTGAGTACGCTTCCTGTTGGAAGCGTGTCTCCTTGAGCGTGCGTGACTTTTCACGTACACTGCTCCCTGTAGCGTGCGTGACTTTTCACCTACGCTGCTCTCTCAGCGTGCGTGACTTTTTACGTACATTGCTTCCTGTAGCGTGCGAGACTTTTCACCTACGCTGCTCTCTCAGCGTGCGTGACTTTTCACCTACGCTGCTCCCTGTAGCGTGCGTGACTTTACACCTACGCTACTCTCTCAGTGTGCGTGACTTTTCACGTACATTGCTTCCTGTAGCGTGCGTGACATTTCACCTACGCTGCTCTCTCAGTGTACGTGACTTTTCACGTTCATTGCTCCCTGTAGCGTGCGTGACTTTTCACGTATATTGCTCCCTGTAGCGTGCGTGACTTTTCACCTACGCTGCTCTCTCAGCGTGCGTGACTTTTCACGTACATTGCTTCCTGTAGCGTGCGTGACTTTTCACCTACGCTGCTCCCCTGACCCCCTTGCTTAACCATTGGCTCTTGGAGCTTTGGTTTTTATTTCTTTAAGCTTGGCTCTTCTATAACCCTGTATTTTGATATTTTATTAGATATGAGCACTAATGTGACCCTAGAGAACAAAGTGTTCCTACCCGATACATGTACCTGAATGTCCCAGTTCTTGTTCATGCTCGACAAATGACTCGTATCTCCAGGTGGCGTATTTGCAATGATGCATTACACTAAGGAGGGTAGCACATGTTGACATACTGATTGACATGGATCCTCTTTGGGATACTCGTATTAAAGTACGACTTTAGGAGAATAATCATGCAGGCCACAGCATGTGAGTCCAAGATTTTACCTAGGGTTAAATTAGGCAACTAAACATACTAGATGTATTGGGAGGACAAAATCCCGAGATCGTGTTACACCAGCCGCCTTGAGATATTGTCTTGACACGACGGCTGGTCTCCACGGATACTGTGTCATCCACAACGAGCGGATGACTGTATCCGATTAATTCCTGCTATATATTATATGTCTTGGCAAGGTGGCCTTACGAGGGACCTGTGCTCAATGACACCTGTCTAAGCGAACCCCTGGGTTGGCTAGCCTTACTGGAAAGATACGATCTGAGGATTTCTAAATAACATGATGCGAGGATAACCTCGTCCCACTAGAAACTCGTAGACTTGATTGGCCGCGAAAATGACTTGCGTGTATCTTATTACCTTCCGTGAATAACTGAGGGAAGCGGACTGTCATGGTACGTGATCCAACCCATGTTTTTGTTTAATTGTTGGGTTGGTTATCGTACTATGACAGGCTGTGGACCGAAGTTATGAACGGAAGACTTATTCTGGTTGTGAAGTGCTACTTCTGTGAATGACTGAGGAACATGGTCTATCATGGTACATGATCCAACCCATGTTCTTGTTTGATTGTTGGGTTGGTTATTGTGCTGCGATAGGCTATCGACCGAAGTCACGATCAGGAGATTTTATTGTTTATACCTTTTTAACTTATGTAAAAGTTATAGAGTACGACACGTCCCGACTCCATGCGGCACCTTTTGTCCTTGTTTGGTTGTAAGGGTGCCATATGGGTTCGAGGATGTTGCGCTACCCTATAATAGTTGCATAAGTATTACTATTATCAATCATTCTATTATCTGAGTTTTTAATCTTAACTCTTGTGCCCCTTTGGCGGTACTTGCTATTCGGGGCTGACCCCGCTGGTTTTGTTTGGCCAGATCTCGTAGCAGAGCCAGAGGACACGATCTTCCTCCCTGACATCCATGGTGCATACTAGGAGCATGGCGGTTCGGAGACTCGAGTGGGTTTCTTCTCCACCACTCCTGCTTATATTTTGTGTCAGTACAGAATTGTAAATAAACAGACTGCAGCTGTGTATAATTTTGTACTCCTGACTCTCCGAGATAGCTAAATTATAAAGCTAGTCTCTCATGATCATTTTGATGACGCGTCAGGGACGCCTTACTGCTTTATCTTTAATGTTCATTTCATTGCATATGTGACTTGATTGATTGAGACATAGAACTCTGTGGGACCATAGGAGACTTGATTATAGCATGTACCCCCTAGTCTCTCGACAGCCACGATCTCCGTATGACATTACGTACCTAATATGGAGTAGCTGGCCTAGTCCGTCTCCGTATTTCGGTACTGGGACGTGACAACCGTTGATTATCTCATCTCGATTTGCGTGTCATAAGTTTCGACGTACGAATAACGAAGTACACTTTATATCTTTAATAATTAGACTAGAATTGACCCTGTTTGACCAGAGTTGACCAGTTGACCAAAAGACAACTGTAAGTCAACACTTGACCTAGTTTGACTAGATTGTTGACCGGAGTTGACCTAGAGTCAATTTGACTTAGAAGAACCAAGGATAATATAGATTGCTTGTAGAAATTATTTTATTACTACTTGAATACCTTATAACCTGTGTTGCTTTAAATAGGACTCTGTGGCTTCAGTTGGACCCCTATACCTACCAGCTGTTCAGGTTATCAGGCGAGTACATTCTCTGATTATTTCATATCTTGTTTAGGATTATATTTCCTGCTTTAGATTACTTTACATGATGCTGACACGTTGGAAACACGGATTAATACTATATAGATCTTGTTGTGCGATGTTATCCCCTTAGCGGATACATCGGGTATTCGTGTTCGTGTACTTTATCGTGAGCATCGTGTACTCCTTGTATTCGTGACATTCGTGTACAAATCGTGTGAAATCGTGTATATTCATGTATTCACATGATCTCGTGTGCGATTATACTTCGTGTGCAATAACATAATTTAGCTAGATCCTTGTGTATTAATTGGGGCGGGAGAGTAGAAGTGGTTATGTAATCAATCCAGTAGATTACTCGTGTACAACCTCTGTAGATTACTCGTGTACAACATCGTGCCGTTTACATAACCATCTTGTGCTCTGAATCACTAGTCACTGATAGTTCTCTATATATTGTAGCTATTTACTTACAGTCTCTCTCTTTTTCATCATGTTATTTCTTCAGATCCTGTATCTTACTCTCTAGCATGTTTATATTTCCTAACCTGTTATGATATTGTTGAGATGTACTGTACTCGCTCCTGTCCTGACTGGACCTGTTGATAAATTTTACAGATAGCTTGGAGATTGCCCGCTAGCCTAGAGGAGACACAGTAGAGGTTGTATAGTTAGTTTTTAGTCGTCTTGAGTTGTATTATTATATGGATTACTATATTTGAGCTTTCAGATGTTTTCTGGTTTTGTGTATCTTGGGCACTTAGACTTCTGGATTGTATCTCTGTGATTTTCATTCTGTTTTATCTATCTTTTATCATGCTCTACCTTAGATGTGATTGAGACTGTATCTGCTATGTCACCCCCATTCGGGGAGTATAAACTGTTTAGCCTTATACTGTTAGATGCATGAGACCTAGGACAGCGTTCTACCGCCGACACTGCGGCGTAGGCTGGACGTACCCACATCTCGCGCCCTAACTCTAGGGTACGGGTCGTGACAGAAAGAGTTGGGCTAATAAATGAGGATGGTGGTGGTAGGTAAGGGTTCTCCCCCTTGGTTCATGATGAACCAATAAGCAACCCAAGCCGAACCAAGCCAACCCAAACAAGCCGAACCAAGCCAGGAGACATGCAATACGAGTCAGATACGTAGACGTATTCCAAAATACGTAATTACGAACTATGGTCATCACAGTCAGCCCGATCCCGTGTTCAGCACCTCCTTCCGACGTGGTCTATGCAGTTTCAATGTCAGCATCCGACACAGTTTGCCCAAGTCCAGTAAGTCAGATAAAATCAGCAGCAGGTAAAAGCAGTAGTCCCGATACATAGACATAGAGAGTTTGTTATTAGTGAGCAGATGTTGGCTGAGGGCAGTCAGATTGTTAGTAAGCTTCTGAGGCGTTCCTTCAGTCATTCTCATTCTTGGGTTCCGTCGACGGCCTTGTATTCCACTTATACCCGGAATGCGATGGTCGACTTGACATATTCGGCGAGTGAAGGCGAGTTTCTTGTACCACTCATCAGCCTCCGTATCTCGTGATACACGATATCTATCATGTATCCCGACTATGTAGGTGCATCCTGGATTAGAGTCATGTCTTCGACTGAGTCATTGGTACCGACTTACTTCGAGACTTGACCCTTATCCACTTTGTGAGTCACGTAGGCAAGCGAGGACGAATCCCTACTCACTGGCTCAGGGGTATATTATTCCATATGCCTTATTTCTTGTAATATATATATATATATATTTATATATACATATGTATGTATTTATTACTTTCTGTATTTATTTAAAATTATGTATCTTAAATATCACTTGTACACGGGATGTTTTCTTTCGATGTGCTATGATTTTACATTGTTTTAGCATGTGTATTTTTGCTAGACAAGCCTTAGGAAATTTCGAGGACGAAAATTTTCTAAGTTGTGGAGAGTTGTGAGACTCATCTCACAGTATCAGTATTTATATACGGATACGTATTTTGCATTGTAATTCATATTTTCTTGGTTTTCGGAATACTTTAAAAATTTTCTAAATTATAGATTTTCTCCTTGGCCGGCATACCGACGGTGTACCGGAGTATACCGACGGCATGCCGCCCGGCCAGATTTTCCAATTTAGATATTTTCGATTTCAGATATTTTCGTGAATAGTGTTTTCGATATTTTCATGAATAGTATTTTAGATATTTTGATGAATAGTATTTAGATATTTTTGTGAATAGTGTAGATGCATTCTATTATCCAATGGAGAATTGGTTTTCTTTCAATGGTTAGGATTGATCTAGAATGTGACATGGATCACGATCCAACGGTCACGATTAATTAACCATCTCTATATATATCCTATGAGTTTCTCTCCCCTCTTTTTTCTTTTCTTTCCTTCTCCATTTCCTCTTCACGCTCTTCCCTCTTGCTCAAGCTTAGGAAGGCTTGGCCTTGAGGCCTAGAGTGTGGTTTCGGAACCCCTCTTGTTGGTGGAGTAGAAGATTAGTCTTGGAACTTAACCCTAGGCAAGTACATCTTGCTCAAAAGTGAGATGACCATACTATAATTTTATTTTTCATAGAAATTAAAGTTTTATTGTTCTATAATATGCTCCTCTAAATTGTTAACATGTTTAATGTATAGCACTTTTGGTTTTGATCGACAATATGGCATAGATCTGAGTTTCTAGATATAATCTTCGAGTATTTTGAGGTATTGATTAATAAAATGTTTTAATTTGTGAAAACTAATACTTCCATGTTGTAGAAAATTCAATTATATGTAATTTTGACTTTTAAAAATCCGAATTTCGATTTAAAACGAAGTTTTTATGGCCGAAACAAGTTTTGGCAAAAATCTGAATTTTGTTGTTGTTTGAAAAACCGGTATACCGACGGTATGCCGGTGTATACCGCCGGTATGCCGATTTTTGTACCAGAAACTTTCTATTTTTAGGCCGAAATACCGTCGGTATGCCATTTTAGGCTGATTTGAGCTATTTTTGCCCTTTTTGACCATTTTTGATATTTTTTCGATTGTAATGGACTCTTAACATGATTAGATGACCTTGTATAGTTAGAACATGATTGTACACTATATATACATGACATGTTTTCGTGTTCACGTATTATTTTATGTCCAAATTTTTGATAGTGGCTCGTAGTAGCGCACTCATGACTTGATTTTCTTATTGATTTCTAGACCCGAGATATGAGTACATGTTCTTCCTTGACACCATGGATATAGCTTGTTAAATGTTAATCTATTGCATCTTGGCATTGGACAATCGAGTATGAGTATTGTTTCATGTATCACGTGATGTTAGTACAGGGACGTTCATAAGTGATAACTTACGAATTACTCGTACATAACACACGTCATCTTAGAAAATTCTTGAGTGTCCACGACATGAGAACTTGACATGAATATGATAAGGTAAATGACTAGTAAATTCAAGTAGATCATTGTAGGAGGAAATTCGCACTACCAACCACGAGCTCCAAGGGCCCCATGAGGCATTGCTCAACCCTGCTAGGCAAGGGCTCCATGACCTACCAAGTTTCTGCGTATTGATATACGATCGAGTCACATGTCGTGCCGGGTTGCGGCACAGTCAGTTATATTTTTTCTTTTACAAGTATATGATATGGTTGTTCATGTTACAAGTCAAGACACGTTTCATCTGCCAGCAGTCTTGTTGGGCAATAGATGTACTACTCGTACCCCTGGACATCCGGGTATCTGCAGTCAGGTAGTTGCGAAAATCCTCAACTTGCATACTAGTAATTAGGATTGTGATAACCCTAGCTAGTTAATGATAGCAAGCCATAGGTAATGATTGGCCGTGCACTTTTGATTCTTTGTTACTTTATATGCTCTTATATCAATGAGTGGCCAGAGGCTAAGTTCTGCTCGAGAAAATATCTGCAACCCCGGTACTTGTTTGGTTTAAGGGTTGTGGCTCCGACTTCGACTAGTTCCTAAGTCCCTTGTTGCTCATTGGCTTATTGTTCTCTATTGATATATGGTTCAGTATTTCTATTCAGTCATTTATATTCTCGAGATACGTGCATTGGTATCGTACTAGTCTCGACCCATATTTATTTATTTATGTCATTATGTTGTTGTGTTATTGTTGGGCTTTGTCGTTCACCTCGAGCCTTCCTTGTGGTACTTGCTATTTGGGGTCTGACCCTGCTATTTTTGTATGGCCAGGTTCCATAGTTGATCACGAGGATCTACCGTCTTCTCCTCCGGATCGTTCGCATTCAGAGGACCGACATGGATTAGCGAGTGGGTTACCTTTATTTCCCACTTTATCTTGTACTTTCATTTTGTGGTGTATTAGCCAAGGACATATGTTAGTCCTTGTTTCTGGGTTTTGTTACCGTCTCAGTACGGCGTGGATGTATATTCTGGACAGCTGCTAGTTGTACATTTATGTACCTTTTGTATAGTTAGTTGATATATCTTTTATTATGTCAGCTCTCATGATTATGTATGTACTTGTGTTTGAGACGCCTTACCCATCTCATATATGATTTACTCTTTATTACTTCTTATGTTGATTGGATTGAGATAGCATTTGTTCGACCATAGGAGTCGTCAGTGGCATGCTAGAGTCTTCCCACTTGTCTTCTAGACAGCTTTGATCGTATATTGGGGTACTGGCGTACTCTAATACACGTAGCTGGCTTTGTTTCACCCCCGATCTCCAGTATTCTGGTTCTGGGGCGTGACAGAGTTTTTTTGTGGCCCATGAGGTCTGTCTTCAGACTTGTGGGGGATTCATCTGGTTAGAATCTTAATCCTATATTTGTCTGTCTTCGTTTGATCTTCCCTTACTATTCGTATTTCTCGCTTTCTTTGAACTGTAATCATGCTTGGCATATCCTTGCTCTATTCCTGTCCATTATTGCTATCATGTGTCCTTATCCTTCAGGGACACCCCAACCTTCTTATCTATTTCTTTCGAGGATTTTATTGCTCCGTCTTCTTCCTTGGTTCAGGCAGTATGTCGGCATCAGATCTCGCCTCCACAAAGTCAGGTACCAGTACCATCTCACCATCTGTTGGCAGCTCAGTTCACTTCACTCCAGTCAGTTCGGCTAATAAAGTCAGCCCGATCCCATGTTAAGCACCTCCTTCCGATGTGGTCTCAGCAGTTTCAATGTCAGCATCCGGCGCAGTTTGCCCAAGTCCAGTAAGTCAGATAAAATCAGCAGCATGTAAGAGCAGTAGTCCCGATGCATATACATAGTGAGTTTGTTATTATTGAGCAGATGTTGGCTGAGGGCAGTCAGATTGTTAGTAAGCTTCTGAGGCGTTCCTTCAGTCATTCTCATTCTTGGGTTCCGTCGACGGCCTTGTATTCCACTTATACCCGGAATACGATGGTCGACTTGACATATTCGGCGAGTGAAGATGAGTTTCTCGTACCACTCATCTGCCTCCGTATCTCATGATACACGATATCTATCATGTATCCCGACTACGTAGGTGCATCCTGGATTAGAGTCATGTCTTCGACTGAGTCATTGGTACCGACTTACTTCGAGACTTGACCCTTATCCACTTTGTGAGTCACGTAGGCAAGCGAGGACGAATCCCTACTCATTGACTCAGGGGTATATTATTCCCTATGCCTCATTTCTTGTAATATATATATATATATATATATATATATATATATATATATATATATATGTATTTATTACTTTCTACATTTATTTAAAATTATGTATCTTAAATATCACTTGTACACGGGATATTTTCTTTCGATGTGCTATGATTTTACATTGTTTTAGCATGTGTATTTTTGCTAGACTAGCCTTAGGAAATTCCAAGGACGAAATTTTTCTAAGTTGTGGAGAGTTGTGAGACTCATCTCACAGTATCAGTATTTATATACGGATACGTATTTAGTATTGTAATTCGTATTTTCTTGGTTTTCGGAATGCTTTAAATTTTTCCTAAATTATAGATTTTCTCCTTGGCCGGCATACCGACGGTGTACCGGAGTATACCGACGGCATGCCGCCCGGCCAGATTTTCCAATTTAGATATTTTCGATTTCAGATATTTTTGTGAATAGTGTTTTCGATATTTTCATGAATAGTGTTTTGGATATTTTGATGAATAGTATTTAGATATTTTTGTGAAAAGTGTAGATGCATTCTATTATCCAATGGAGAATTGGTTATCTTTCAATGGTTAGGATTGATCTAGAATGTGACATGGATCACGATCCAACGGTCACGATTAATTAACCATCTCTATATATATCCTATGAGTTTCTCTCTCCGCTTTTTTCTTTTCTTTCCTTCTCCATTTTCTCTTCACTCTCTTCCCTCTTGCTCAAGCTTAGGAAGGCTTGGCCTTGAGGCCTAGAGTGTGGTTTCGGAACCCCTCTTGGCGGTGGAGTAGAAGATTAGTCTAGGAACTTAACCCTAGGCAAGCACATCTTGCTCAAAAGTGACATGACCATGCTATAATTTTGTTTCCATAGAAATTAAAGTTTTTGAAAAGTGTAGATGCAGTCTATTATCCAATGGAGAATTGGTTTTCTTTCAATGGTTAGGATTGATCTAGAATGTGACATGGATCACGATCCAACGGTCACTATTAATTAACCATCTCTATATATATCCTATGAGTTTCTCTCTCCGCTTTTTTCTTTTCTTTCCTTCTCCATTTTCTCTTTACTCTCTTCCCTCTTGCTCAAGCTTAGGAAGGCTTGGCCTTGAGGCCTAGAGTGTGGTTTCGGAACCCCTCTTGGCGGTGGAGTAGAAGATTAGTCTAGGAACTTAACCCTAGGCAAGTACATCTTGCTCAAAAGTGACATGACCATGCTATAATTTTGTTTCCATATAAATTAAAGTTTTATTGTTCTATAATATGCTCCTCTAAATTGTTAACATGTTTAATGTATAGCACTTTTGGTTTTGATCGACAATATGGCATAGATCTGAGTTTCTAGATATAATTTTTGAGTATTTTGACGTATTGATCTATAAAATATTTTAATTTGTAAAAACTAATACTTCCATGTTTTAGGAAATTTAATTATATACAATTTTGACTTTTGAAAATCCAAATTTCGATTTAAAACGAAATTTTTATGGCCGAAACAAGTTTTGGCAAAAATCTAAATTTTGTTGCTGTTTGAAAAACCGGTATACCGACGGTATGCCGGTGTATACCGTCGGTATGCCGATTTTTGCATCAGAAACTTTCTGTTTTAAGGCCGGAATACTGCCGGTATGTCGTTTTAGGCTGATTTGAGCTGTTTTTGCCCGTTTTTGACCGTTTTTGATATTTTCTTGATTGTAATAGACTCTTAACATGATTAGATGACCTTGTATAGTTAGAACATGATTATACACTATATATACATGACATGTGTTCGTGTTCACGTATTGTTTTATGTCCAGATTCTTGATAGTGGCTCGTAGTAGCGCACTCATGACTTGATTTTCTTATTGATTTCTAGACCCGAGATATGAGTACATGTTCTTCCTTGACACCGTGGATATAGCTTGTTAAATGTTAATCTATTGCATCTTGGCATTAGACAATCGAGTGTGAGTATTGTTCCGTGTATCACGTGATGTTAGTACAGGGTGTTCGTAAGTGATAACTTACGAATTACTCGTACATAACACACGTCATCTTAGAAAATTCTTGAGTGTCCACCACTTGAGAACTTGACATGAATATGATAAGGTAAATGACTAGTAAATTCAAGTAGATCATTGTGGGAGGAAATTTGCACTACCAACCCCGAGCTCCAAGGCCCCATGAGGCATGGCTCAACCCTGCTAGGCAAGGGCTCCATGACCTACCAAGTTTCCGCGTATTGATATACGATCGAGTCACATGTCGTGCCGGGTTGCGGCACAATCAGTTATATATTTTTTTGACAAGTATATGATATGGTTGTTCATGTTACAAGTCAAGACACGTTTCATCTGCCAGCAGTCTTGTTCGATGTACTACTCGTACCCCTGGACATCCGAGTATCTGCAGTCAGGTAGTTGTGTGAAACCCAAAATTTCTAGAATTATTAATTGTTGGATTTTATTTTTCTGTAGCGTAAACTTAGTCTTAGTTCTATTATTATATTTATTATTATTAATATTATTATTATTATTATTATTATTATCCTTATTATTATTATATTAGTCGGATCAGGAAAATATTATTTTTAAAAATTACTCATTGGATTTTTGATTGTGGTCCAGTCCCGATCCCGTGCCCGGGGTCCGACTCCGAGTTCGAACCTGATTTCTCGAAGCCCAACTCCGTTCCAAACATGTCCTTATTTTTTCCTTTTAAACTCTGGTTATATATATATATATATATATATATATATATATATATATATATATATATATATATATATATATATATATATATATATATATATATATATATATATATATATATATATATTTTAGTATATATATAATATATTGTATATATTATATATATATATTATATATATATATATATATATATATATATATATATATATATATATATATATATATATATATATATATATATATATATATAAACCCGTCCTTATTTTTTTCCTTTTAAACTCTGGTTATATATATATATATATATATATATATATATATATCTATATATATATATATATATATATATATATATATATATATATATATATATATAGGTTAAAAATACTAACTAAATCATATTTCCTAAAAAAAAAAATCTAATCTTTTCCCCCACTCGGCCATGGATCTGTTCCCCCACGACCCAGCTCTTCTAAGTTTTCCCCTACAAATCCTCCCCATCACTCCATTCCCTCTCCCACACTCTTTAACACCAAACCCACTCCATCCCTCTCTCACCAAACCACTATCACTCCCACACAAAATCCACCAGCACACAAACCCCATCGCTTCCCCAAGCTCCGTCCGAGCCTAGCCGTGCCCTAGCCGCCCGGCCAGCTCCGGCTCACCCGAGCCCAGCCCGACGCCGCCGCTCGACCCCCAGCGGCCTCCCGCCGACGTCCCTCCGGCCAGATCCTGCCGTACGCCCGCCTCCCGAGACCGACGCCGCCGCCCGCGCGCTGTTCCCGAGGCCAGCGCTGTTACCGAGGCCGCCCCTGCCTCGTCCGACCCTGCTCGGTCCCGTGCGCCAGATCCCGACCAACTCCCAGCGGCTAACTCGAGGCCGTGTCTGTCTCCCGCCGGCCCGTTCCAGGGGCCGCCTTCCCCGGCGACTCCCCGGCGTGCCCCGAGTTTCTGGCCGCCCCTGTTCCAGACCCTCGGGTTCCAATCCGCGCATTCCAGTGCTGCCCCTGTGGCCGTGCTGTCCCGATCCGACTTCCCGGGACTCGTTGACCCGTGGCCGCTCTCCCAGCGCTGACCCGCGGGTTTCATGACCCGCTGTCCCACGGCGTCCTCTGGCGTTTCTGTCCCCGTGTCGCTCCCGTCTGGATTATTTCTTTCTTTATATTTACATCTGAGAGCTCTAGCCGAGCATTTGAGGTATAACTTCTTGTCCCCGTGTCCCTCCCGTAAACAGTCTGTGATGACGTGGTCCCGATCCCGTTTTGGGAATCGATATTTTGAAATATTGTTGCTTTTGGATGATACGTAGATTATCGGTTACGTCGCGGCGTATTTTTCTATTTTTGGATATATTGTGCTGTGGTTGGCTTTTGGGTTGGATATTCATTTTTGGGTTGGTAATTAGTGATCCCTGGTTTGGGATATTATTTGTGTTGCGGATTGGCATCCTCCCAGGATTGGGTTGTCCCAGTTACAGAGGAGGTGCTGCCGAAATTTTCGGAAAGGTTTTGAAAATAAAAGTATTTAATTAAATTTAGTAAATTGGTAAATAAAAATCTATTTTTCAAATTCGGTCCTTGAAAATGATTTACAAATGTTTGTTGGCTTTAAACATGGATTTTTGTGAGTTGTATCCCCTGTTAGGCGACGACCGCATCGGTCGGATGAGCCTCGACGAAACGCAAACGCTACAGGGTTTCCTGTATGTTGAGGCGTTAGCCACCAACATGAGATTGCATGACCTAGTCTGAGACTCTTTAATTTTTTTTTAATTATAATTTATTTTAGAACTGGTACTGCTTTTAGTATTTATGGTGCAGGACATCGGCCTACTGTTTGGACCGTTCGTGGCACTCAGAGCTCGCCTTAGGATTAATTAATTTATGTAAATAATTTGTAAGGGCATAAGCCCAGTTTTTCCTTTATTTCTCTGTGATCATGTATTGTGTAGCGTAGCTTTTTTCTTATTTTTCTGGAATGTTGATTTCGCCGTTAACGCGTAAAATATAAAATAGATATATATTTTATATAAAAAATTAATAAGTTTTCTCACAATTAATAATCTGGTAATTTAGCAATTCACATTTTTCCTCATTTAAAAAAAGTCTAGTTTTATATATATTATAAAATATAAAGTTTCGACAAGTTAACCTATAAATTGCTATTTTTTCCCAATTAATTAGTAACCGAATTATTCAATTAAAATGATAACGAACGTAGTTTGCAACGTTAGACAATTTTCGGTAGATTAATTAATAACTTAAAATCTGACTAGGGTCTGCTTCTAGAGATTGTAACTAGCACACCTAGAATGGTTTCATTATAGTTCTCAGTCAAGGTTCTCAACTGTAGGACTTCGATGGTGTGTTTGACCTTCCTCCCCAATACCGACGTCCTGTTCCAGTCATTAAACAAAGTCAAGTTACGGTTATATTTTCTTGCATTTTATTTAGTAATTGTCAAGTTGCATGTTTAAACCACATTGCTACACGGAACCCTCTCCCAGGGTTCAAATATTGATTGATATTGATTGTGGGGATATAGGTAGAATAGTGTAACGTTTATGACCAATACCCCTCATATTGCATATTGTTATTATGCGAGCTTACCCCTCTTACACACGGGGATAAATCGTATCGCGTCGCTAGGATGCTATTGTACAACCCAAGCCGGTCATAGACGTTACATATTCAAATCACATTGTTTCAAGTATTGAATTGTTAAATTACTGAAAAATATTGTTTCAACTGTTTAGCTTGCACTTTTTCGTTTTTATTTGAAATGTGAGATACACATTCGTACTTGCTCCCTCCTGACTGGAGATTAATATTTTTAGGTGACATTGAGGATGCTGAGCTATTGTACAATAGATACTATGACCCGGTATTGTATCCTGTGGTGTTGCCAGAGCCCGCCTTGGAGGACGCAGAACCAGAGGCTGATGAGCCGACCATCTAGCTAGTTGCTTTTCAGTTATCTAGTTTTATTGTATTGGAGTTTGTTGATTTGAATTCAGTACTTTATTTCAGTACTTTCATTTCCAGTTGTACTTTTCAATTGTTGAATAAAAAGTTTTTAAAATTTTCGTATATTCGAGTTGTGACAAATGTATAGATGTTGTTGTGAATACCTGCATATAGAACAGCTTGCTGCCGCCGTCTCACAACGGTGCAGGCTGGGCATGATCCGGTTCGACCCAATAATTTGGGATCGGGTCGTGACATATTTTTAGTGGTGGCCCATGCAAGTCAAACAACAACTTAAGTGAAACATATCTAGAAATAATTAGGACACTAGAATATTGATTTGTCACAACATAGGACCGAATTATCTATATATAAGTAACTACTTTTACTTGCTTATAGAACGGTAGGTTACCTTGTTTATGCTTGCCCCTAAACTTGCCAGACTATGAAGATAACCTGACCTATGCCTATCAGTCGGTAGTAGCAAGATCTTGTTTTCTATGCATGACGCAAGAAAACATGACAAGAGAATCGTAGTAGTAGATCGAGCAGCGGGAGGCTGCTCGAACCAGACCAGGACCAGAAGAGCTAATGATACCTAGAATTATTGATTTGCACTAGATGATACCCTACCGAAGCATAACATATTACCCTTGATTATACTTTTTCTGGCCAATATCTTTTCCAAAGTCATGTCTCTCCTACGATTCAATTTCTGAAATTGTAATCTTAATGAGAATGTATGTAAGGCGGTATTATCAAGGATATATTGGTGATTAAGAATTGGAAGAATAGAATTTTGGAATACCTAGATATTAGTTGGTACTGATAACAATTGGAAGCGATAATGACATAAGTATACATGGTGAACAGAGAGTCAACTATATTCACCATGTTACAATATAGGGCCAAAATTATTTATTTTAAAATATTTATTTTGGCTTTCTTATAGTTTTATAGGTTATCTTGCCTACGTTTGTACCTAAACCTTATCTAGATTAGGCCGATCGTATGATGTTATGTTTTACTGCCTATTTTATTTTCTAGATTTTTGATATATTTTAGTGTCCCATGGCTTTCGGGATTATTTTCTTTCATATCTTTATCAGATTCTAGCATACATTAAGATCCATACTCTTTCGCCATTTTTTGGACTAAGATTAGATTTTTTTCAATCTCTTTCTTTAGCAAACCTATTTCCAACTTCTTCATTTGTTGATCAAATCTTACTCCTCTATCTTTATTTGGAATCTAGATCCAATCACTATTTAGAGTTTCAAATTCTTCTATAGCAAACCTAATAAACTCTTATCTACCCAAAGTATTTCTACGACTAGTGTATCCAACCATTTCTATTGACCTTATTTCCAATTGACTTTCTCAGAACCGATTTCGAACCGAATTCTTTTGGAACCATAAAGTCCCAAGGTTAATTGTTACAAAGAATTGGTTCAACTAAGCTGGTTCACATATCTCCCAATGGAACTATTTTTCGAAAAAAATAATTCTAATATGGATTGATATTTCCTAAGTTATTCCAAGTACAAAAAATATTTTTATTTGTTGATTTTCTCCACTCAACTCGAAACCTTACTCTCCCTAGGCAACTTCTTGATCAATTCAAGGCCTAGAAAGCTTTTAAACTCAAAGCTTGAGTATCATGAAGCACGAACGGTCAGAGAATCGATTCCATCCTAATATTGAATTTCCTTTAGTCATTGAATTTTTTTTTGAATTGTTAAATTATCCCTTTGAAATTTCCATGGACAAAGTTAAGAAAATATTCAGTGACCTAATATGGCTTCGCACATATGTGTCGCAACCATATATTTGAATTATAGAAACTGCGAGTATACTGCAACCAGTTGCGCACTGGCGGGGCATAGACTCTAAGTTGAAGTGATTCAGGTATTGATAGGTTTTTGGATATTATTGAGACTACGTCCTAAATGCATCAAATTTGTCTCTTTTGTTGTTCATCCAGAAATGGATAAAGTTGATAGACCACTCAGTAACCTATCATTATTCAAGTTATGGAGCCAAAATTTACTGCAGTCAGGTGCACTCTGGCGAGGCATGAATTTGAGGCAAAGTGACTTCAGATATATTTGGTCTCCGAATATTATTCAGATTATATCCATAACATGGTTGCCTTTTTATCACCATCAAATTTTCTAATTTTTGCCGATTGGAGGATTTACATTTCTAGCGGTTGTCTCCATTTTTAGAAACATCTTATCACAACCAGAAAGAATAGTTTTTCTTTAAAATTCTACTTGATTTTTCCTAGAACTTATTAGGACCATGTCAATCTGTATTGCCTCAATTCCTTCCAAGGTTCAATTTTAGTATGCTGCATATATTTGTGGATAGTTATATATTTTGCTGCTATATATAAAGCAGATTGATAGTTATATGCGAAAAAATCTAGATAGTTACCTACCAACCTTATTATATTATTCTGGTAAGAGCATCCTTAGAGGATCGGTATTCTTCTAATGAGATTAGATAGCTAAAGGGTAAAGAAGGTAGAAGAATACCTTGAGTAAGCTAGCCTTGAGGAAGTGGTATATCTAGCTTGTGTCTTATTTGGAATAGAATCGTTAGTAGTGTTCGCTAAGGTCTAAATCTCATTCAAAAATGATGGTATTTGACGATTTTGAGTTTTATGCTTAAAGGAAGAGTTATTGAAGATAAAGGAAGACGTAGGTAGAGTTAGCGAGGAAAGTATAAGATTTGGTAATATTCTCCCATGGAGGAAGTGAATTTGGATTATATATATATATAACATGTGAATATAATGATCAAGTAAAGGAACACTTGATGAGAATCAACTTTTATGATTAGATGACTAATATACCTAGAAGGGACGGATATAGCCATGGAAGGAATAACATGAGCAATGGAATGATAGGTTCTAGAGAAGGAATAAGGAGAGAGGAATTGAGATAAGACCATTGGCATACAACTTTGAAAAGGAGCAATTGAATTTGCAATTTCTACCAAACATTGGAGGCTCATATTGGTTATGATAAGAACGATTGGGATTCTGTGGTATTTTGCTAATGCGTTTGGATGAGAACGATTGATAGGTGCATAGTTAAAGATTAAAATTGATTAAATGACTGTAATTCTGTTAATTGATTTCAAGAATTGAAAATTCTCGATTATAGGTCATGGATCAATTTAAAGAATTTTCTAAGGATTTACTATGGCAAGGGAAGATTGTAATTTTGATGTAGTCAGTTTTGGAAGAATGGCTAACAATTGGAAGTTGATGTCTGTAAAATGTTTTGATCGAGAGGCATACTTGAAATTTAAATACATTTGACATACGAGTTACATACAACGACGGAAGAAAATTTGATTTAGGTGATTTATGATTCCAAATAGAGTAGTTCTAATACCTTGGCGGCTGCCTTAGTTTTCTGTAGATACTTCGAGTTCAACTAGTTTAGCAAGTTAGAAAATGGATTTTGCTTGGGGTATTAATAAGATTGTTATTTTGTAAGTTATTTTCCCGCATATCCTATCTTTGATCCTTGAAATAGAGATACCATATTTTTCTATCCCCTTTGATTATCACTCAGTCCTCAATGGAACTATCTTATCCGATTACATTCTAATCATAGACATATTATTCTAATCATCCTCGCTATCCTCCCATCATACAATTTGTTGAGTTCTCCTTAGTCATAAACCCTTATATCCCATTCCAATTTGATCTGAAATTTTTAGCCCCTTAACTCAGAAGATTTCATCATTTTTGCATTCTCAATAAACTGTTGACGTTCATTCTTTCTTGCCTTTTCTGTTTCACGAGACCTCATTTCTTCTATTTTTGATCATAATTGTACCTAGATTTTTCTCGTGCCTAAATAATTTTGATCACAACAACATTCCAACCCTATCTCAGATCATATCTAGATAATTCTGATCGTACCGATATTTTATCATTGTACCTAGTGATCATGCCTAGAATCCGATCGTGCCTGATGATTTTAAATTCCATTTTGATCAAGGTTAAGTGATTTTGATCGTACCCCTAACCCTGCATTTAAATTCGAGGATGAAATTCTCTAAGGAGGGAAGGTTGTGAAACCCGAAATTTCTAGAATTATTAATTGTTGGATTTTATTTTCTGAGCGTAAAATTAGTCTTAGTTCTATTATTATTATTATTATATTATTATTATTATTATTATTATTATATTAGTCGGATCAGAAAAATATTATTTTTAAAAATTAATCATTGGATTTTTGATTGTGGCCCAGTCCATATCCCGTGCCCGGGGTCCGACTCCGAGTTCGAACCCGATTTCCCGAAGCCCGACTCCGTTCCGAACCCGTCCTTATTCTTCCTTTAAACTCTGGTTATTTTTATATATAATATATATATATAAAAATATATATATAATATATCTAAATATATATATATATATATATATTGGTTAAAAAATACTAACTAAATCCTATTCCTAAAAAAAATATCTATCTTTTCCCCACTCGCCATGGATCTGTTCCCCCACGACCCAGCTCTCCCTAGTTTTCCCCTACAAATCCTCCCCATCACTCCGTTCCTCACCCACACTCTTTAACACCAAACCCACTCCCTCCCTCTCTCACCAAACCACTAACACTCCCACACAAAATCCACACCACACAAAACCCATCTCTTTCCCAAGCTCCGCCCGAGCCTAGCCATGCACTAGCCGCCGGCCAGCTCCGGCTCACGAGCCCAGCCCGGCGCCACCGCTCGACCCCCAGCAGCCTCCCGCCGACGTCCTCCGGCCAGATCGCCGCGCGCGCGCTTCCGAGACGCCGCCTCCGCCCGCGCGCTGTTCCTGAGGCCAGCGAGCTGCTCCCAAGGCCGTCCTTCCTCGTCCGACCCGCTCGGTCCCGTGCGCAGATCCCGACCAACTCCCAGCGGCTCACCCGAGGCCGCCGCCTGTCTCCGCCGGCCTGTTCCCGCGGCCGCCTTCCCCGACGACTCCCCGGCGTTCCTCGAGTTTCTGGACGCCCCTGTTCCAGACCCTAGGGTTCCAATCCGCGCATTCCAGCACTGCCCCTGTGGCCGTGCTATCCCGATCCGACTTTCCGGGACTCGTTGACCGTGGTCGCTCTCCCAGCGCTGACCACGGGTTTCCTGACCCGCTGTCCCGCGGCGTCCACTGGCGTTTCTGTCCCGTGTCGCTGCCGTGTGGATATTTTTTTCTTTATATTTACATCTGAGAGCTCTAGCCGAGCATTTGAGGTATAACTTTGTGTCCCCGTGTCCCTCCCATAGATAGTTGTGATGACGCGGTCCCGATCCCGTTCGGGAATCGGTATTTTGAAATATTGTGCTTTTGGGTGATACGTATAGATTATCGGTTACGTCGCGGCGTATTTTTCTATTTTGGATATATTGTGCTGTGGTTGGTTTTTGGGTTGGATATTCATTTTGTGGTTGGTAATTAGTGATCCCTGGTTTGGGATATTTATTGTGTTGCGGATTGGCATCCTCCAGGATTGGGTTGTCCAGTTACAGAGGAGGTGCTACCGAAATTTTCGGAAAGATTTTCAAAATAAAAGTATTAATTAAATTTAGTAAATTGGTAAATAAAAATCTATTTTTCAATTCGGGTCCTTGAAAATGGTTTACAAATGTTTGTTGGCTTTAAACGTGGATTTTTGTGAGTTGTATCCCTGTTAGGCGATTATGTAATTTGTAAGGGCATAAGCCCAGTTTTTCTTTATTCTCTGTGACCATGTATTGTGTAGCGTAGCTTTTTCTTATTTTTCTGGAATGTTGATTCGCCGTTAAACGCGTAGATATAAAATAAATATATATTTTATAAAGAAAATTAATAAGTTTTCTCACAATTAATAATCTGGTAATTTAGCAATTCATATTTTTTCTCATTTAAAGAAAGTCTAGTTTTATATATTTATAAAATATAAAGTTTTGACAAGTTAACCTATAAATTGCTATTTTTCCAATTAATCAGTAACCGACTTATTCAATTAAAATGATAAACGAACGTAGTTTGCGACGTTAGACAATTTCGGTAGATTAATTAGAACTTAAAATCTGACTAGGGTCTGCTTCAGAGATTGTAACAAGCACACCTAGAATTGTTATTATGGTTCTAAGTCAAGGTTCAACTGTAGGACTTCGATGGTGTGTTTGACCTTCCTCCCCCGTACCGACGTCCTGTTCCAGTCATTAAACAAAGGCAAGTTTACGGTTATATTCTTGTATTTTATTTAATTGTCAAGTTGCATATTAAACCATATTGCTACACGGAACCCTCTCCTAGGGTTCACATATGATTGATATTGATTGTGGGGTATTGGGGGAATAGTGTAGCATTATGACCAATACCCCTCATATGCATATTGTTATTGTGCGAGCTTACCCCTCTTACACACGGGAATAAGTCGTATCGCGTCGCTAGGATGCTATTGTACAACCAAGCCGATCATAGACGTTACATATTCAAATCACATTGTTCAAGTATTGATTATTAAATTGCTGGAAAATATTGTTTCAACTGTTTAGCTTGCACTTTTTCGTTATTATTTGAAATATGAGATACATATTCGTACTTACTCCTTCCTGACTGGAGACCAACATTTTAGGTGACATTGAGGATGCTGAGCTATTGTACAATAACTATGACCCGGGGTATTGTACATGCGGTGTTGCCAGAGCCCCCATTGGAGGACGCAGAACCAGAGGCTGATGAGCCGACCATCTAGCTAGTTCCTTTTCATTTATCTAGTTTTATTGTATTGGAGTTTGTTGATTGAATTCAGTACTTTCATTTTTAGTTGTACTTCTCAATTATTGAATAAAAAGTTTTAAAATTTTCGTATATTGAGTTATGACAAATGTATAGGGTTGTTGTGAATACCTGCATATAGAATAGCTTACTGCAGCCGTCTCACAACGGTGCAGGGGGCATGATCCGGTTCGACAATAATTTGATTCGGGTATTACTCTACAAAATATACCTGCTCGAGTACTATTCGATTCGGGTCGACCATAGCTTATATCTGCTGATTATGCGAAAGAAAATAAAATAACCATGCAATCACTAGATATAAAAATTAGCGTTAGCACTCCGTCGGGAGTCGATATGCCTGCGAACTTTATTTGTAAGGATGACCACATTTGCATCGGGGGAAGAAAATCTATCCTTGGATGCGTCATACTAGACATCAAAGAGTACGACATAATCCTGGGCTGGATTGGTTGGGCTTGTCATGCAACGATCGAGTGCGCGAAGAAGAGAGTGGTATTTCGTCTTCCTGGCGAGACAGAGTTCTCATATTCGTGCGGTACGATCTCGAAGACGACAATGATGGTATCGACAATCTCGGGGAGGCGTATGCTGCGTTCGGCTGCGTGGGAAACTTGGCATCAGTTCGAGACACGCGGAAGGATAATACAATCACAATGCAGACTGATGTTATGGCAGATTTTCCTGATGTTTTTTTTGACGAGATGTCCGGGATGCCGTCGGATCGAGAAATTGAATTCAGCATCGACACCTTTTCGGATACACGGCGATATCAAAGACGCCTTACCGATGGCTCCAACAGAACTGAAGGTGCAATTACAAGAGTTGCTAGACCGCAAATTTATTTGCCCTAGCGTCTCTCCGTGGGGAGCTCCTGTATTGTTCGTGAAGAAGAAGGATGGATCGATGCGGCTATGCATCGACTATCGGAAACTCAACAAGACGCCGTGCGGAACAAGTATCATTTGTCCCGAATCGACGATTTGTTTGACCAACGCAAGGCGCGTCAGTATTTTCGAAAATCGATCTTCGTTCAGGCTATCATCAGTTGAAGATCAAGTCCGGCGACGTATCGAAGTTGCCTTCCGCACTCGATATGGTCATTACGAATTCCTAGTCATGTCGTTCGATTTGACGAATGCCCAAGCCGCTTTCATAGATCTGATGAACCGAGTCTTCCGACGTAAATCGATAAATTTATAGTCGTTCATCGACGATTATACTTATCTATTCAAATAATCGAGAAGAGCATGCAGAATATTTGAAGACGGTGTTGCAGACTCTGTGCGAAAACAAACTATATGCCAAGCAGAGTAAATGCGAGTTCTAGATGAGTAGCGTGACATTCCTCGGACATGTAATCTCTACCGAAGGTGGGTGGGGTGGACCCAAAGAAGATTGAAGCGGTAGTAGATTGGAAACGACCTACCTCGGCTAGCGATATTCGGAGTTTTCTGGGCTTAGCGGGCTACTACCGAAGATTTGTGCGAAACTTTTCAAAGCTAGCGTCGCCTCTGACTCGCCTCACCCAGAAGGGAGTAGTATTTGAATGGAGTGATGACTATGAATCCAGCTTTCAAGAGTTGAAGCAACGGCTCGTCTCAGCTCCAATCCTTGCGCTTCCAGATGGTCCAGAAGGCTTTCAGATATTCAACGATGCATCGGAAACTGGCCTCGGATGCATACTCATGCAAAGAGATATAAAGTCATCTCCTACGCTTCACGGCAGTTGAAGCAGCACGAAAAAACTACCCGACGCACGACCTAGAATTGACGGCAATCGTGTTTGCATTGAAACTCTGGCGGCACTATCTCTATGGTGTGGCTTGCAGAATCTACACAGGTCATAAAAGCCTGAAATACTTGTTACGCATCGAGAACTCAACCTACGGCAGCAACGTTGGCTCGAACTCATAAAAGATTACGAGCTAATGATCGAGTATACGCCGGGCAAAGGAAACGTGGTAGTCGACGCGCTTAGCGGAATGTTTATGGGAACACTAGCCATAAATAAGGAGATCCGGCGAGACCTTGAAGCGATGGGTATCAAACTCGGAATTGAGTATCGACACATGTACCTAGCTCAGTTGAAGTTAGGATCGAGCCTGCTTAGCAAGATAAAGACCGCACAGAAGGACGACTCATTCCTGAAGAAGATGCGCGAGCTAATTTCAACAGGAAGGGCGATTGACTTTGCGAAAGACGCAGACGGGACGATGCGACTAAAGGGAAGGCTCTATTCCTGAAACTGCCGAACTCAGAAAAGATATTCTGATGGAGGCACACTATGCGAAGTACTCGTTACATCCTGAAAGTACCAAGATGTACAAGGACTTGCGCACAAACTTTTGGTGGCACGGCATGAAGAAAGACGTGGCTACATTCGTGTCGCAGTGCATGGCGTGTCAGCAAGTGAAGGTGGAACACCAAAGGCCAGGCGGATAACTGCAGAACCTCGTCATTCCCGAGTGGAAGTGGGACAACATCGATGGATTTCATTGTGGGATTTTTGGAGACGCGCGGGAGAATGATGCGATTGGGTCATTGTTGATAGATTGACCAAGTCGGCTCTCTTCATCGTAATTAAAGTAGGATAGAGCGTCGATCGGTTAGCATAAATCTACATCGACAAGATTGTTCGACTGCACGGGATACCAGCCTCAATAATTTCGAACAGAGACGGGCGATTCCTATCTCATTTTTGGACGAGCCTACAAGCGGCGATGGGGACCAAACTAAACTTTAGTTCTGCGTACCATCCTTAAACAGACGGTCAGACGGAGAGGGTAAATCAAATCTTAGAAGATATGTTGCGTCTGTGTGCGATCGACCTAAAGACTAGTTGGGATACGCATTTGCCGCTTGCGGAGTTTGCGTATAACAACAGTTATCAGTCGAGCATTCAGATGGCTCCATATGAAGCACTCTACGGGAGGAAGTGTTTCGCCAATATGCTGGGACAAAGTCGGAGAGCGACAAGTGCTTGGACCGGAACTAGTGGAGCAGACCGTCGAAAGGGTCCGCTTGATTCGAGATAGACTCCGCATCGCGCAAAGTCGACAAAAGAGCTACGCAGATCTTCGTCGACGACCGCTAGAG
This sequence comes from Iris pallida, assembly GCA_029216955.1. Lineage (NCBI taxonomy): Eukaryota > Viridiplantae > Streptophyta > Magnoliopsida > Asparagales > Iridaceae > Iris > Iris pallida. Next base: position 14,305,120 of record JANAVB010036419.1, on the reverse strand, counting down.
TTCTTGGTCGGGGACCATGTATTTCTGAAAGTAACGCCCATGCTCGTGTGATGCGGTTCGGCGTTAAAGGCAAGTTGAGCCCGAGATTTGTAGGCCCCTTCGAGATCATCGAGCGAGTTGCAACGGTTGCTTATCGGATCGCACTACCTCCTACCTTGGCTGTTGTGTACGATGTCTTCCACGTTTCACAACTTCGAAAATACGTGCACGATCCAAGTCATGTAGTTAACAAATGGTGCTGTTATTAATACTCCTAAAATGTCATCTTGCATTCCTCTTTAATTTTATATCATTCAATTTCAAATCTACTGTTGTATTAAATCTGACATTAATGTGTGCATATATGGAAGAAGTAGTACATGATGATATTTTAGGAGTGACAATAATGTTAATACAATGGTAGCTTTGGAATTTGACTGATAAAAGAATTAAAGATGAGTGCATAATGACATTTTAGTAGTGTCAATAACGATATCCATAGTTGCTTAAAAAAATGACGACATCCATAGCAAAATATATAAACTATATCACATCACATGTCATCGATTTACATAAATATAATACATTAATCAATATATTTGTATGTAGAAAGACACTAATTAAGAATGATTTCCAAATCATTTAACGTTTTAAGGTTTCTCACAAAATTTCGCCTTTAAGCCTCGCTTTCGTTTCACTGAGATGGCCATGTTCTCTTCCTAACACTGCGGTTTGAATCGAATCTGCAGCATGTTCTTAGACATATGGCTTGCAACTAAAAGTCTGCAATTGCTTAGTTGTTGGATACATCTTCTACACATGCATGTTATCTTTCCCATCCATACTAATAATTCTCCCCTCTATTTTCTCATACGGACTATTTTTTTCTAGCCCGCAATCAACCTAGTGTTGGAAATAAAAACAAAAACTATCAACATCCACAATGAACCAACACTCCCGAGTCAAATATACGTGGCCAACTTATACAGAAAATATGTTGGAGTCCAATCTAGATAGGAATAGTTGTTTTAGGTATAACATGATTCATATTCTATTCTTATTTAGAAAATCATATTATGGCATATATATATATATATATATATATATATAAAAAAAAAAATAAATATATATATATATATAATATATATATATATATATAATATATATATATATATATATATATATATGGATGAGGGTGGAGGCACAAGTATAGCACAAAAGCTGAGATTCGGGATGCTCGTCCACATGAGATTTAAGAAAAATTTCGTACTTTACTCTTAGGACTTCGTTATACAATATAGAAGGATGTAGGATATTGATCGAAGAGGCAACGTAACATCCGCCGTTCTCTTAATCTATTAGTGGGCTACCCAACACCTTTCTTTGAGCACAATTAATCTTTGAAAACTCTATTTGGCACAAGAATGCGCACAGCCGGTGCACGCGGTGCGATCGAAGACAGCGGAGCCGACCCCCACCACCCTCTCCTACTCCGCCACCTTCCTCCCCACCTCCCACCCTCCACCCATCCACCGCCTTCTTCTTCCCCTCCTCCTCCTACGACTGCTCTGCCCTCCTCCAATGTTCCGCGGCGCCGCCGACACCTCCTCCTCCGCCACCGAGCCCCTCCCCCTCCCCTCTCACCTCCTGTAGCTCCACCTCCGTCCACCGCCTGCGTGCACAGTGGGTGTACGGACACACGTACCAAATAACAACGTTCATTAATCTTTTACACAAGGAACTTGGCCCCTTTATGTAACATTTGAATAGGCACAGTTAGGGATGGCAATATCCTCCCGACGGGGACTCGATTTTTTTATCGGATGGGGACGGGTTTGAAAATTTAAAAATGGAGATTAGGACGAGGATGATGATTAAAAAAATTCTCCGATAGGGTTCAGAGACGGGTATGGGTATGTACTCCTCGTCCCGATAAATCCTCGAACCCGGTTACTTATACCCATATCCATATGTGCAACTCATTGAAATAGTATGCTCTCTTGATTATCTAGTAGTATATATATTTATTTTATAAAAATTATTATTAACATGTCTTGTAATTTTTTTTTGAATAAAAATATTTTTTTAAGCTTATAATGTACATAAAAAGTTGTTAACCGAACGAGAGACGGAGACGAGAGACGGAAATGAAAATTCAAACACTACTCGAAAACGAAAATAGAAAATATGATATCATCTCCGACCCCTATCCGCCCGGCTGCCATTCCTAGGTACAGTTTTTGCTGAATTAGATGATCTATAACAGTATAAGACTAAGAAACAGTGAAGTACTTACTATATACAGTAGCTGAGGCATTCTAAGATATTATAAGACTTAGCCGGCCAACATAGGGGTGAGCATTATTCGGTTTTGGACCGAAAACCGAACCGAACCGAACCGAATAAGAGGTTCGGTTCGGTTTAAAATGTAATCGGTTCAGTTTCGGTTTTGAAAACACTAAAATTTCTTATTCGGTTTCGGTTTCGGTTTTGGAGTTCGGTTTCGGTTTAAAACCGAAAAACCGAATAAGAAATTAATATATACACATAATTTACATGTTATGACAAACAATTGTCATAGCTCAGTTGGTAGGGAGGGGTGAATAACTATGGGAGGTGTGGGGTTCGAATCCCACCTCCACCTATATTTGTGCAATTATTTTTAGTTCATTTCATTTCTCAATACTACATTTAGTCCCACATCAGTGGAGAAAAATATGGGAGCAGCCAAACCCTATAAGAGGGAAGCAATGGTGGAAGACTTGTAATAGAACCTGGGCCTTCGGGCTGGTTTGATTTTGGACCGGTTTGTTTTAATTAATAATGATAATTTAACCGATTAAACCGAAAACCGAATTAATTATTCGGTTCGGGTTGGAATCGGTTAGGACCTATTCGGTTCGGTTTCGGTTTTTTTTATTCGGGTTCGGTCGAAATCGGTTTTGCTTATTCGGTTCGGTTTTAGACCGAATAAACTGAATGCTCACCCCTAGCCAACATTCGTATGTTTAGCCTCACATGTAAGTAGTTGACTAGTTATATCCACTTTGACACAGGTGTTGACAATTTTAAAACACGTGGAACGAATGCATGTACATTAGTATTGAAACCGCGTGATCTATATTGGTGGGGGTGGGGGCCGCGCGGACAGAGCATGAAACATTGAATAATCTGGCTGTCTTTGTGGACACTGGAAACATTCGTCTAAAGAGCAGACTACTAATATTCTATAGCGAGAACGGTGGGACCCAGAGAAGATGAGAGGGTTTGACATTAGGGTTTTGACTATCCACACCATACGAGGAGGATAAATAATATGCCTGGGCTGCATACAGCCGAGCATGGCACCGGCCACGAAAAAAAAAAAATTTATTCCTTTCAATTAATAAAAATAAAAATAATAAAAGCAATAGACCAATTTAAGCTGACTGTACTATAAACTCAAGATATTATATAAGCATTGACGAAGAGGAAGGCTAGAAAATGGATTTCCCGTATTGAGGAAAAGCTTGCCCAAAGGCCTGTTAAGAGTTAACCTCGTAGAACCTGAGCTCATGGGGTCCATGGTAAACTTTCAAAATAAGTCCCCCCATACATGATGTAAGAAATATTAAAAAAAAAAGTTATAGCTAAGGATTGAACTTAGGACATTCAGCATACAAGTCTAAAATACTAACCACTACACAACAATAACTTCATGTCTAAAGGGCCCATGGTGCATACAGTTCGATTTGAGATACAACAGTAACATATATTTTTAAACTAACTTTTTTGGGTCCATCATAATCCAGGAGTCCTGGGCGGTCCCCCTGGCCGCCCTGTGCAAGGGCCGACCCTGCTCGTAGTATCATGTGTTGGATTATTCAATAATATGTGACCACACATGTAAAATTAATTGTGTTGGGCTATCTAAATAATTAAGCCAAATTAAAGTGGTCTATTTGAAAATTGGCTTAAGGGTATAATTGTCATGGAATTAATGTGTAGATACCGGAGATAATTCTAATTTGATGAGGGGCCAAATTAGAAATATCGAAACATATAAATATATGTATTCATTAGGGTTATGGTCCCCAACTTATACGGCCACCAAAAGAGAGGTTTTCTCTTTTTCTCTTCTGCATCTCCATCAACAGAAAGAGAGGGGCAAAGGATTCAGATTCTTCTTTGTCATTAAGAGTCGTAGCAAGTTGGAAGATCGAACCCCATAAAAGGACGACCGCTTCAAGATCCATCAAGCCTAGCAATGGATTCAGGTACGCTTCCGCAATTTAATTTATGTTCTTCATCTCATGAATCGACATGGTACAATAGATTCTAACAAGTGGTATCAGAGCCTACCTGTTTGATTTATGAGATCGAAGTTTTAGAATTTAATTTTTTGTTGGATTCAGAACCCTAGATCGTTCCATCTAATTTAATTTAGGGTTCCGATTGCTCGATCAATGTTTTATAATATCATAAATCTCATAAAAAATTTTGAGTTTTCCACTATATAATTTTGTGGAAAGTTACGACCAGCAATTTTTTTCTTCTATTTTCTATTGTTAAATACATTCATATGATATAACGGGAAGTTTCAGTCGGTAAATAGATGTTTCGGCAAATATTGAGTTTGTTAAATTTTTTTGAGATTTGATAAGATGCTTTTCAATTTGATTATTGGTGTGCCTCCATATATTTTGTATGTTGTGCGCCTCCATATACTCGGAATACTTCTCCACACCAGAGTAAGATTATGGTCCGGAAGGCGCCAGCAGGGCCGGTCCTATGTTACTAAGGACCCGGGACAAAGACTGAGAACAAGGCCCCATATAAACACAAGAGTTTTTTTTGTACTTAACCTTAATTAAAAATTTGATAACCAAGATAAGTAATTCATATTTCGTACAAAAAGTTGCGTCCCCTATTACATCAGGTTACTTCTCTAAATTAAGATCAAACTACAAGCGTCGATTCGTTCTTAATAAAACATATACAAATGAAAAAGGAACAACGAACAAGACAACTAATTAAATAAAACTACAAGAGTAAGTTTGGAACAATAATCATTAACATAATGAAAAAGGAACAACGAAACCTGTAATTTAAGCACTTAACTAGCCTTAAGCCTCCACAAACTTGAAATTCTTCAGATCCTCAGAAGAATCCCTAAGGAAAAAAAGTAAAAAATAATTTCACATGTTTATTTTCATAAATTCTTCTGAATCAACATATACAAATGGATGCTCAAAATTTCAAACATGTTTATTTTCGTAAAAAAATATATCCTATATCTTAGAAGAACAAGTATGAAATTAAAAACCCAAATAAAATTTTGAACTTCCAGTTTTAGAACACAAGGGGATGAGAACTTAATATAAATCAGAATATAAATAAAAAAATATTTTAGATTAAATCCATTTGAAAATTGAAATTAAACCAGATTCTAGAACCCAAACCTGACATATTTTCTTCTGAA
>JANAVB010036419.1:14229680-14294680 GCA_029216955.1 Iris pallida | reverse complement strand
CCGCCTATCCTGTAGATAGAGTAGGTCTTTTGTACTAGACCTTGTCTACAGTTACTCTTGGGACAGTTATTATTTTTGACTAGTATTAGGGACTTTGGACTTGGACTTGTATATTCTTTGTGTTTAGACTTGACAGATTATATTTTATTGTCGTATTGTCTTTATCATTCAGTATTTACTTTATCATCTTAGAGTTGTGATTGAGTACTCATATATTATCATTGCTTGTCCTCCGTTAGGAGTTGACCATATTCTCGACAGGTTTTTTGATATTATATAAACTGTTGTTAGAGTAGTAAACCTACAGCGTTCCACGCCGTTTTTACGGTGTGGGCTGGGCGTTGTTACGCACACGTGCCCTTACAGCGGGTGCGGGTTGTGACACGTTTTTAGTGGTGGCCCACGCAGGTCCTGAAGTCGCAATTAGTGCGATGTCGTAGCAGCACTCGTCTTAGAGTGTTGACTACGAGCCTGTGTTACATATAGGAGGAGGTAGGCTAAGAGTACTCAATCACAGTAGGATCTTTCCTTGCTTATCGCCTTTGATATTGATTTAATGTATTCTAGTTGTCCTCCTTTGATATAATCCTTCTTGTGTCATATTGATATCTTCCTTTCAATCTGTCTCCAGGATGGTTATGACTCATTCTCCCGGTGAGGAGCACGGGGAGACGGAGAGGTCTGCTACCTCTGGCGGACAGGCTCCAGTCACTTCCCCTGCAGTTGGGACTTCAGTAGGGGCTCTCGGGGGTACTCCTCCAGCGCTCTCGATGACTGTCCCTGGGGTCATTGCGGGTGCTCTTCCTGCAGTGCCGGGGGCTACGACGGGAGCTGTCGGGGGCGTTCTTCCTCCTCCTCCTCAGCAGGGGACTCCTCCGTCGGTGGTGGAAGCTATTCTTCCGTTGCCTCCTCTGCCCACAGACATGGGGCAGATGCTCGCATTCTTTCAGCAGGTGCTGGAGTCCCAGCGGGCCCAGCACGAGGCACAAATGAGACAGACTGAGGCCATACGCCAGGGCATGGAGGATGCCCATAGGTTGGCCCTGGCTACGGTGGAGCGTGGGGCTCCACAGCGGGAGGTGCAGCAGAAGCCCGGAGACATCCAGGCTTTCAAGAAGATGGGTCCGAGGGATTTCAGAGGGACCGAGGGCATTGTATATGCTGATGACTGGCTCTAGGATATCGAGCGTCAGATGAGGGCCTCCCGCCTGGCAGACGACCTGAAGGTCGAGGCGGTTGGCTTGTAGTTATTAGATGTTGCCCGGACATGGTTTCGGAACGAGCCGGCTCTTGCAGGAGAGGGCCACACTTGGGCTGAGTTTCGGGCCCTGTTTAGAGAGAAGTTCTTTTCCCCCACAGACAAGATCGGCCTAGTGCGGCAGTTTCAGAACCTGCAGCAGGTGCAGGCCAGGGCACATGTCCAGAGGGTTCAGCAGCGTCAGGGGCAGGATGATCCTCCGTGCCACTACTGCAAGAAGCCCGGTCACCTCTTTGAGTTCTGCAGGAGGAGGTTGGGGTTGTGTCTCTTTTGCGGTTCCACTGGGCATCAGATGCGGAAGTGTCCTAAGAACTCCCGTGTTGCTGGAGCAGCTCAGAGGGCACCTGTTCCGAGGGCACCAGCTAGTGTGCCTATAGTTCAGCAGCGGGGTCCACTTCCGACCCAGCAGCAGCAGTTTGTCCAGCACCGCCAGCAGAAGGGTGTTCAGGGTAGAGCCTTTGCTCTTGCAGCCGAGGAGATGGAGCCTATAGCGGATGTTGTCGTAGGTCCTGTTCTGCTCAATTTTTTCCAGCTTTAGCCTTGTTTGATTCTGGTGCTACGCACAGTTTTGTGTCTGTTTCTTTTGCTCTTAGGCACAATATCATTGCTGAGTATCTTGGTAGGACTTGCAAGATTATGACTGGGAATGGCATCATCCTGGTTAATAATGTTTGCAAGGGGCGGAGAGTTTCTTTGAGAGGCCGGGAGCTGAGTGCGTGTTTGCTCGTAATGCCACTTCCGAGTTATGATGTGGTACACGGTATGGACTAGTTGAGCATGCACCATGCTAGCATAGACTGCAGAGGGGGCAGGATTCTGTTCAGGCCGCCGGAAGAGCCGGAGTTTGAGTTCACCAGGGATACAGCGGAGCCAGGAGATGGATTCTGCGGAGCGTTGTTGGCGGGGCCGGTGTTGCCACATCCACTTATTGTTGAGTTCTTGGATGTTTTCCCGAGGAGTTGCCCGGGATGCCGCCAGATCTTGATGTTGAGTTTTCTATAGACCTAGTGCCGGACGTTGACCCTATCTCACAGCACGTCTATAGAATCAACAACAGTGAGTTAGCGGAGCTGAAAAAACAGGTCGACGAGCTGGAGGACAAGGGCTTTATTCCATCTAGTTCTTCACCTTGGGGGGCGCCAGTTCTTTTTGTCCCGAAGAAGGATGGTACGGTACGTATGTGCATTGATTACAGGGCGCTCAACAACCTTACCATCAAGAACAAGTATCCTTTGCCAAGGATTGATGACTTTTTTCGACCAGTTGAACGGCACAAGGGTGTTTTCGAAGATCCACTTGCGTACCGGGTACCATCAGCTGAAGGTGAAGTGGGATGACATTCCAAAAACTGCATTTCGGACTCGTTATGGCCAGTATGAGTATACCGTCATGCCGTTTGGGTTGACCAACACCCCGGCGGTATTCATGAAAATGATGAACAAGGTATTCCATCAGTACCTTGACAAGTTCGTGGTGGTCTTCATCGATGACATTCTCATCTATTCGAAGACGCCAGAGGAGCACGAGGAGCACCTGAGGATTGTGCTGGACACTCTCAGGAGGGAGCAGCTGTATGGGAAGCTGTCGAAGTGCGAGTTCTTCTTGGATCGCGTGGAGTTCCTAGGCCATGTTGTCTCTGGCGAGGGGATTTCAGTGGATCCGAAGAAGATTTCTGCAGTGGAGTCCTGGTCTACGCCGAGCTCAGTAGCAGAGGTTCGGAGTTTTCTGGGTCTGGCAGGTTATTACCGGAGGTTCGTGCAGGACTTTTCCAGGATTGCCCAGCCGATGACCTGACTTACCAGGAAGGACGAGGAGTTTGTTTGGTCCGAGGAGTGCCAGGCCGCCTTTGAGGAGCTGAAGACGAGGTTGACTACAGCTCCTATCTTGACACTGCCATCTGGATCTGGTGGTTATACGATCTACAGTGACGCTTCAGGATGGGGTTTGGGTTGTGTACTTCAGCAGCACGGGAAGGTGATTGCCTATACATCTAGGCAGTTACGTTCTCATGAGAGGAACTACCCTACCCACGATCTGGAGCTGACAGCAGTCATATTTGCTTTGAAGCTGTGGAAATACTATCTGTACGGAGAGCGTGTGGAGATTTACACTGACCACAAGAGCTTGAAGTACGTATTTACCCAGAAGGAGCTGAATATGAGGCATAGGCGATAGTTAGAGCTGATGAAGGATTTTGATATATCCTTACAGTACCATCCGGGGAAGGCTAACGTGGTTGCGGATGCTTTGAGCAGGTATCCCACGGCCATGTGTTTGACGATGGATCATCACCTTCTGGCAGATCTGGAGAGCTTGGGCATAGAGGTGATAGTTCCTGGGTTCGAGGAGCAGATGTGGGGTCTCCAGGTGCAGTCAGAGCTGATGGATAGAGTCAGAGCAGCTCAGTTTGAGGATGAGGCTCTGAGGGTCATCAGGGAGCAGGTCCGGACAGGACTGTTGGATGAGTTCTCTATAGCGGGAGATAGGTCGTTGAGGCATGGTACCAGATTGTGCGTGCCGAGCGGAAGACTTCGGGAGGAGGTTCTTCAGGAGGCGTATCGTTCTCAGTACTCTATGCATCCTGGAGCCAACAAGATGTATAGAGACTTGAGACAGCATGTTTGGTGGTATGGCATAAAACGCGAGGTGGCTCAGTTCGTTTCTAGATGCTTGGTGTGCCAGCAGGTGAAAGCCGGGAGGCAGAGACCCGGTGGATTGCTCCAGCCACTACCTATTCCTGAGTGGAAGTGGGAGCATATCACTATGGACTTTGTATCTGGGCTTCCGCGCTCTCCAGGAGGGAAGGATGCGATTTGGGTCATTGTTGATCGATTGACCAAATCGGCCCACTTTTTGCCTTTCAAGGTGGGTTTGTCTACGGAGAGGTTGGCCGAGATGTACGTGCGGTAGATAGTCCGATTGTATGGGGTTCCAGTGAGTATAGTCTCGGATCGGGACATGTCACGACCCGCACCAGCCTTTCGGACGCGAGCACGAGTCCAAGCCCAGCTACGTATCGAACGGACTCCAGTCCGACTCGAATACGTAAACGCTGTCAAGGCTATGGTATACTGCCAAATCATGGCAAATAAATCTATATCTCAATCCACAATAAGTATACGAAACATGAATGAACACTATGGGTCATGGTCTGCAGCCCACTAGCATAAATGTCCGATAAGACTCTAAGGAATACAACAAGAGTCTACAACTGAAACAAGGAACATGATATCTCATGATAAGGAATGAAAAGCACGAGCGGATAATAAACATGATACGATACCTGAATCCCGCAAGAACCGCAAATCCTCTGCCATCCAGAACTACTAGCTAACTCTATGCAATCGCTAAACCTGAGGAGATCATCAGGTCCTCAGAGGACATAGCAAGATACATAATATACATGCCTATCTAACAGTTTTATCATGCTCAAGAAATAATCAAGAAAGAACAAGAGCAAGACCAATGACCACAAACAATAACACGAAGCAGAATACGAACACAAATACGAACACGAATACGAACACTAGAACAACTACGCGTAAATGAACTGCCAGATGAACGAAACACGAGATCAATGGAAGAAATCAAACCCTCGTCCCGAGTGTGGACTCTCTGGTTTGAACTAAGCGCTAACCCTCGTCCCGAGTGTGGACTCTCTGGCTAGCTCACGGCAAGACACCCTCGTCCCGTGTGTGGACTCTCTGGTGTAAATGGTCAACCCTCGTCCCGTGTGTGGACTCTCTGGTGCCATTTGATCACGACAAACACCCTCGTCCCGTGTGTGGACTCTCTGGTGCACCAAACAACCCTCGTCCCGAGTGTGGACTCTCTGGTTGTGTACAACGATAATCAAGGCTATGGCAGTTCACTACACGCACTTGTTCTATGACACAAATCAAGCAAGGTACTGACGAGAACTCCAAATATGAAACACAAGGCCAAAACATGAACATGGCTATAAACAATAAAACAACTCCACAGAAAATAACACGAAAAAGTACATGTCCATAAATAATCCAATGACTGAAAACGAAAGAAAATATATGTAAGTAAAACTGTAGATGAAGGCAAGGTATACTTGCCTGGAGGTTGCACGCAAATCCAACACATATATAGTCAACTGATAAGTCACGAAGTCCAAGTCATCACAACTGTCTCCGAAAGCTGAAACAAACATTACCAACATTCTCAGAATAGTCAAATTAGCTAGGATTGCCTGTCCTTAAGTCCAATTCTGGACACAGGGGCAAAACGGTAATTTCGGGCAAAACAATATCCGCCGTTGGACCCGCTTTGCACCGAAATGCGTGCCAGAGTCAATGGTCTCTAAAGTCGTCAAACTACATGTCTACGGATCCAATTTTCCGATATGAACCCAACCGTATGTCCAAAGTTGGATTCCGGCGGGCCGTGCACAAAATCGCCCGTTGAGTGGAACCGTGGGGCCCGCAAAACGGTGATTTTGTCAACGGTCTCAGAATTGGACCAAACTTGGCATACAGGACCAGAAAAACGATACGGTCCTGTTGGCATAAGTTTCGTCTCGATCTGACGAGCGTGCACAAAGTAATTGAGAAATTTGCACAGAGGCCGATACGGGAAATTTTGACGGATACGCATCAAATTCGTCGCGCACACGCGACCAATTTGAATTCCGTCAAAGCCTACACAATCCCTAAGCTGTTACGCAACTTTCGATGCTTTCGGTTCGCGACCACGTCGCCCGGAATGGCGGGACGGACGTGGTATCGGACAATTTTCTAGTTTGCAAAAACGGGTTTTTCTAGGATTTTGAAATCAATTATCTTTCCTTATATTAGATGAAAAATAAATCTACGAGAAGGGTCTTCATCTCCTATATGTTGGCTAAAGATTTGTTCAAAAAGTTTTGAAAAATAACTACTGGGTTGATCGGGAATTGCCTCGAAACAGAGGTGATCAGGACAGCATTCTAATCGTCCAAAATCGATTTATTTGCGATCTTTGGAACTCGTTTTCGTCGTGTAGGTTGCGAATCTAAACAGAGTAATTGAAGGAACTTGAAAGGGGTTATGTCAGAGCTGTACTGGAGAAAATGGCTCGCGATGACGTCCAGTGTGGAGGAAGAATTTTCCTCTCGAAGTTGCACTCAAAGCTGTTGTCGATGCTGTCAAGCGCTGTTGCGCACGTGCGCTCCGGCGTGTCGTGGCCGTGGTCGGCCATGCCACGGCGGCGGCAGTTCAGGCGACCAAGGAGAGGTCGCCAGGAGGAGGGTGGCGCTCGACGTATAGGTTTTAGGGTTTGGATGTTCGTTCGAGGGATTCCTTCTCGAACTCCCTCTGCTATATACTCTGCTGTTAACAGCAGAGTTGGGTTGGTTAGCCCGCTGGCTTGGGATGGTTCCAGCCCTTGGTGGGCTGGGCTTTCCTGTGAGCCGGCCTGTGGGGTATGAACGGGTCAGCTCGGCTGGGCTCAGGATTTGCTGTGCAATGCTGCAGTTGCTTTAAAGTTTATTTTCCTGTTATCATATATATCTATATATATAGTCTTAAATATATATATATATATATACACATAACATATGCTATATATAGATAATACTTTGCACAATATATATAGATACACATAAATATTCTTAAATATATATAGAAATATATATATATATATATATATATATATATATATATATATCCATATATAGATACACATAACATATGCTGTATATAATACTTTGACAAAATCTAAATAAAATCTTAATATTACCAATTCCTAGTATAGGGCCGATCTATAGAGATATGAACTTATATAGTATTTATTTAACTATAAAAATAATAAAATAACCGATAATAATAACTATTTATTTAATAACAACAATAACATTAATAATACTAATAGTCCCAATAACAATTAAAATAACCCAATAGTCGTTGTTGGTGACCATAACATACACACTCTTTATTTGGCTCCAGAAAATCATATAATATTCTATAACACTATTTAAAATTAATAATACCTACAATTTAAATATTTAGAACTTAGTCGTCAATTCCTAAAAATAAATAAGTAACATTTGTACACACATAAAATGTCTACATGGCCGTCTTCGATCTTTCTACATGCCTATATGGACTTGGATTCGGTTCGGGCCCAATTCGGCTAAGTTGGTACAATCGGGTTATCTAAAATCAATATATCTAATTAATAAATAAATAATTCATCGGTGGGGGTTAAATCGCAACTTGGCCTGATTTTCCTAGTTAGGACATCACTATGGCTCGGTCTTCCTCTACCATGGCTAAACACTAGTCAAGGCACGCCACTGCACTATCCGTGCCATGATTCCTAATCGTCTTGTACTTCAAAACTCTACCATTGCTAAAGATCCGCTACCGTAATAATTAACTAAATAATTATTTATAAAACATAATTCACCATTTTAATCAAATAAATAAAATAAAAAAAAATATTCCAAAAATTTCCGGGAAGGGGAGCTACAAATCTACCCACCTTAAAAATAATTTCGTCCTCGAAATTCAGATTCATATTTATTCCTTAAAACCAAAGGAAATCTACTATTACCATAATCTCCTCAATTTAATTTCTCAAAAATATTTCTATGACCCTCTCTAGTCATTGGTATTTACGAAATCTCGAGGACTTCTACCCACCTTTGGTCACACTACTCCCTTGAAACACAGGTCACTAAAATCTTTTGGTCTTCTAACTAGTTGCTAACAATTCTACCGGCAGATATCTAGGCATATGGCATCTATAACCCTTATATCCATAAACAACCAAACATTCAATAGTCAAGCAATATTATATTATAAATTAAGAATTTCTGATAAATCCTAGATAGCACGATTATTCGTCACCACGAAATAAAAGGGACGAGAATCAATAGTACGGAAAGCAAGGAAGTATAATCGAGAGTAAATATGGAATTTTCAAGGACGTATAGAATTTCTAGGAGAATTTTCAAGGTAGAGTGGATTGAGATTTCTAAGGGTTTAGTCAGTTGCGCAGGCTCGTACCGGTACAGTTACGTAACCGATACGATATGCTCTGACCTGCATGGGCCACCAAAAAACTTGTCACGACCCGCACCCGCCTTTCGGACGCGAGCACGTGTCCAAGCCCAGCTACGTATCGAACGGACTCCAGTCCGACTCGAATACGTAAACGCTGTCAAGGCTATGGTATACTGCCAAATCATGGCAAATAAATCTATATCTCAATCCACAATAAGTATACGAAACATGAATGAACACTATGGGTCGTGGTCTGCAGCCCACTAGCATAAATGTCCGATAAGACTCTAAGAAATATAACAAGAGTCTACAACTGAAACAAGGAACATGATATCTCATGATAAGGAATGAAAAGCACGAGCGGATAATAAACATGATACGATACCTGAATCCCGCAAGAACCGCAAATCCTCTGCCATCCAGAACTACTAGCTAACTTCATGCAATCGCTAAACCTGAGGAGATCATCAGGTCCTCAGAGGACATAGCAAGATACATAATATACATGCCTATCTAACAGTTTTATCATGCTCAAGAAATAATCAAGAAAGAACAAGAGCAAGACCAATGACCACAAACACTAACACGAAGCAGAATACGAACACAAATACGAACACGAATACGAACACTAGAACAACTACGCGTAAATGAACTGCCGGATGAACGAAACACGAGATCAATGGAAGAAATCAAACCCTCGTCCCGAGTGTGGACTCTCTGGTTTGAACTAAGCGCTAACCCTCGTCCCGAGTGTGGACTCTCTGGTTTGAACTAAGCGCTAACCCTCGTCCCGAGTGTGGACTCTCTGGCTAGCTCACGGCAAGACACCCTCGTCCCGTGTGTGGACTCTCTGGTGTAAATGGTCAACCCTCGTCCCGTGTGTGGACTCTCTGGTGCCATTTGATCACGACAAACACCCTCGTCCCGTGTGTGGACTCTCTGGTGCACCAAACAACCCTCGTCCCGAGTGTGGACTCTCTGGTTGTGTACAACGATAATCAAGGCTATGGCAGTTCACTACACGCACTTGTTCTATGACACAAATCAAGCAAGGTACTGACGAGAACTCCAAATGTGAAACACAAGGCCAAAACATGAACATGGCTATAAACAATAAAACAACTCCACAGAAAATAACACGAAAAAGCACATGTCCATAAATAATCCAATGACTGAAAACGAAAGAAAATACATGTAAGTAAAACTGTAGATGAAGGCAAGGTATACTTGCCTGGAGGTTGCACGCAAATCCAACACATATATAGTCAACTGATAAGTCACGAAGTCCAAGTCATCACAACTGTCTCCGAAAGCTGAAACAAACATTACCAACATTTTCAGAATAGTCAAATTAGCTAGGATTGCCTGTCCTTAAGTCCAATTCTGGACACAGGGGCAAAACGGTAATTTCGGGCAAAACAATGTCCGTCGTTGGACCCGCTTTGCACCGAAATGCGTGCCAGAGTCAATGGTCTCTAAAGTCGTCAAACTACGTGTCTACGGATCCAGTTTTCCGATACGAACCCAACCGTATGTCCAAAGTTGGATTCCGGCGGGCCGTGCACAAAATCGCCCGTTGAGTGGAACCGTGAGGCCCGCAAAACGGTGATTTTGTCAACGGTCTCAAAATTGGACCAAACTTGGCATACAGGACCAGAAAAACGATACGGTCCTGTTGGCGCAAGTTTCGTCTCGATCTGACGAGCGTGCACAAAGTAATTGAGAAATTTGCACAGAGGCCGATACGGGAAATTTTGACGGATACGCATCAAATTCGTCGCGCACACGCGACCAATTTGAATTCCGTCAAAGCCTACACGACCCCTAAGATGTTACGCAACTTTCGATGCTTTCGGTTCGCGACCACGTCGCCCGGAATGGCGGGACGGACGTGGTATCGGACAATTTTCTAGTTTGCAAAAACGGGTTTTTCTAGGATTTTGAAATCAATTATCTTTCCTTATATTAGATGAAAAATAAATCTACGAGAAGGGTCTTCATCTCCTATATGTTGGCTAAAGATTTGTTCAAAAAGTTTTGAAAAATAACTACTGGGTTGATCGGGAATTGCCTCGAAACAGAGGTGATCAGGACAGCATTCTAATCGTCCAAAATCGATTTATTTGCGATCTTTGGAACTCGTTTTCGTCGTGTAGGTTGCGAATCTAAACAGAGTAATTGAAGGAACTTGAAAGGGGTTATGTCAGAGCTGTACCGGAGAAAACGGCTCGCGATGACGTCCAGTGTGGAGGAAGAATTTTCCTCTCGAAGTTGCACTCAAAGCTGCTGTCGATGCTGTCAAGCGCTGTTGCGCACGCGCGCTCCGGCGTGTCGTGGCCGTGGTCGGCCGTGCCACGGCGGCGGCAGTTCAGGCGACCAAGGAGAGGTCGCCAGGAGGAGGGTGGCGCTCGACGTATAGGTTTTAGGGTTTTGGATGTTCGTTCGAGGGATTCCTTCTCGAACTCCCTCTGCTATATACTCTGCTGTTAACAGCAGAGTTGGGTTGGTTAGCCCGCTGGCTTGGGATGGTTCCAGCCCTTGGTGGGCTGGGCTTTCCTGTGGGCCGGCCTGTGGGGTATGAACGGGTCAGCTCGGCTGGGCTCAGGATTTGCTGTGCAATGCTGCAGTTGCTTTAAAGTTTATTTTCCTGTTATCATATATATCTATATATATAGTCTTAAATATATATATAGATACACATAACATATGCTATATATAGATAATACTTTGCACAATATATATAGATACACATAAATATTCTTAAATATATATATATATATATATATATATATATATATATATATATATATATATATATATATATATATATATATATATATATATATATATATATATATATATATCCATATATAGATACACATAACATATGCTGTATATAATACTTTGACAAAATCTAAATAAAATCTTAATATTACCAATTCCTAGTATAGGGCCGATCTATAGAGATATGAACTTATATAGTATTTATTTAACTATAAAAATAATAAAATAACCGATAATAATAACTATTTATTTAATAACATTAATAATACTAATAGTCCCAATAACAATTAAAATAACCCAATAGTCGTTGTTGGTGACCATAACATACACACTCTTTATTTGGCTCCAGAAAATCATATAATATTCCATAACACTATTTAAAATTAATAATACCTACAATTTAAATATTTAGAACTTAGTCGTCAATTCCTAAAAATAAATAAGTAACATTTGTACACACATAAAATGTCTACATGGCCGTCTTCGATCTTTCTACATGCCTACATGGACTTGGATTCGGTTCGGGCCCAATTCGGCTAAGTTGGTACAATCGGGTTATCTAAAATCAATATATCTAATTAATAAATAAATAATTCATCGGTGGGGGTTAAATCGCAACTTGGCCTGATTTTCCTAGTTAGGACATCACTATGGCTCGGTCTTCCTCTACCATGGCTAAACACTAGTCAAGGCACGCCACTGCACTATCCGTGCCATGATTCCTAATCGTCTTGTACTTCAAAACTCTACCATTACTAAAGATCCGCTACCGTAATAATTAACTAAATAATTATTTAAAAACATAATTCACCATTTTAATCAAATAAATAAAAAAAAAAAAAAATATTCCAAAAATTTTCGGGAAGGGGAGCTACAAATCTACCCATCTTAAAAATAATTTCGTCCTCGAAATTCAGATTCATATTTATTCCTTAAAACCAAAGGAAATCTACTATTACCATAATCTCCTCAATTTAATTTCTCAAAAATATTTCTATGACCCTCTCTAGTCATTGGTATTTACGAAATCTCGAGGACTTCTACCCACCTTTGGTCACACTACTCCCTTGAAACACAGGTCACTAAAATCTTTTGGTCTTCTAACTAGTTGCTAACAATTCTACCGGCAGATATCTAGGCATATGGCATCTATAACCCTTATATCCATAAACAACCAAACATTCAATAGTCAAGCAATATTATATTATAAATTAAGAATTTCTGATAAATCCTAGATAGCACGATTATTCGTCACCAGGAAATAAAAGGGACGAGAATCAATAGTACGGAAAGCAAGGAAGTATAATCGAGAGTAAATATGGAATTTTCAAGGACGTATAGAATTTCTAGGAGAATTTTCAAGGCAGAGTGGATTGAGATTTCTAAGGGTTTAGTCAGTTGCGCAGGCTCGTACCGGTACAGTTACGTAACCGATACGATATGCTCTGACCTGCATGGGCCACCAAAAAACTTGTCACGACCCGCACCCGCCTTTCGGACGCGAGCACGTGTCCAAGCCCAGCTACGTATCGAACGGACTCCAGTCCGACTCGAATACGTAAACGCTGTCAAGGCTATGGTATACTGCCAAATCATGGCAAATAAATCTATATCTCAATCCACAATAAGTATACGAAACATGAATGAATACTATGGGTCGTGGTCTGCAGCCCACTAGCATAAATGTCCGATAAGACTCTAAGGAATATAACAAGAGTCTACAACTGAAACAAGGAACATGATATCTCATGATAAGGAATGAAAAGCACGAGCGGATAATAAACATGATACGATACCTGAATCCCGCAAGAACCGCAAATCCTCTGCCATCCAGAACTACTAGCTAACTCCATGCAATCGCTAAACCTGAGGAGATCATCAGGTCCTCAGAGGACATAGCAAGATACATAATATACATGCCTATCTAACAGTTTTATCATGCTCAAGAAATAATCAAGAAAGAACAAGAGCAAGACCAATGACCACAAACACTAACACGAAGCAGAATACGAACACAAATACGAACACGAATACGAACACTAGAACAACTACGCGTAAATGAACTGCCGGATGAACGAAACACGAGATCAATGGAAGAAATCAAACCCTCGTCCCGAGTGTGGACTCTCTGGTTTGAACTAAGCGCTAACCCTCGTCCCGAGTGTGGACTCTCTGGCTAGCTTACGGCAAGACACCCTCGTCCCGTGTGTGGACTCTCTGGTGTAAATGGTCAACCCTCGTCCCGTGTGTGGACTCTCTGGTGCCATTTGATCACGACAAACACCCTCGTCCCGTGTGTGGACTCTCTGGTGCACCAAACAACCCTCGTCCCGAGTGTGGACTCTCTGGTTGTGTACAACGATAATCAAGGCTATGGCAGTTCACTACACGCACTTGTTCTATGACACAAATCAAGCAAGGTACTGACGAGAACTCCAAATGTGAAACACAAGGCCAAAACATAAACATGGCTATAAACAATAAAACAACTCCACAGAAAATAACACGAAAAAGCACATGTCCATAAATAATCCAATGACTGAAAACGAAAGAAAATGCATGTAAGTAAAACTGTAGATGAAGGCAAGGTATATTGCCTGGAGGTTGCACGCAAATCCAACACATATATAGTCAACTGATAAGTCACGAAGTCCAAGTCATCACAACTGTCTCCGAAAGCTGAAACAAATATTACCAACATTCTTAGAATAGTCAAATTAGCTAGGATTGCCTGTCCTTAAGTTCAATTCTGGACACAGGGGCAAAATGGTAATTTCGGGCAAAATAATGTCCGTCGTTGGACCCGCTTTGCACCGAAATGCGTGCCAGAGTCAATGGTCTCTAAAGTCGTCAAACTACATGTCTACGGATCCAGTTTTCCGATACGAACCCAACCGTATGTCCAAAGTTGGATTCCGACGGGCCGTGCACAAAATCGCCCGTTGAGTGGAACCGTAGGGCCCGCAAAACGGTGATTTTGTCAACGGTCTCAGAATTGGACCAAACTTGGCATACAGGACCAGAAAAATGATACGGTCCTGTTGGCGCAAGTTTCATCTCGATCTGACGAGCGTGCACAAAGTAATTAAGAAATTTGCACAGAGGCCGATACGGGAAATTTTGACGGATACGCATCAAATTCGTCGCGCACACGCGACCAATTTGAATTCCGTCAAAGCCTACACGACCCCTAAGCTGTTACGCAGCTTTCGATGCTTTTGGTTCGCGACCACGTCGCCCGGAATGGCGGGACGGACGTGGTATCGGACAATTTTCTAGTTTGCAAAAACGGGTTTTTCTAGGATTTTGAAATCAATTATCTTTCCTTATATTAGATGAAAAATAAATCTACGAGAAGGGTCTTCATCTCCTATATGTTGGCTAAAGATTTGT
Source organism: Iris pallida (assembly GCA_029216955.1). NCBI lineage: Eukaryota > Viridiplantae > Streptophyta > Magnoliopsida > Asparagales > Iridaceae > Iris > Iris pallida. The sequence goes on along the minus strand of JANAVB010036419.1, from coordinate 14,280,232 downwards.
TCAAAAAGTTTTGAAAAATAACTACTGGGTTGATCGGGAATTGCCTCGAAACAGAGGTGATCAGGACAGCATTCTAATCGTCCAAAATCGATTTATTTGCGATCTTTGGAACTCGTTTTCGTCGTGTAGGTTGCGAATCTAAACAGAGTAATTGAAGGAACTTGAAAGGGGTTATGTCAGAGCTGTACCGGAGAAAACGGCTCGCGATGACGTCCAGTGTGGAGGAAGAATTTTCCTCTCGAAGTTGCACTCAAAGCTGCTGTCGATGCTGTCAAGCGCTGTTGCGCACGCGCGCTCCGGCGTGTCGTGGCCGTGGTCGGCCGTGCCACGGCGGCGGCAGTTCAGGCGACCAAGGAGAGGTCGCCAGGAGGAGGGTGGCGCTCGACGTATAGGTTTTAGGGTTTTGGATGTTCGTTCGAGGGATTCCTTCTCGAACTCCCTCTGCTATATACTCTGCTGTTAACAGCAGAGTTGGGTTGGTTAGCCCGCTGGCTTGGGATGGTTCCAGCCCTTGGTGGGCTGGGCTTTCCTGTGGGCCGGCCTGTGGGGTATGAACGGGTCAGCTCGGCTGGGCTCAGGATTTGCTGTGCAATGCTGCAGTTGCTTTAAAGTTTATTTTCCTGTTATCATATATATCTATATATATAGTCTTAAATATATATATAGATACACATAACATATGCTATATATAGATAATACTTTGCACAATATATATAGATACACATAAATATTCTTAAATATATATATATATATATATATATATATATATATATATATATATATATATATATATATATATATATATATATATATATATCCATATATAGATACACATAACATATGCTGTATATAATACTTTGACAAAATCTAAATAAAATCTTAATATTACCAATTCCTAGTATAGGGCCGATCTATAGAGATATGAACTTATATAGTATTTATTTAACTATAAAAATAATAAAATAACCGATAATAATAACTATTTATTTAATAACATTAATAATACTAATAGTCCCAATAACAATTAAAATAACCCAATAGTCGTTGTTGGTGACCATAACATACACACTCTTTATTTGGCTCCAGAAAATCATATAATATTCCATAACACTATTTAAAATTAATAATACCTACAATTTAAATATTTAGAACTTAGTCGTCAATTCCTAAAAATAAATAAGTAACATTTGTACACACATAAAATGTCTACATGGCCGTCTTCGATCTTTCTACATGCCTACATGGACTTGGATTCGGTTCGGGCCCAATTCGGCTAAGTTGGTACAATCGGGTTATCTAAAATCAATATATCTAATTAATAAATAAATAATTCATCGGTGGGGGTTAAATCGCAACTTGGCCTGATTTTCCTAGTTAGGACATCACTATGGCTCGGTCTTCCTCTACCATGGCTAAACACTAGTCAAGGCACGCCACTGCACTATCCGTGCCATGATTCCTAATCTTCTTGTACTTCAAAACTCTACCATTGCTAAAGATCCGCTACCGTAATAATTAACTAAATAATTATTTATAAAACATAATTCACCATTTTAATCAAATAAATAAAATAAAAAAATAAAAAAAAATATTCCAAAAATTTCCGGGAAGGGGAGCTACAGGAAAGCCGATTCACTTCCCACTTTTGGAGGAGTTTGCAGCTTAGCTTGGGCACATCACTCAAGTTTAGTACCGCATACCACCCCCAGACAGACGGGCAGTCGGAGAGGACGATTCAGACCCTCGAGGATATGCTTCATACCTGTGTCTTGGACTTCGGGGGATCTTGGGAGGACCACCTTCACTTGGTAGAGTTTGCTTACAACAACAGCTACCAAGCTAGTATAGAGATGTCACATTTCGAGGCTCTATGCGGACGGAGGTGCCGTACTCCCTTATCTTGGGATGATATAGGCGAGAGGGTTTTGCTTGGCCCTGAGATGGTAGTGGATGCTGCGGAGAAGGTCAGGGTTATCAGAGATAGACTTCAGGTGGCGCAGGATAGACAGCGGCATTGGGCCGATAGCCACCGGAGGCCGTTGGAGTTTGAGGTATAATTTAGATTTTTCTAGTATTTGAGTCTGATTGTGATTGTATTAGGTCAAGCTTTAAGCCTTGTGTTTTTGTTCTAGGTTGGAGATCTTGTGTTCCTACGGATTTCTCTGATGCGTGGCACGATTTGTTTTGGTGGCGGCGGGAAGCTTAGTCCACGATACATCGGACCTTTCCGTATCTTGGGCAGGGTCGGTGCAGTGGCTTACCGACTGGAGTTACCGCCCGCACTAGAGGGAGTGCACAACGTGTTCCACGTGTCACAGCTGAGACGGTACGTGGCAGATCCCAGTCACATCTTGGACCACTCTGAGATCGAAGTGGGACCGATACTCAGCTATCCAGAGAAGCCGGTTGAGATCTTGGACCGAAGAGAGAAGGTGCTCCGGAACCAGGTCATTTCCTTGGTTCGCGTTGCATGGAGACACCACTCTCCAGGTGAATCTACATGGGAGAGAGAGGACGACATGCGGGAGCGATTCCCATATCTCTTCGAGCCTTGAGGTAAAATTCTTTTTTTCTTTCCTTGTTCTATTCATGTTGCTGTGTTAGTTTCTCATTCAATTTCGAGGACAAAATTTTTTTAAGGATGGTAGATTTGTCATCCCCAGTTTTTAAATTAGGGATATTTTTGTCATTTTTCAAGTTTTATAATTTTTGAGAATTTTATTTAATTTTATAGGATTTTTAGGGATTTGTTTGATTTAGTTTGAATTTTATCCATTTGGACTTAAGTTGGAGATCCGGGTAGTCTGGACCATAGTGGGACCCACATACTAGCTGGGCTTAGCCCACGTGCCATCATAACTAGGCTAGAAACCATAAACCGATACTTCTATGGCTTAATTAGTCATTTAGAGTTAAACCATACCAAACTAATCCCAAACCAAAACAAACCAAGTCTAATGGATTTGGAGGCCTAATGGATCTCCACCCAAACCCATTAAGACCCCCCCCATGGCCGGCCATGTATAGGCAAACCCCCTCCCTTTACTTCACTCCAAAGTAAACTCTCTCTCTCTCTCTCTCTCTCTCTCTTCATTTCATTCTTTCTTTTGAAGCTTCTTCTCTCTCAAGGAAACCAATTCTAGGTATGCTCATTAACCCTCATAAATTCCCTCTTTATTATTTATTCCTTCACAATAAATGTAGAGGAGGTCATTCTCCACATTTTGACCATAGCTTTTATAGGTTTTTCCTAAAACCTAGTTTAAGGATTTATTAGGGGTTTTCCTTTTTTAGAGAGGAATATATATATATATATATATATATATATATATATATATATATATATATATATATATATATATATATATATATATAAAATATATATATATATATATATATATGTGTGTGTGTGTGTGTGTGTGTGTGTGTGTGTGTGTGTGTGTGTGTGTGTGTGTGTGTGTGTGTGTGTGTGTGTATGTATTGTGCGTATGTTTAGTGAGAGAGTGTGTTTGAGTGTGTGTGAGAGTGTGTTTAAGTGTGCGAGTCCATATATATATATATATATATATATATATATATATATATATATATATATATATATATATATATATATATATATATATATATATATATATGTGTGTGTGTGTGTGTGTATGTATTTATATATATGTAGATGGGTATGTGTGTCTGTGAGTTTTTATATATATATATATATATATATATATATATATATATATATATATATATATATATATATATGTGTGTGTGTGTGTGTGTGTGTGTGTGTGTGTGTGTGTGTGTGTGTGTAATTTTAGAGGAAGAGAATGAGAGTTTGGGAGAGAAGAATAGAAGTATTAGAAGAAGGAATAAGAAATAGCAACAGCAGCAGTAGGAAGTAGCAGCAGCAGCAGTAGGAAGTAGAGCAGCAACAGCTGTGGCATTAGCAGCAGCAGCAGTTTAGGCATTAGGAGCAGCAGTGGCAAGAAGAATAAGACGGAGAATAAAGAGAAGGAGACGGAGAATAAGGAGAAGGAGAAGGAGAATAAGGAGAAGAAGAATAAGAAGAAGAATAAGAAGAAGAATAAGACGGAGAATAAGGAGAAGGAGACGGAGAATAAGGAGAAGGAGACGGAGAATAAGAAGAATAAGACGGAAAATAAGGAGAAGGAGACGGAGAATAAGGAGAATGAGAAGGAGAATAAGGAGAAGAAGAATAAGAAGAAGAATAAGACGGAGAATAAGAAGAAGAATAAGACGGAGAATAAGGAGAAGGAGACGGAGAATAAGGAGAAGGAGACGGAGAATAAGGAAATAAGAAAAAGAGAAGGAGAAGGAGAAGGGAATGTAGGAAATCAAATTAGAGAGGGTTGACCTAGAGTTGACCAGAGCTGACCCGTTGACCAAAAGTCAACTGTAAGTCAACTTTTGACCTAGATTGATTTGGGTTGACTTCCAATGTTCTCCTATGACCAAGGTTGACCTAACTAGACCTGTCTTGACCTAGAATGACTTAATAGGATTTAATTTGATTTGACTTTACTTCCTAAACATAGTATTAATACGTCTTGTTATCCATAGGTCCTCGAGGCGCTGCATTGGATCCAGTTGACATATTATATCATATCATAGGCAAGTACATTCTCTGATAACTGTTTTCTAATTTATGATAACTGTTATGATTCATGTACTTAGTGTAGATATGCTTATTCCTGACATATGGTTCACACGGATTGGTATTCCTGGATCTCGACGAGAGATGTTACTCCTTTTTAGCTTAGGATGTATTGTACAAGCTCCCTTGTAGCTCTTGCACAATATGTGGTCACTGATTCTAGAGAAGACGCTCCCTTCTCATAGAATCCCGTGCAGTGACGTGTCCTGTTTGGATCCATTCTACCAGTTGGGGTGGGGGAGTAGTAGCGTATGCCTGTGATCAAATCTATCTTGCATTCTTGAACAGTGTTAGTCATATACCGCACTTATGACTAGCCAGGCCAGTTCTTACAGGTACCCAAGCCGATCACAAGTTGAAACTACTACTCACACACATTGGATAGATGGTTTACCCTGATTTGTGTACATACCATGATCAGTTCTACTTTTCCTGTTCTAGCTCTAGCTCTACAGCTTACCATGCCATGATACATATATGTACACTCTATGATTTTACTGTATATGCTCTATTTACAATCTTATGGCTTTTATTCTATCTTGAGATCTGTTATGAGATATATGTACTCGTTCCATCCTGACCGGATATGTTGAAAATATTTACAGATGCAGAGGAGGACTATTATTGCACTTACTACGGCCCACCGGACGTAGTAGGTTTAGAGACAGATACCCTAGACCCGCAGGGTGCAGTACCGCAGGGCGAGACACCGCCTATCCTGTAGATAGAGTAGGTCTTTTGTACTGGACCTTGTCTCCAGTTACTCTTAGGACTGTTATTATTTTTGACTAGTATTAGAGACTTTGGACTTGGACCTGTATATTCTTTGTGTTTAGACTTCACAGATTATATTTTATTGTCGTGTTGTCTTTATCATTCAGTATTTACTTTATCATCTTATAGTTGTGATTGAGTACTCATATATTATCATTGCTTGTCCTCTGTTCGGAGTTGACCATATTCTCGACAGGTTTTTGATATTATATAAACTGTTGTTAGAGTAGTAAACCTACAGCGTTCCACGCCGTTTTTACGGTGTGGGCTGGGCGTTATTACGCACACGTGCCCTTACAGCGGGTGCGGATCGTGACAGTTAATATCACTGTCCAAAGACTTGATATTAATGATGTACTAGGTATCTTGAGATGGGGTTCACCATTATTTGAATTTGTTTGACTATATTTTACTCTTTGGTTATTAATTAGAGCATGTCTTTTTTTTTGTTCTCTTTACAGTTAATATTGTTAAAATATCTGTCAATAAGAATTTAATTTTTATGTTTAATGGGATAAACTTTAAGAGCAAAAAGAAACAACAATATAAAACTAATTGTTGTTTCTTTTGAGACAAGTTGGGACACATAAGGAAAAGCACATTTCTCAATTTGGTCTGTTCTAAGGTTAATTTAGATTTGGTACCTAAAAACACGTGGTGGTTTGATTCTGGTGCTACTATCCACATTAGTATTTATAGACAAGGTTGTCTGAGCTACCGAAGCTAATTGATGGTGAAAGATACATCTATGTGGGTGACGATAAATCGGTAGAAGTGAAAGCAATAGAACATTTTAGGTTATTTTTTAGAACAGATTATTATTTGGATTTGATAGACATTTTTATTGTACCGTCTTTTAGACAAAATTCAGTTTCAGTTTCAGTTTCAGTTTTCTTAATGGAGAATCTGGTTATCATTGTTCATTTGAAAATAATAAGTTTAGTCTATCTTTAAATCCAAATATTATTGGTAACGGTTCCTTTAAGATTTATAATAACCTATATTCAGTTGAAATTATTGCATCTTATAATGAAACCTTGCAAGTGAAGTCATGTGGTACTAAATGCAAAATTAACAATAATAAAGATTTAGCCTCATTATGACATAAGTGATTAGGTCGCATCTCTAGAAATAGAGTTGAAAGACTTGTGTCTGATGAGATTTGGATTCCATTGACTTTATAGACTTCAATGTCTGTATTGAATGTGTAAAGAAAAGACAAACCAAAGTTAAATTGTAAGCAGCCACTTTATTGACTATGCTGACAAATCTAGGGGTTGATAATTATATAATCCCACACTAAGAAATTTTCTTTTGAGACGAGAAGTATAATATTTTTTGAGGATGTTGAGTTTGGAGGAGAAATAAAGTCAGGATCATTGTCTTTGAGAAGGAATCAATTACGATTCCTACTATCACTTTTGACGATGTGCAGGATTCTATACTTGTCATGATCAAGAAGTGAATTCAGAGCCTCAACAAGGCAATGTCAATTTATCTCTAGAAGTCGTTGAGATACCTTAACAAGACAACGTAGCGGCACCCCCATTCAAGATAAGGTAATTATTTCTAAGGAACAAACTCAACAACCTCAAGAAACGGTAATGTTAAGATGGTCCACCAGAGAAAGGAGAAATATAATTTCGGATAATATTTGTCATATTTCTCCAGGAACATGAGGAACACCATGGAATATTGGAAGATGATCCAATCAACTTCCGTCAGGCCATGGAAAGTTCCAATTCTCAAAAGTGGATTGAGATAATGAATGATGAGTATAAGTCTATGCAAGACAATAAAGTTTAGGAACTTTTTCCATTACCAAAAGGTGCGAAGTTCATTGGTTGTAAATGGACATTTAAAACCAAGAAAGATTCGAAAGGGTAATGTGGAGAGGTATAAAGTACGTCTTGTAGCTAGTGACTTTACTCAAAAGTTAGCGATTGATTTTAAAGAGACTTTCTATTCGATTTCTTTGAAAGACTCTTTTAAACCAATCATAGTACTTGTTGTACATTTTGATAATGAGTTACAACAAATGGATGTCAAAATTGTGTTTCTCAAAGGTAACATTGACAAAATAAGTTATATGGTGCAGCCAGAAAACTTTGTGTCAGAAGACCTAAAGAATATGGTTTGCAAACTGATAAAATCTATTTATGGACTCAAGCAGGCTTCTCGTCAAAGGTATTTGAAGTTTTTTCAGTAATTATTTCGTTTGGTTTTTTTTGAAATAAACACTATTAAAGATTGTGTATATCACAAGTTCAGTGGGAGTAAATAATTTTCTTTGGTTATATATGTTGATGACATACTGTTTGCCAAAAATAAAATAGGTATATTGCACGACACTAAAATTTTTTACCAAATAACTTTCAGAAGAAATATCTTAGTGTCGTCTCTTTTGTATTAGGAATCCAGATACACCGAGATCCTTCTTGGGATATTCTTGGATTATCACAAAAGATCGATATCAATAAAGTGCTTAAAAGTCCGTATCGGATACGTGTCGGCTAATATGCGTAGGTGTTCGACGAAATATCGCAACAAATTTAATTCTATTTTCTGTCGAATCTTTTTACATATTTGGATAGCCCTATACACGAGGATTACGACCCCATAGGTTTCGTCATGAATCGGACTTGTGTCCGTGTCCAAACAGGACACGAACATACTGTACGCCAGGCCGAGCGCGTGCCCTGCTGCTCGGGGGTGAGTCATCGATGCACAGGCCACATGGTCGCGTGAAATTTGATGTGTAGGTGGGGGACGTGACTGAGATCACGCTCCCAAAGTTTTGTGGCGTTTCGTCGAGAAACGAGGGAGAAATCTCGTCGACACTAACGGCACACACGCCTGCGTGCGGGACAGCTGCCGCTGAAATGCGCTTCGCACAGACACGACACGACACATAGACACGAATCAGGGTGTCCAACGTATAGCCCTATACCTACCCTAGTCTAGGACACGAACACCCGACACGACGTGGGACACACGAGTCCCTAGATTCGATGACACGCGTGCACGACGCTGTGCATGGGGATGTGCACACGCACCCACACGCACGCGGACACACTCTGCGTACGTGTCGGACACGACACTTGGCCGCACGATAACTCGGCCAGTGGGTCAGGAATGTGTACGCCTAGGTGTACGCGAAGTTTCACGAGAAATGGATCGAAAACGAGCGAGAAATCGAGTCCGCACCGATTCGGTTCACGCGCGTATCGGGTTTCCCAATACTCATTCGCTGGACACGATACGGACACGGTTTCGAACCGAAGAAGACCCGAGCACGTCGCACATGTCGAGATCGACCTATTTGCCAAGTTTTGCTGGTTAATTCTGAGTATTTTGCGTTTTGTGTCTTCTTGTGAAAAATTGGGTTTTCATTGAATTGGAAAATTGGGATTTATATGATATTTTGATTTCTAAGTTTAATGGCGATAATTTTTGAGTATTTGGTACTTGGTCACTGTTTGGGACTTGTGGGAATAAACTCTCGGGGTTGATTCATATTTTTCTACCTATTTTAGGCATATATGGTATTTTTACATATTAATGTATATAGATATATATTTATCTATATATAGATATAATCCTTTAAATGTCTAAATTTTGAAATGTGTATTTGTGAGGGTTGAGACTCTGATTTCAGACCTGGGAACTTACTCCAGGTTCGAGTACGACCTTGTTGGCTTTCATATTGGGTATATACCTATAAATGGATATATGCCTATATGTAAATTATATTATATATATATATATGTTTTACTATAAATTGTAATATGTTATGGATAGATTACTCTTGTAGGCTCATATTATTTTGTTCTCAGATTTTAGGCCCTTAACCAGCAGCCCCAACATCATTGTTCACTCACAAAGTACTCAGTAGGTACCATAGCTCATATACTCAAGAACAACTCCTCACTATGGGAGAAAATATTCAGACGAAAGTTAAATTTTGTGTTTCTGCGGACAACCACCGTTGTCCTTACAATCTGCAAGGATATGAACACCTTGTTCATCTTCCTTCTATAGATCACCCTGAAAATGGGATTTACAACTTCATCGTGGACACTCTAGTGACCATGAATAGCAACTTGCATGACAACATGCATAACATCCATAGAAATATCACTGATGTTGGAAGAGAAATCATCTAAATCAGAAATGATTTTAAAAGCCTAGGAAAGACTCCTATGGAGGATACTTGTAAGCCCCTAGATTTCAAAAAAATAGTTTTTTTATAATTTTCAACAGCATTTAATTTAAATACGTATTTTGCAGCGTATTTCGTATTTTCTTGGTTTTCGTAATGCTTTAAAATTTTTCCTAACTTATAGATTTTTCCTTGGCCGGCATACCGCTAGTATACCGGAGTATACCGACGGCATACCGTCCAGACAGATTTTCTATATTTTAGATATTTTCGATTTCAGATATTTTTATCAATAGTGTTTTCGATATTTGGATGAATAGTATTTAGATATTTTCGTGAATAGTGTAGATGCACCCTATTACCTAATGGATAATTGGTTTTGTTTGAATGGCCATGATTGACTTAGATTTTGCCATGGATCACGATCCGACGGCTAAGATTAATTCTCCCTTCTATATATACCCTTTTACTTTCTCTCTCCTCTCTCTTTTCATTCTCTTCACTCTCTTTTCATTTCTTCTTCCTTTCTACTCCCTTGGAGCTTGCCAGGAGCTTGGCCTTGAGGTCTAGAGTGTGGTTTCGTACCTCTCTTGGTGGTGGAGTAGAAGATTAGGCTTGGAGCTTAACCTAGGCAAGTGCATCTTGCTCAAAAGTGGCATGACCATACTTTATTTTTGTTTTCCATAGAAACTAAAGTTTTATTGGCCTATAATTTGCTTCTTTAAATTGTTAACATGTTTAGTATATAGCACTTTTGGTTTTGATCGACAGTATTGCGTAGATCTGAGTTTCTAGATATGATTTTTGAGTATTTTGAGGTTTTGATCTATCAAATGTTTTGATTTGTGAAAACTAATACTTCCATGTTGTAGGAAATTCAATTCTATTCAATTTTGACTTTTGAAAGTCCGAATTTCGATTTAAAACGAAGTTTTTATGGCCGAAAAAAGTTTTGAGTTCAAAAATTAACTTTCTGTGACGGTTAGGAAAATCCGTCGGAAATCCGCGAAAATCCGTCGAAAAATCCGAACTTGCACCACAAAACTTGCTGTGACGGATCGGAAAATCCGCCGGTAATCCGCCGGATAATCCGGTTAGGCTGTTTTGAATTTTTTTTTATATTTTAAGTGTTGTAAAAATTTTGGAAAAATTGTATTTAAATAATATGTTAATTTAGCTAATTTATTATAATTTTTCCAGCATTTAATAAGTACTTTTGGTATTTTATAAAAATAGGAAAACAGAACTCATTTTTAGAATACATGTCTTTGCTGATTTTTAATAAATATTTATGAGGGTTTATAAATCCCATAAAAATTAGTATAAATTTCTATAATTAACAAGGATCATTTTGGTATTTTATTTTATGTATATTTAAGCTTTTTGTCTATCTCTAAAATTGTTGGAAATTAGTGTACAGTTTGATTTATTTATTGAATAATTACGACTTGCAATATTTTGTGTTGTTTTGAGTTATAGACGTATTGGACCTCACCCCGCACTAGTGTAAAGACCCTAGAAAATTAATTTGGATATAGTGGCACTCTACATTAGACTTTTATGCTAGGTCCCCACTTGGCTAGTATCCAGTTAGGAGTCGTGTCACACCACTAGTGTATTATTGAACATAGCTTAGAACTGAGTTTGTATATCATTATTGACAGGACATCGGACATCTATATCTTCGTACTAGTATTCTTGCTTTGCTCGAGGCAAGTACATCTACAAACTCATTTACTGTCTTTTAATGCTAGAACATGTATTAACCCTGTTAAAATACTGATCCTTGAGGTAGCAAGTTAAATGTTCATATGTTGTATCACTTTCAGTATCTGCCATGCTTAGGACCGTTCTTATATCTTTACATGCTTCTTACTCGTTCTCAGTACATATTTTACCATGTTTTATACTGCTCCCAGTACCTGCCATGCCTATACTGCTCCCAGTATCTCTTACATGTTCTATATCGTTCTCGTATCTCTAACATGTTATATATATGGGTTATGGGGAAACTGACAGTTGAGTACGTGATCATGCCCCCCCTCATAGTAGCGAGCGAGGTCGTATTTTATATGCATACCTTGCCGCAGGTTATTACTCAAAGCTATATTTGTACGTATGTATATCTATCGCCTTTACACTTGTACGGAAGTACATTTAATTATGTGCCCCCAGCACATTGTACATCTATTGATCGATCACGTACCTGCTACAGTTTTAAATATTACATATACACCTCTCTCTATGACATATGTATCCTTGCCATGATAGATTATGAGATATACCATGATTCCAGATATGCCATGTTCCCTATGTTACTATGATATTGTGATCCCAGTTGTGCCATGAGGCCATGTTTCTAGTATTTTCTATTTTATAGACTTATCACACCATGTTTCATTATTGTACATCTCTTTCATTATATGTTCAGTACTTTAGTTGTAGAGGTTGTACTAGCTCCCGTCCTGACAGGATAACGTTGTAGGTTCACATTTCGAGGAGGAAATGCTGTGTTACATGTTATGGCACTGATTTTGAGGACCTGGCCTTAGCTCCAGAAGAGGCCCCAGCGGGGAACCTTGCTTAGTTATTTTCATGTGTTTTGAGACTTAGACTTTGGTCTGTTCTTATATTTGGATACTGGACTTTGTCTCCAGTTAGATACTTGGAAGTGTATTATTTAAGTCTGTGCTTTTTACCTTCGCTTATAGACGCTGTGTTGTGATGAACCTTAAATGTGATTTTAGAACTGTTAGTAGCTTAGATCCTTTATTGTCTATTCTTAGAACAGCTTACTACGCTTTAACAAGCGTAGGCTGGACATGGCTCGGCCCGGCCCAACAATTTGGGTAACGGGTTGTAACATGTTTTTTTGGTGGCCCATGAAGGTCGAGACTAAATTGTTTGGTTACGTTATTGTACCAAGTATGCCTGCAATTAGAAATTTAAGGTAATTAGACAACATTAGGAATGACGCTTAGAACACCTAGAGGAATGCTAGGATTGCAACATAGGAAATACATCACATGCTTGCTATTATAATTAGATTTCCTTGTCTATGATTGCTTACTTTAACAAGTCTTTATAAGTCCTTTTTATTGTAATTAGATGGTGCTTACTCGTTCGTCCCAGTATGTCACACCAGAGAATGGCGCACCCCTTATCCAGTCAGCTGACCAGTTGACTGATACACCTCCACCTCCACCTAACACACTCCCCCACTCCACAAATCCACCAACCCAGATACCTCCACCACCTTCCATATTGCAGTCCCAGCAGGCCCCGATACTTCCACCACCCCCTATTACTATACCTACCCAGGCTTCCGTCACACTCGACGGGAACCAACTGCTCACTCTGATCCAGGGGTTCCTAACGACCCATCAGGAGCAGACCACCCTACTCCGCCAGAGCATGGAGCGTTCTGAGGAACGTACCGTAGTCCCACCACCTGTAGAGCCACGGCAGAGAGCGGGGACGATCAAGGACTTCATGGGTCTGAACCCCAAGGAGTTCTCAGGGACTGAGGGCATTATAGTAGCAGACGACTGGCTAGACTCGGTAGAGAGGAAGCTCCTTGGAGTTAGGATACCGGATGACCTCCAGGTCGAGGCAGCAGGATTTCTGCTGATAGACTTGGCAGGAGTTTGGTTCCGGAATGAGCCGTTGTTTGCGAGAGGGAGAGCCACTTGGGATCAGTTCAAGACCCAGTTCAAGAAGAAATTCTTCTCGACCACTGCTAGAGTAGCCATGGGGCTACGATTCCAGAACATCCAGCAGGGGAACCGTTCTGTTGACGAGTATGCGGCAGAGTTTAGTCGCCTGAGCCATTTTGCTCCTAGTCTAGTTGCAGACCCAGAGGAGATGACACGTAGGTTTTGCCATGGTCTAGTTCCAGACATTGGCATTCTTATAGTGGCGAACGGTACGACTGACTATTACCAGAGCCTAGAGTTGGCCCGGAGCATCGAGGAGCGTCTTCTGTCATGCAAAAGGCCGACTTCTGTACACCTCGAGGAACCGTCCAAGCGTCAGGCTTTCCAGCAGAAAGCACCGACGCCGCACCAGCAGACATACCGTCCCCCCACATCACATCACCAGACCCCGCCAGTTAGAGCCCCGGGACCCCGACAGCAGCAGAGGGGAGCTATATGTTCTTTCTACGAAAGACCAGGGCACGACTACTCCATCTGCAGAAAGAGGTTGAAGCAGTACTTGGTTTGTGGGTCTGCCACCCATCAGATTCGGGACTGCCCAGCAGCCAAGGGACCTAGAGGACCACTCCCGACTCAGCAGCAGAGGTTTGGGCAACATCTGCAGCAGCAGAAGGGACCTCAGGGGAAGGTCTATAGCCTAGCCCTTGAGCCGGAGCCGGAGCAGGTTTCGGAGCCAGATTACTTAGCTGACGTCATCACAGGTCATGTTTATTTACATACTTTTCTAGCTCTATGCTTGTTTAATTCTGGTGTATCTCATAGCTTCCTGTCATTAGAGTTTATGCATGAACACCACTTAGTATCTACACCTACTGCGAAGATTAGTAGAGTAATGACGGGGGGAGGACCAGTGCCTATTAGAGCTAGCTATAGATGCTCTATTACTATAGCCGGTAGAGAGTTTGAGGGGAGATTCTTTGTGATGCCACTCCCCGGTTATGATATCATATTGGGGATGGACTGGCTTAGCTATGTCCATGTATCTATAGACTGTCATGAGGGTAGTATTCTGTTCAGTCCCCCAGGCACAGCACTATTCAGAGTCAGGAGGACAGGGCCGGAGATCAGCCTAGAGCCGAACTGTTGTGCGACAGTTGGGGATGTAGCACTGCCACACCCTATAATTAGGGAGTTTATGGATGTATTCCCAGATGATCTTCCAGGACTTCCGTCTGACAGAGATATGGAGTTCACTATAGATTTAGTACCGGGTTCATCACCAGTATCCCGGGCTTGCTATAGAGTGAATCCCAAGGAGGCCGTAGAGATGAAAGAGCAGATTGATGACCTATTGAAAAAGGGTTTCATTCGATCTAGTGCTTCTCCATGGGGAGCGCCAGTGCTCTTTGTGCCTAAGAAGGATGGTACAGTTCGGTTGTGTATTGACTACCGGGCGTTGAATGCCATCACCATTAAGAACAAATATCCTCTGCCCAGGATAGATGATTTGTTCGACCAGTTGAGTGGGGCGAAGGTGTTTTCCTGGATAGACTTGAGATCCGGGTACCACCAGGTGAAGGTCAGGGCAGCAGACATCCAGAAGATGGCATTCAACACAAAGTACGGGCAGTACGAGTTTCTGGTGATGCTATTTGGTCTCACAAATGCGCCAGCTGTCTTTATGAATTTGATGAATAAGACATTTCACCAGTATCTGGATAAGTTCGTCGTAGTGTTTATCGATGACATCCTGATATACTCGAAGACGTCGGAGGAGCATGCAGAGCACTTGCGGATAGTTTTGGGGATTCTGAGGCAGGAGAGATTGTTTGCCAAATTGCCAAAGTACGAGTTCTTTTTAGACCGAGTGGAGTTTCTCGGCCATGTAGTTACTGGAGAGGGAATCTCAGTGGATCCCAAGAAGATTGCTGCAGTTCAGACATGGAAGGCTCCGACGTCAGTTTCAGAGATCAGGAGCTTTCTGGGTTTAGCAGGCTATTATAGAAAGTTCGTCCAGGACTTTGCTAGGATAGCTGAACCCATGACGAAGCTGACACGGAAGGACGCAGAGTACATTTGGTCAGAGGACTGCCAGGCAGCGTTTGAGAAGCTGAAGAGGAGGCTGACGACCGCTCCAGTTCTAACATTACCTTCAGGTTCTGGAGGTTTTACCATATACAACGATGCTTCAGGAAATGGGCTAGGATGTGTCCTACAGCAGCATGGGAAAGTGATTGCTTATGTATCTAGGCAATTGCGGACTCATGAGCGAAATTATCCAACCCATGACCTAGAGTTAGCTGCGGTGATCTTTGCACTCAAGTTATGGAAACATTACTTATACGGAGAGCGTGTGGAAATCTTTACTGACCACAAAATCTTGAAGTATGTGTTCACGCAGAAAGAGCTGAATATGAGGCAAAGACGATGGTTGGAGTTGATGAAAGACTTCGACATCGATTTACAGTATCACCCCGGGAAGGCAAATATGGTGGCGGATGTGCTGAGCAGGCATTCGATGGCATGGTATCTGATGATAGATCGGCATTCGCGGGAAGATCTGGAGAAGCTCGATATCGAGCTAGTTCAGCCAGGATCAGTGATACAGATGATGGCGCTTGACATTCAGTCAGGTTTGATGGAGCAGATCCGGGAGTCACAGTCTACAGATGAGAGCCTTCGCAGACTTCGAGCCCAGGCTTTAGCTGGATTGCTGGATGACTTCACTGTAGCAGAGGATGGATCCTTGAGGCATGGCATTCGATTGTGCATGCCGAAGTATGAGCTGGTAGAGGCAGTCTTACAGGAGACACACCGATCGAGATATTCTATTCACCCTGGTGCTAATAAGATGTACCATGACTTGCGGAAACATCTTTGGTGGCACGGAATGAAGAGGGATGTATCACGTTTCATCTCGAGATGCCTAGTTTGCCAGCAGGTCAAGACGGAGCGCCAGCGGCCAGCTGGTTTGTTGCAGTCGTTACCCATTTCCGAGTGGAAGTGGGAACATATTACGATGGACTTCGTCTCAGGGCTTCCTCGTTCCCAATGAGGGAAGGATGCCATTTGGGTCATCGTGGACAGGCTGACGAAGTGTGCGCACTTTATACCCTTCAAGGTGGGGCTTTCCACCGAGAAGTTGGCGGAGCTATACATGCAGCAGATAGTTCGCCTACACGGAGTACCAGTGAGCATCGTGTCGGACAGAGACAGCAGATTCACATCCCACTATTGGAGAAGCTTGCAGGAGGAGTTGGGCAGTAGGCTCAAGTTCAGTACGGCGTACCACCCGCAGACAGATGGACAGTCCGAGAGGACGATACAGACACTGGAAGATATGCTGAGGACCTGCGTGCTGGACTTTGGAGGATCTTGGGAGAGCTATCTGCACTTGGTAGAGTTTTCATACAACAACAGCTACCAAGCCAGTATCGGTATGTCTCCTTTCGAGGCGCTATATGGACGACGATGCCGCACACCGCTCTTTTGGGATGATGTTGGAGACAGAGTTATGCTTGGGCCAGAGATGATCAAAGATGCAGCAGAGAAAGTCGGGATGATCAGAGACAGGCTCAGAGTAGCTCAGGACAGACAGAAACACTGGACCGATGCTAGTCGCAGACCGATGGAGTTCGCAGACGGTGATATGGTGCTAGTGAAGATATCACCTACTAGAGGGACGATCCAGTTCGGACGAGGAGGAAAGCTGAGCCCCAGATACATCGGGCCATTCGAGATACTTGGCAGGATTGGAGAGGTAGCTTACAGGATTGCACTTCCACCCAACCTAGCAGGAGTTCATGATGTCTTTCACGTATCTCAACTGAGGAGATATGTTCCAGACCCCAGTCATGTACTAGATCATTCAGTGTTGGAGATCGGACCGAGCCTTACAGTTTCTGAGCAGCCAGTGGAGATATTAGACAGGAGGGAGAAGAGGCTGAGGAACAAGGTTATACCCTTAGTACGAGTAGCTTGGAGCCATCATTCTCTGAGCGAATCTACTTGGGAGAGGGAGTCGGACATGAGGGAGAGATACCCTTACTTGTCCGACCCAACCGCTGCGAGGGAACCACCCGTTTCCACTTGATACCCTAGAGGTTAGCCTTAATCATAGCCTTAGTCATTTGTTTGCATTGCTTGTTATATTAGAATGTTTGTAGAGTCTTCTATCCTTGTAAATTTTGAAGACAAAATTTTACAAGGAGGAAAGATTTGTAAGCCCCTAGATTTCAAAAAAATAGTTTTTTTATAATTTTCAATAGCATTTAATTTAAATACGTATTTTTGCAGCGTATTTCATATTTTCTTGGTTTTCGTAATGCTTTAAAAAAAATTCTAACTTATAGATTTTTCCTTGGCCGGCATACCGCCAGTATACCGGAGTATACCGACGGCATACCGTCCAGACAGATTTTCTACATTTTAGATATTTTCGATTTTCAGATATTTTCATGAATAGTATATTCGATATTTTGATGAATAGTGTTTAGATATTTTCGTGAATAGTGTAGATGCACCCTATTACCCAATGGATAATTGGTTTTGTTTGAATTGCCATGATTGACTTAGATTTTGCCATGGATCACGATCCGACGGCTAAGATTAATTCCCCCTTCTATATATACCCTTTCACTTTCTCTATCTCTCTCTTTTCATTCTCTTCACTCTCTTTTCATTTCTTCTTCCTTTCTACTCCCTTGCAGCTTGCTAGGAGCTTGGCCTTGAGGTCTAGAGTGTGGTTTCGTACCCCTCTTGGTGGTGGAGTAGAAGATTAGGCTTGGAGCTTAACCTAGGCAAGTGCATCTTGCTCAAAAGTGGCATGACCATACTTTATTTTTGTTTTCCATAGAAACTAAAGTTTTATTGGCCTATAATTTGCTTCTTTAAATTGTTAACATGTTTAGTATATAGCACTTTTGGTTTTGATCGACAGTATTGCGTAGATCTGAGTTTCTAGAAATAATTTTTGAGTATTTTGAGGTTTTGATCTATCAAATGTTTTGATTTGTGAAAACTAATTCTTTCATGTTGTAGAAAATTTAATTTTATTTAATTTTGACTTTTGAAAGTCCGAATTTCGATTTAAAACGAAGTTTTTATGGCCGAAAAAAGTTTTGAGTTCAAAAATCAACTTTCTGTGACGGTTCGGAAAATCCGTCGGAAATCCGCAGAAATCCGTCGGAAAATCCGAACTTGCACCACAAAACTTGCTGTGACGGATCGGAAAATCCGCCGGTAATCCGTCGGATAATCCGGTTAGGCTGTTTTGAATTTTTTTATATTTTAAGTGCTGTAAAAATTTTGGAAAAATTGTATTTAAATAATATGTTAATTTAGCTAATTTATTATAATTTTTCCAGCATTTAATAAGTACTTTTGGTATTTTATAAAAATAGGAAAACAGAACTCATTTTCAGAATACATGTGTTTACTGATTTTTAATAAATATTTATGAGGGTTTATAAATCCCAGAAAAATTAGTATAAATTTCTATAATTAACAAGGATCATTTTGGTATTTTATTTTATGTATATTTAAGCTTTTTGTCTATCTCTAAAATTGTTGGAACTTAGTGTACAGTTTGATTTATTTATTGAATAATTACGACTTGGAATATTTTGTGTTGTTTTGAGTTATAGACGTATTGGACCTCACCCCGCACTAGTGTAAAGACCCTAGGAAATTAATTTGGATATAGTGGCACTCTACATTAGACTTTTTTGCTAGGTCTCCAATTGGCTAGTATCCAGTTAGGAGTCGTGTCACACCACTAATGTATTATTGAACATAGCTTAGAACTGAGTTTGTATATCATTATTGACAGGACACCGGACATCTATATCTTCGTACTAGTATTCTTGCTTTGCTCGAGGCAAGTACATCTACAAACTCATTTACTGTCTTTTAATGCTAGAACATGTATTAACGCTATTAAAATACTGATCCTTGAGGTAGCAAGTTAAATGTTCACATGTTGTATCACTTTCAGTACCTGCCATGCTTAGGACCGTTCTTATATCTTTACATGCTTCTTACTCGTTCTCAATACATGTTTCACCATGTTTTATACTGCTTCCAGTACCTGCCATGCCTATACTGCTCCCAGTATCTCTCACATGTTCTATATCGTTCTCGTATCTCTCACATGTTATATATATGGGTTATGGGGAAACTGACAGTTGAGTACGTGATCATGCCCCCCCCCCCATAGTAACGAGCGAGGTCGCATTTTATATGCATACCTTGCCGCAGGTTATTACTCGAAGCTGTATTTGTACGTATGTACATCTATCGCCTTTACACTTGTACGGAAGTACATTTCATTATGTGCCCCCAGCACATTGTACATCTATTGACCGATCACGTACCTGCTACAGTTTTAAACATTACATATACACATGTCTCTATGACATACGTATTCTTGCCATGATAGATTATGAGATATAACATGATTCCAGATATGCCATGTTCCCTATGTTACTATGATACTGTGATCCCAGTTGTGCCATGAGGCCATGTTTCTAGTATTTTCTATTTTATAGACTTATTACACCATGTTTCATTGTTGTACATCTCTTTCATTATATGTTTAGTACTTTAGTTGTAGAGGTTGTACTTGCTCCCGTCCTGACAGGATAATGTTGTAGGTTCACATTTCGAGGAGGAAATGTTGTGTTACATGTTATGGCACTGATTTTGAGGACCTGGCCTTAGCTCCAGAAGAGGCCCCAGCGGGGAACCTTGCTTAGTTATTTTTATATGTTTTGAGACTTAGACTTTGGTCTGTTCTTATATTTGGATACTGGACTTTGTCTCCAGTTAGATACTTGGAAGTGTATTATTTAAGTCTGTGCTTTTTACCTTCGCTTATAGACGCTGTGTTGTGATGAACCTTAAATGTGATTTTAGAACTGTTAGTAGCTTAGATCCTTTATTGTCTATTCTTATAACAGCTTACTATGCTTTAACAAGCGTAGGCTGGACATGGCTCGGCCCGGCCCAACAATTTGGGTAACGGGTCGTGACAATACTGCCTCTAGAAAATTGGCTAGATCAGCCATCCAACCTGTTAGAATGCTTGTAGTCCAGAGACGAAGATGGGCTACTAACATAAACATGATGAAACTTTCCTCTAAGGAAACCAATACTATTCCTACGGAAGAAATTAATGAAAGTTTTTATAAAACCTTTCTAAGGTTACAACAACAAGAACTGTCTTGGAAAATAGACAGTGATCACATTTATGACTATTATGAAAAACATGCTAAAGCAATAGACTTCTTTAAATGGAAGTATGCGAAAAGTTCTGACAGGGTGGCTTTGATCACATAGCCCCTAATAATTCTCCATCCCCGAATAGTATAACGGATCCGGACATGACACGTCATGACACGGGATTCCCTAAGAGGGTAGCTACTCCCTTTCAGAAATCGGTGTCTATACAAGTACAGGAAACAAGACAGAAAATATTCCGATATACCAAAAAAATCCAGGAACAACACCTCATGTCATGATCCGACGTATACTAGTCCGTGAACTATCGTGTCGGGAAATCAAGTAAGACACTACAACTGAATCGGATATAGCAGATATCAAGACAATAAAAACTATCAGTGAATGTACTCGCGATACCCTGAACAGCTGATATGAAAAGATGGCCTACTGGAGTCACAGAGTCCTAGTTATAGCAACACAGGTTATAAAGAGTTCAATTTATATGACAATTAAAATTATAATACAATCTACATGAGTCTAAGTCAATCTAGGTCAAAGTCAACTGTTGGTCAACTCTGGTCAACTATAAAGTCAAACTAGGTCAACTCTAGTCAACTGTGGTCAAACTAGCTAGGGTTAGTCAATTCTAGGTCTAAACAAACTAAGTATATGCAAATCAAGTATCCAAGATAGCTACTAACTCATAGCCTAAGTCACTTGCTAAACCAAGCACAAAACTAAACCATAAGCTAACAAAGCACACAAACTTAGTCATATAATGTATATATATTATTCATATTCACATATTCATATACATAAATATATATAGAAAAGCTATATATATAGGCACATACATATATTAAAATATATATATATATATATATATATATATATATATATATATATTTATATATATATATATATATATATAGAGGTAAAAGAGTAAGTGAGTATGTGTGTGTTTGGCATGTGTGTGAAAGGATATGTGTTAATGTTCTCAAATTTAGTGATAGGTAGGTGTATGTGACATGTGATACATGGTGTCAAAGGGTGTATGAATGCATGTGTGTAAAAGGTTATAGGTTAATTCAGTTTATACAAATACATACATGCATACTTACAATGCATACATGCATACATACATATCATGTATACATACATACATATATTGCAGACATGCCTACATACATATCACATATGCATACTTACATTCATTCATGCACCTATACATAATACATAGATGCATACATATATATTTGAATACATTATATACTTGTTTACATTATATTAATATATGTATACTCTACATTATATTACATTACCATACATGCTATTATTATATATTGTATTACATTTTTTATACATTATGCATTCATATCTATCATTACATGTATACTTTGCATTCATATCTAGCATTCATTATATACTTTCATGCATACATTGTATATCATTCTTTCATTCATGCATTTATGCATTGCTTACATACATTACATTGATTGCATTCCTACATGTTTGAATTCAACCATATATATACATATTTGTAAAGAGGATATATATCATATATATATTATTTTATTCATCTGACATATCATGCATTACATACTCTACATTCATTTAATATCCATACTACATAGGCTCATAGGTTACACAAAATGCCTATGTCGTATAGTCACTCTTCTACTTAAAACCAATACTGTACCAATTAGGCCTTCACTAAATTCTAGGATTAAATTATGTTTTAGTCCTTCGTATTAGCTTTCTGAAACTTTAAACGGATCGTATTTTCGTGTCCGGAAGCTCCCGGAATCGCAAAAATACAGAAACGCGTTCGTCTTTCGTATAGCTGACACTCAAATAATTCTACAGAAAGTTCCAAAAAGAATTTCGCTTATTAAAATATATATTTGGAAAGCTAACTTTGATACGTTTCTTTTTAAAAAAAATAGGAGATTAATCGGAGTTCTAAGCTAAAAGTTATGACATTTCTCAGTTATTTTGGTTAATAAAAACGTGGATAAATATTATGACGAATTTGAGTTATTTTGGACAAAAAAACACATGTAGCCCAAGATACTTGGATACCAACATAGGTATCCAAATGAAACTCATTCTAACCATCCTAACTAAGATAAATCCACTCTCTAACCATTCTAAAACTGAATTTAAATATCTATATAAACTATTATCATACATACATACACATGGGGTGTCCTAATTTGGGATCTATCAAGTAGGACACAAGACACATATCTAAAAATCCTCAAGAGAGCTCCAAATGGCCCCAAATTTGAATCTAAATGGGGTACATGCATGGGAGTGGATCCTATGGGTTCAAAACTAACTAATATGCATAGGAAATCAATTTAAAGGGTTGGTTTTATCTATTGGGAGTGGAATCACAATGATAATCCCAAGGACACGGCTCCGACACAAAAATCTTCCAAAAAGGACACTCCTTCTTCCACTTTGCTCCAAATCTTTGCTAGCACCCTCCCTTGGTAGTATGAGAAGGTTGGGTGGAAGTTTTGGTGGAGGGATGTAAGGATTTGGAGATCAAATCAAAGAGAAAAGCTCTCTAATTTGGGAAAGAACACTTTGTAAGGAAAATAGGCAAGATGGAATGAAATGAAAGGAATGGAGGCTAACCTACCTATAGTGGCTGCCCATAGATGAATTAGGGTTAGATTTTAGATGTAGATGAGTGGCTATGGCTTGTCCACCCAATTCTAAGCCTTCCTATTGGTTTACCTAGTCATAAGGCTTTCTTTTTCACAAATATCCTAAGGGGTAAATATCCTATTTAGAAATATCTAGATATTGTTAATCTTGGCACTTAGTAGGAATGTTCTAACCATGATTCTAACCACAAGACTAATCTAGATTAGGTTAAACTTCTAGGTTAAGGCTTAACTAAAGGATTATCACAATATTTAATTAATATAAATTATAATTTCACAAAATTGTCAAAATGACCAAAATACTCCTAGGCTAAAAAGTTGTAATTAGTCATCCTAATCACATGACTAGGTGTCACGTCCCGATTCCGTAAAATCGATAGTCGTCCCCTGGGCGTGATGCCGTGCGAACCTAAGTTGCAATCGCACAAGGCATAGTCATAAGGTTATCCGAAACACAACATCAAGTTAGAGTACACAGAGAAATTGAATGACACATTTGAAATAGAAATAGACTTTTCATTGATGATAATAGAACTTTACATAGACTTCTTTACAATCAATGCCGCGCGGGCTACATCATGACTCGACTTACAAAATGAACGCAGATGAGATAGTCGTTCCATACATTACATCCCTTCTTACAAGCAAAAACTATTACACATTTCCATCTGCTATCGTGGGAAGTCGAGTCGCCATCTTTTCTTTTGGACTGAGTGCGGGTCTTCTTCAAAAGGAAATCCAGAAACAAGCCTTCACACGCGGACGAGGCTTCAAAAGGGTTCACTTCGCCTTGAGCTTTCAGGTGGCACGCCCTTCGTGGTTCGAGGTACCTGCATGGAGAGCGAGGATCAGTACATTACACTTTGTACTGGTGCGTGGCAAATTAAGTTCCAAGCTCTCATTTGGTTGAAGAGTTTATATGACTTAGTTCATGAATGTTTCTAACCATCCTAATGAATTTCAAGCGAGCAATGACAAGCATAATGTAAAAATACGTTGAAACTTACCCCCGGCGGACCGCGCCGTGCCTTATGAGACTTACCATGTTCTTCCCTGTCAATTGTTATCATTTTCATACCAAGTGCAATATTACGTGTGATTGGTCACTGGCATAACAAGCCATCCTGGACTCTATAGCTTTTGTTAGCCGGGGCCCTTGCAGCGCAAATAGCGAGCCCCGCTGCAAGTCCCCGCTTAACCCGTGCTATCATCCAGCACAGCTATACACCGTGTTTCCTTTCTTAGCCGAAATGGTCCCATGGCCTTGGGTTGCCGTTACGGGGAAACTTTACCTTGTCGACAAGTTGTCCAATGACCGAGTTCAGACAATATTTAGTTATTAAGGTCTAGCCTACATTCTCTTTGAAACTTGATCATTTCACCGTGTCCGTGCCCTTGCATTCATTCTTTCATCCGCAACAACACTATCGATTTGCCTAAGAAGGGGTCAAGAAGAGAAGGGTCAGCCACTCACCTTGAGTTTACTTCGGCGAGAGAACTTGTTGGTCGCGATAGACGTCGCCTACACGATTACCTGAAATCGCACAAGCAACCGATTAGAACACTGTATTATTCAAGGAGTTCGATAGAAAATGCGAGTTCGAAATGCAAGCCATAAAAACCATCAAAAACATTCATGAAAACGCGTTCAGAAAACAAAACCAAAACCATCGCAAGCGGCATGAAAAGCAGAGCAACGGGAGGTCTCTCCTGACTCAGCCGCAGAGTCAATCCTCGAGACGCAATCCGCTGAATATGGGACTTGGTTTCGAAGAAGACATTCCATAACGAGGAATGGATCTTAATTCAACCGTTTTCGTTCGATCGACTCGGTCGATCCCGACCTATCGGTACCGACCGAATCGATAGTGACAGTGTTCCTTTCTTGCGTACCCCGTGGATAGAGTACGGGGCACGATGTAGGGACGGGGCACTACACCATAACCAACTAAGAAAAAGTTTCTTCCTCGAAACTTAAAAATAGAACCTACCTCTACGAGAACAATGAAGGGAACTTCTCCTTCATTTCTGACTCAAGCTCCCACGCCGACTCCTCGACTGAATGGTTTCTCCAGAGGACGCGGACTAGAGGAATAGCACGATTGCGGAGAAGTTCATCCTTGTGCTCCAAGATTTGCACCGGCTCTTCGACATATGACAAGTCCGCCTTCAGGTCCAGCTTACCCAAATCTACCACATGTCCCGGATTATGTACGTACTTTCGTAATTGCGAGACGTGGAAGACGTCATGTACCTCTGACAATGCAGGCGGCAAGGCGAGTTGGTAAGCTACCGGGGCGACTCGCTTCAATATTTCGAATGGGCCAACAAATCTTGGGCTCAACTTTTCTTTCGCACCGAACCGGGAAACTCCACGCATAGGCATCACCTTCAGGAATACATTGTCGCCTTCCGAGAACTCGAGGGGGCGTCGGTGCGTGTCGGCATAGCTTTTATGCCGACTTTGTGCTATCTTCAATCTCTCTCGTATCAACTTGACCTTCTGCACAGTCTGCTCCACCAGCTCCGGACCAAGTATCTGCCGTTCCCCGACTTCATCCTAGCAAATGGGTGATCTGTACTTCCGGCCGTACAAAGCTTCATACGGCGCCATTTGGATGCTGGATTGATAGCTGTTGTTGTATGCAAACTCGACCAGCGGTAGATGGACGTCCCAACTTGACTTCAAGTCGATCGCACAGAGTCGTAACATGTCTTCGAGAATTTGGTTCACCCGCTCTGTTTGGCCGTCAGTCTGAGGATGATAAGCAGAGCTGAACTTCAACTTGGTCTCCAGTGCTGAATGAAGACTACTCCAGAAGCGTGCTACGAACCGTCCATCCCGATCAGAGATGATAGAAACTGGGACCCCGTGCAGCCAAACTATTTTATCAAGGTATATCTGAGCAAGGCGGTCGACGCTCCAAGTAACTTTGATGGCGATAAAGTACGCTGACTTGGTTAGTCGATCGACGATGACCCAGACGACGTCGTTTCCCTACGGCGTCCTCGGCAAGCCAACAACGAAGTCCATAGTGATGTGATCCTATTTCTACTCTGGAATGGCAAGGTTCTGCATCTCCCCGCCCGGTCGCTGGTGTTCGGCTTTGACTTGCTGACAGGCCATACATTTTGACACAAAGGGCGCTACGTTCCTCTTCATGTCGTGCCACCAAAAGACAACGCGGAGGTCCTTATACATCTTGGTGCTGCCAGGATACAAAGAGTATTTTGCATAATGCGCCTCCGACATTATCTCCTTTCTAAGTTCTGCGTCGTTCGGTACGCATAGCCGTCCCTTCACGCGCAACACTCCCGACTCGTCTTCTGCAAAGTCGGACGCTTTTCCTATCGATATCAGCTTTCATATCTTCTCCAGGTAGGGGTCGTCCTTCTGTGCAGACTTGATCCTCTCCAGTAGGCTCGGTTCCACCCGCAGTTGCGCCAGTTTTACGTCTCTGAAACGAACTCGGAGCTCGATGCCCATACCTTCCAAGTCACACAGCAGTCGATCGTTGATGCATAACGAAGCTAAGTACTTTCGACTCAGCACATCCGCTACCACATTTCTCTTGCCCGACGTGTAGTCGATTGATAAGTCATAGTCTTTGATTAGTTCGAGCCATCGCCTATGCCGCAAATTCAGTTCTTTCTGGGTGAAGAGATACTTGAGGCTTTTGTGGTCCGTATAAATCGTGTACGTCATGCCATAGAGATAGTGACGCCACAGCATCAACGCGAACACAATTGCCGCTAGTTCTAGGTCGTGCGTGGGGTAGTTCTTCTCGTGCGGCTTCAACTGCCGGGAAGCAAAAGATATCACCTTATCCCACTGCATGAGCACACACCCAAGCCCTGGCCAGAAGCATCGCTGAAGATTTGAAATCCCTCCGTCCCTTCAGGAAGAGCAAGTATCGGGGCCGAAACGAGCCGTTGTTTGAGCTCCTGGAAGGAAGCTTCACAGTCGTCTGACAACTTGAATGCGACTCCTTTCTGGGTGAGGCGAGTCAACGGCGATGCAATCTTCGCGAAGTCCTTCACGAAGCGTTAGTAGTATCCCGCTAAGCCTAGGAAGCTTCGAATTTCGCTAACTGATGCGGGCCGTTTCCAATCAGCAACTGCCTCGACTTTCTTCGGATCGACTGCGATGCCCGCGGCGGAGATGATGTGCCCAAGGAATGAGACGATGTTTAGCCAGAACTCGCACTTGCTCATCTTCGCGTACAACTGATTCTCTCGAAGGGTTTGGAGTACCGTCTGTAGATGCTCTGCATGTTGTGCTCGATCCTTCGAGTAGACGAGGATGTCGTCGATGAAGACTACTACGAACTTGTCAACGAACGGACGGAACACCCGATTCATTAGATCCATGAAGACGGCAGGGGCGTTTGTCAGACCGAACGACATTACCAAGAACTCGTAGTGGCCGTAACGAGTGCAGAAGGCAGACTTCGGCACGTCATCTGGCTTAACTTTCAGTTGGTGGTAACCCGATCGTAGATCAATCTTCGAAAACACCGTTGTACCTTGGAGCTGGTCGAACAGGTCGTCGATGCGGGGCAGGGGGTATTTGTTTCGGACGATGGCTTTATTCAATTCCCGATAGTCGATGCAGAGTCGCATCGATCCATCCTTCTTTTTCACGAACAGCACGGGCGCCCCCCTCGGTGAGACACTCGGACGGATAAACCCTCTGTCGAGCAATTCCTGAAGTTGTGCCTTCAATTCTTTTAATTCTGCAGGGGCCATTCTGTACGGAGCCTTCGAGATCGGCCGGGTGTCGGGGAATGTGTCGATGGTGAACTCTATTTCTCGATCGGGCGGCATGCCGGGTAGCTCATCCGAGAATACATCTTGGAATTCTGCCACAACGTCGGTCTGACCCACGTTTGCACCATCCTGTCGCTTGTCTCGAACGGAGGCTAGATAGCCTTCGCACCCGAAATGCAGCATCCGCCGAGCAGATATTGCGGAGATCACCATGCAGGTCGGCGACGCCTCACCACACGAGTAGTAGAATTCAGGCACTCCAGGTATGCATAATGTGACCTTTTTTTCAGTGCTGTCTATGGTTGCGTTGCACGGCCCGAGCCAATCCATTCCCAGAATGATGTCAAAGTCCTTTATGTCTAGAACTATCACGTCCAGACCGATCCTTTGACTGCCTATACAGATAATCCTGCCGGCACAAGCAAAGTTTGTGAGAATTGGTGTAACCGAAGGCGTACTTAGGCTAAGGTCGAGATCTAATGATATTACAGGGAATTTGTGCTCGGCGGCAAAGTCCGCCGATATAAAACTATGTGAAGCGCCTGAATCGAATAACACACGAGCAGGCACATTATTGAATTTTAGTATACCTGACACTACTGTATCTGATGCCAGCACTTCGTCTCGAGTCATGGCGTAGACGTGGCCCTGAGTGTTGGGGCGACGATCTTGGCCATTTTATGGTGCAAGTTGAGTGGGCGGAGGAGGTTGGGGCGCCTGCCCTCGATTCTCTTGGCGGTATTGTTGTGGTGATGCGTTAGGACGATTTGGTCTTCGGCCCATGCAGTCTCGAGCTCGGTGGCCCTTTTCTCCACAAATGAAACATGCTCCCCGGTGAAGCAGTGGTTGGCATCGTGTCCGAGATTGTTGCACTTGGTACATCGAGGTAGTGGGTTCTGCCCTCTATAGCTGCCGTTGTTTGGACGCTTTGACGAGTAATTGTTGCCTCCCGTATAGCTAGGACGTTTGTGATTGGAGTGGCGCACAACGTCGTCAGCACCGGAAGGATGCAGGTTCTCAAGGCGGAGGGCATGATTCAGAGCCTCGCCCACGATCTTGTACTCCGAGACCCGACATGCGCACCGATAGTGTGTCGCAGACCCACTTCGAACCATCGCATACGGCACTCTTCAGTAGGCAGAAACTGGCTAGTAAACTTAGACAACTTGTTGAATTTTGCGGCGTACTGTTCCACTGTCCTGCTCCCTTGCTTCAACTGCATAAATTCATTCTCCTTCGCTTGACGAACGGCTGACGGAAGGTACTGGACTTCAAAAGCTTTGCAGAACGTGGCCCAAGAGATCGACGCGGTGGGTGTTGTCCGGTCGGATCGCTCGCTTGCGCACGGCCCACCAGTCGTGCGCGTTCAACCGTAGTTGAAGTTGTGCGCAGGCGACTTGCTTCGATTCTTCAATGCCGAGAAGCTCGAAGTGATCTTCCAGCTCTTCCAACCAGTCGATCGCCATGGAAGGGCCTTCGGTACCGCTGAAGAAAGTGCGGTACGCCTTCTGAATTCTGACACTTCAAAGTTGTACTTTTTCGGTGCCGCTGGTTGACGCTCGGGCTCCTCCGTATCGACTTCAATGGGCTGGATCGTCGGCACGGTGGCAGCAGGTACGGTGACAGTAGGCACAGTCGCAGAATTTTTGTTGGCCGCCATTGTCTGGACGATCTGCTGCAGGGTATCTAACTGCTTTTGTTGAAGTTGGCATGTGCGTCAAAGTGAGCTTCGAAGCAAGCTTCGAACTGGGCCTGTCGTTCCTCTACCTGTTGATGCAGGTTCTCGGACTGGTTTTGCTGCGCCTCCATCATGCGCAGCATCCTTTCGATGGTATCGTTAGAAGGTCCGGCCCGCGGACGATGCGAACTACTAGAGCCGCTAGAAGCGCTCTGTTCTTGCTCGGCCGTGGGTTCCGTCACTTCTGCAATACGAAGGCAAACACACCAGTCTCAATTTATTATGGACTCATTACATGGAACAACTTATCTCATCGATGCGAGGTCAAGGTTTGAAACTCTAGACGCGAGGCCAAAGGATGTAAAGCCGTGCTCTGATACCATTATATCACGCCCCGATTCCGTAAAATCGATAGTCGTCCCCCGGGCGTGATGCCGTGCGAACCTAAGTTGCGATCGCACAAGGCATGGTCATAAGGTTATCCGAAACACAACATCAAGTTAGAGTACGCAGAGAAATTTAATAACACATTTGAAATAGAAATAGACTTTTTATTGATGATAATAGAACTTTACATAGACTTCTTTACAATCATTGCCGCGCGGGCTATGTCATATCCCAATTTTAGAAATAGGTATATGACCGTATTTCGTATTTGGGTGGTTTTCAGATTTCGTATTGGTTTAAAATTTTATTTATTTTCGGATTAGGATTTGTTTTCGTCGTAGGGTCTGGACTCTTGGTTATCGTTACCGTATTAATTTACGGTTTGTATTATTTTATTATTATTTTGGAGTTGGTGTTTTAGTTCCATTGTTATAATTATTCTTATTATTATTATTGATTTTATTACCTAACCTAACTCCTCCCCTTACCTAACCCTAACCCAACCCATGCACTCATCTCTCTCTCTCCCCTACACGAACAGTCGCCACCCCTCCCTCACTCTTCTCTCTCCCCCTCTCCGATCCCTCATCTCCTCTTCCCCACTTCTCAGTTCTCTCTCTCACTCGCTCTCAGCCCCCTCTCCCTTCCGATCTCTCTTCCCCTTTCCCTCGAGCTCCCGCTCGCCCCTGCGCCCGGCCAGCTCCGCCGCGGCCATGCCCCGCCGCCACCATCACCCACCAGCACCGCCACCGCCTTCGCCGCCTCCCTGAGCTCCCTCTTCCCGGAGCCGCCACCGCCGGCCACCGTCTCGTCACCACTTCCGCGACCACCACTGCCCCCTTTCTCCTCCGGCCCCTGAGTGCCGCCGGCGCCCTCGTTTCACCGCCACCGCCCTCATCATCGTCGCCGTTCCCCCACAGCCGCCTCCTCCGCCGCGACCAGTGCCACCCTCATCGCCGCCGCCGCCGTCTCCCTCTCGGTCGGCCTCCTCCGTCGCCACCAGCACCCCCACCGCTGCTGCTGCTGTCCCCTCCGTCGGAGCCCGACCGACCCGGTGAGCCCGATCTCCTCCGCCCTTCCTTTCCTCTTCTCCCCGGTGGCCAGCACCACCGCCGTGTCGTTGCCGTGCCCGGGCCAGCACCGCCTCGAGCGGCGGGACGCCCTTGGGCCCCGCGCTGCTCGAGCAGCGAGCCAGCCTTGGGCTGCGTGCTCTTCGGGCCACATGCCTCGGTGCGTGCTGCCTCGAGCAGTGCGCTGCTCGGTCGCGTACGCCTCGTTCTGCGTATGCTTCGGTTTGCGTGCTTATTAGTTTTCGTGCACCCTCGATTCACGCGCTGCCTTGGGCAGCGGGACGCCTCGAGCCCCGCTGCCTCGGGCACCGTGCCCCATTGGTTTGCGTGTTGCCTCGTTTATGTGTCTCGGCCTTTGTGCCCATCTCGGTTTTTGTGCCGCTCCGATTTGCGTACCGTACCGATTTACGTGCCGCCTTGGTTTACGTATCACCTTGGACTCTGCACCGCATCGATTTGCGTGCATACGTCGACTTGTATGTCGCATTGATTTTGCTTCCTTGAATCTCGCTCCGTCTCGATTTGCGTACATGCCCCGATTTGCGTGTGGCATTGATTCGTGCGCCATCCCGATATTCGTGATTTCCTCGATCTACGTGCACGTCTCGATTTACGTGCACATTGTCTCCTGTTCATCTCGATTCTCGTGTGCGTCTCGATATACGTGTACGTCTCGGTTTGCGTCCGTGTCGGTCCGCGTGCCTCGGTTTTCGTGCCAGATCCCTGTGCTGCTTGCGGGACCCGTACGGTATAGCCTCCTGCCATCCTCCGTGCTTCCTTATTATTTTATTATTTAATTCTGAATTGTTATTATGGTTCTGAGGACCTCGATGGACGTGCTAGCTTGGATCCAGATCGCCGGAAGACTTGCTTACCTAGCCGAGCCCTCTAGGCAAGTATCCCTTGCTCATCGGCGGCTCTTGCCATCTCTCCTGGATTTTATTGTATTTAATTTATTGTAAATGTATAACCATGAGTAGTGTAGCTTAGCAGTAGAACTGCCATGAAAACCTAGATTAGCTTGGTCCGATACCGGGATAGACCGTATCGGACAACTCGGATGGGTCATCCACACCTCCGAGGACACGAGCACGACTCACATGTATGGATTGTCCCCATATGCCCCGTGTCCGACTCACGGTCGGGTAACGGCTTTGGCTAACTGTTTCTATGACTTTGTTTGTGGCTTGGATATGACTGTGGGTCTTGGTGCACCCTGCATGGCGATTCTTGCTGCATGTGTTGGTTTGGCACCCAGTACGCATTGTAGTGGCTGGAGGCCGAGACTTAGTGTTCTCGGCTAGGGTTGGTGCCCAGTACGCATCGTAGTGCTACTGGAGGTCGAGACTTAGTGTTCTCGAATTGCGATTCTGCGGCGGGTTGCGCCGAGTGGATTTTAGCCCCAATTTGTATGGTGCTCCCGTCCAGAATACAAAGGAGACTCTGCCGATTTTTCCAGAATTCCCGGTTGGGAATTTGGTTCGAAGGATTGGGCAGTGCCACTTTGGTTTGCGGACTGAACTCATGCATGTTCTTCTTGGTATAGTATCCCTGATCTCATTGCCTGCTAGGTAGACTCCCGACTAGATTAGTCGCCTAGCGTCTTGATCTGTCACGTCCACGGATTGTGTAAGGAGAGCGGTTCTACTCGGGTGAAGGTCTGCAACCCTGGTCCTTGTTTGGTTTAAGGGTTGTGGATCTGATCCAGAGGGGTTCACGCAATCCTTGCCTTTTCGACGGTATCATCCATTGGACTCTTGACTCGTGACTCTTCCTTTAGATGGTGTTCTAGTTTAGTTTGTTATCCCATTGTCTGTCCTGTCCCGATTGTGTAAGAGAGTGTTCTACTCGGGTGAGGGTCTGCAACCCTGGTCCTTTTGGTTTAAGGGTTGCGGATCTGATCCAGAGTGGTTCACACAATCCTTGCCATCTTCCGACGGCGTTGATTAGTGTTGACCCGTGTGTTGGGATTATGATCTTATTCGAGGATTGACTATGAGGAGATAGGATATTGAGATAGTGATTATGGTAGACTAAGTGGATTCTTAGATGGTGTTGCTAGTCTTTGGTGATGTTCTAATTTGATCAGATATGTCTTTGAGGACTTTTGGATTTTGATACTGGTGCGAGTGTCTCGGAACGAGGAGAATATCGAGGGTATTATTATATGATTTTTACTCGACTTCCCAAACGCCTAAATCCGGTGCCTTTGTGTATTCCGGTAGTTAGAGAACCTGGTTTGATTTCTGTGTCTTGGTAGTTGAGGGGCTTGTTTTCTAGTGGCTTGTGATCATTGACTAGGAGGATTCTTGTGAGTCTGAGGGCCTAGCATTGTTAGGGGAATGAGATTGGTATTTGGTGGTTGTCTTTATTAACGTGATATTCACTCCCTCATGGATGAGAGACACTTGATAGATTGATTTGGTGGATAGACCGACTTGATGATTGGAGCTGTAGGCTCCCATATATGCTTGAGATGTTATTATAGTAGAGGTTCTGGTCTTGTACTTGACCTGATATCCATGCCACGATGTGGGCAGATGACTTCTTGTGACTGACAGAGTTGTCCTTGTCCCAGACCTGACTACCTGTATCCGTGCTATAAGTCCAGCTTACTGTGAGGTACTGGCCCTGACCTTGCACTGCGGTGCCCTTTGTCTATTGGCACTTTGAGGTGCTACTTCCATGATTATATGGCATTGCGATGCCATCTTGATATTCTGGCTATGTTATATGATTACCTGCACGGGTATCTGGTAGTTGGCCTATCGTTTTAGCGTGGTTAGGATTGCTTGCTTGGTTGCATAACACTAAGGATGGATCACAACTGGGACTATAGGTGCCGAGGCTGATTCTTACTTAGCGTTCTCGTACTGAGGTACGACATCTAGGAGGATGAGCATGTGACCACGGCATGTGATTCCGGATAAATGTAGGGTTAATCTAGGCAACTAAAAATGGTAGAAGCATTAGGAGGGAAAGAATCCCGAGATCGTGCATTACCGGCCGCCACAGGCTCGTCCTGGCACGTCGGGGTTGGCCGCCAGGATATGGCAGTATCCGACTACTATATGCTTAGCACGGTGGCCTTCCGAGGGACCGTGCATACCTACCTGCTATGCGTTATTTGGCCTCGCTAGCCCTTGCGGGATATGGCACGATCTGAGGATTCCTATATTGCATTGTTGGGGTAACCCAACCTCCACATAGACAGCCGTAGGCATTTGAGTGGCCGCTTATTTATATAATTGTTTGGCTTGTTGCTTGCTAAGCTGGCTGGCACGTAACGCTGTCCCGGTGCAGTAATTCATTCCCTTGTTCTTGTTTGATGTAGGGATGGTTACTGTTCCGATAGACTACGAGTTCCAGTTGGCAATGCAAGCATTAGTGGATGTTAGGATGACTGTGATGATTGTTGGTTACTTACGTACTAGTAATTGGATTGCTACCTTATATTCTGTAATCGTGCGTTGGTACCGCACGATCCCTTACCTTATTTACTGTTTTTACATGCTATTCCTGTCATATATATCCTGCTGGTTTCTTCGCCCGTCCTTGAGCCTTCCTTTGGTACTTGCTACGGTTGGCCTGACCAACCCTGGATTGTTCCCAGATTGCCTGTGACCGACCATGTGGATCTTCCAGACTTGACTTGGAGGACGTGCTTCAGTTCCTGACCATGAGGAACTGTGCGGAAAGGTATTCTTGTCTACATTATTCTTATTGTAGACTCTCTGATTATCTATGAGTATTTCCTATTTTTATATGATTATCTCTCTTGTCGTTATTTATCGATTATTGCATGTGGATATGAGATCAGATTTAGGCCATAGACTGCTTGCATGCTAGGATACCCAGCAAGATTGACAGCCACGATCGCCGTATGACGTTTTATACCTCATACGGAGTAGCTGGCCTAGTCCGTCCCAGTATTTCGGTACTGGGGCGTGACAAGGTTTTAGTGGTGGCCCATGCAGGTCTTTTTGAGATATTGTTGGGTATCACATGATTGTTGATCTCAGTCCACTATTCCTTGGGATTCTAACTTGCTACACTTGCCCTTCGCTCCCTTGAACTTGTGAATTGGTCCCCATCTCTACCTGGACCTATTTTGCTTTGCCCTGTCTCATTGTTGTTATCTACCCCTGATCCTTGTTTGATCGATGTGATCCTATAGTTGGTCATGTCGATCGTTTTATCCGATGAGATGTCATCTTATCTCCATCGTTGGGTTACTTGATTATCTGTCTTGGGTTCTGTACTCTCTACCGGTGTTTCACCTTGGTTGATTTCTTGTTATCCCTTTGTGCGTTGACTTCGTGTTGACTTAGTATCATTATCGCCCTCTTCGAGCGTTGGCTGGATTGCTGCGGAATGAAGATTCCATCTGGACTCTGAGATTGGATATTTTAACATTTGTTGAGTATCCAGTGGATGTTCTTGTATGAATTCAGCTCCTTTGATTCGGGATATTCCGGACTCATGATTATCTATTTCAATATTATTTTGTTTATAGATATACTTTCTATACATTACATTTTGATATGGATCCTTGGTTTGGAATATTTTTCTACGGATATGGAGTATTTTCCTAGAAAAGCTATCTTGTGGTTATTATTGAAGATATTTTCGGATGTGTGTTACGATTCACCTGGATTTTGGATTTCGATGGTTTTCTAGGACTCGTTATACTGTTAGAGATTTTGTGATTTTAGTGATTCGGATATTTGGGTTATGGAATTGATTCGTTTTGGGTATTTGTCAAAGTACCGGGTGACCCTAGTATACCATGACGGCGTGGTAACGAAAGTTGCAGCCGCTCGATTATAGTATCCTGATGCATCTTTTGCAGCCATTCCGGATGGCGTGGCAAGGAAAGATCATGACATATTTTCGGATATTAGGAACTACGGTCGCCGGTTTGAGACATGTATCCTTTATTTTATGATTTTGTTGATTTTCATGCAGCGGGGATTTCAGGTTTTTGATATTGTTTTCAATATTTCGTACTTGTTTTGATCTATGGGGCTTTGATTTTCGAGGTCCTATTTGGTGTTTTGGATTTACTTCATGAGTTGATTTGTGTAGCTAGACATTTTCTCTTTGATGTTTTCATATTGAGATTTTGTTCGTTTCTTATTGTGTTACTTGATTTCTGTAAGGGGGTAGAGTTTTCATGGTACCTATATGTACTAGTTTTGAAAATCTTATGTACATGATTTCGAAATTTCGAGGACAAATTTTTGTAAGGTGGGTAGGATGTCATATCCCTATTTTAGAAATAGGTATATGACCGTATTTCGTATTTGGGTGGTTTTCAGATTTCGTATTGGTTTAAAATTTATTTATTTTTCTGGATTAGGATTTGTTTTCGTCGTAGGGTCTGGACTCTTCGGTTATCGTTACCGTATAATTTACGGTTTGTATTATTTTATTATTATTTTGGAGTTGGTGTTTTAGTTCCATTGTTATAATTATTCTTATTATTATTATTGATTTTATTACCTAACCTAACTCCTCCCCTTACCTAACCCTAACCCAACCCATGCACTCATCTCTCTCTCCCTACACGAACAGCCGCCACCCCCTCCCTCACTCTTCTCTCTCCCCTCTCCCGATCCCTCACTCTCCTCTCCCCCACTTCTCAGTTCTCTCTTCTCACTCGCTCTCAGCCCCCTCTCCCTTCCGATCTCTCTTCCCCTTCCCTCGAGCTCCCGCTCGCCCCTGCGCCCGGCCAGCTCCGCGCGGCCATGCCTCCGCCGCCACCATCACCCACCAGCACCGCCACCGCCTTCGCCGCCTCCTCCCTGAGCTCCCTCTTCCCGGAGCCGCCACCGCCGGCCACCGTCTCCGTCACCACTTCCGCGACCACCACTGCCCCCTTTCTCCTCCGGCCCCCTGAGCGCCGCCGGCGCCCTCGTCTTCACCGCCACCGCCCTCATCGTCGTCGTCTCCCCACAGCCGGCCTCCTCCGCCGCGACCAGCGCCACCCTCATCGCCGTCGCCGCCGTCTCCCTCTCGGTCGGCCTCCTCCGTCGCCACCAGCACCCCCACCGCTGCTGCTGCTGTCCCCTCCGCCGGAGCCCGACCGACCCGGTGAGCCCCGATCTCCTCCGCCCTTCCTTTCTCTTCTCCCCGGTGGCCAGCACCACCGCCGTGTCGTTGCCGCGCCCGGGCCAGCACCGCCTCGAGCGGCGGGACGCCCTTGGGCCCCGCTGCTCGAGCAGCGAGCCAGCCTTGGGCTGCGTGCTCTTCGGGCCATGCCTCGGTGCACGTGCTGCCTCGAGCAGTGCACTGCTCGGTCCGCGTGCGCCTCGTTCTGCGTATGCTTCGGTTTGCGTGCCTTATTGGTTTTCGTGCACCCTCGATTCACGCGCTGCCTTGGGCAGCGGGACGCCTCGAGCCCCGTGCTGCCTCGGGCACCGTGCCCCATTGGTTTGCGTGTTGCCTCGTTTATGTGTCTCGGCCTTTGTGCCCATCTCGGTTTTGTGCCGCTCGATTTGCGTACCCGTACCGATTTACGTGCCGCCTTGGTTTGCGTATCACCTTGGACTCTGCACCGATCGATTTGCGTGCAAGTTCGACTTGTATGTCGCATTGATTTGCGTGCTTCCTTGAATCTCGCTCCGTCTCGATTTGCGTACATGCCCCGATTTGCGTGTGGCATTGATTCGTGCGCCATCCCGATATTCGTGATTTCTTCGATCTACGTGCACGTCTCGATTTACGTGCACGTTGTCTCCTGTTATCTCGATTCTCGTGCGCATCTCGATATACGTGTACATCTCGGTTTACGTGTCCGTGTCGGTCCGCGTGCCTCGGTTTTCGTGCCAGATCCCTGCGCTGCTTGCGGGACCCGTACGGTATAGCCTCCTGCCATCCTCCGTGCTTCCTGTTATTATTTTATTATTTAATTCTGATGATTGTTATTATGTGTTCTGAGGACCTCGATGGACGTGCTAGCTTGGATCCAGATCGCCGAAGACTTGCTTACCTAGCCGAGCCCTCTAGGCAAGTATCCCTTGCTCATCGGCGGCTCTTGCCATCTCTCCTGGATTTTATTGTATTTAATTTATTGTAAATGTATAACCATGAGTAGTGTAGCTTAGCAGTAGAACTGCCATGAAAACCTAGATTAGCTTGGTCCGATACCGGGATAGACCGTATCGGACAACTCGGATGGGTCATCCACACCTCCGAGGACACGAGCACGACTCACATGTATGGATTGTCCCCATATGCCCCGTGTCGACTCGTGGTCGGGTAACGGCTTTGGCTAACTGTTTCTATGACTTTGTTTGTGGCTTGGATATGACTGTGGGTCTTGGTGCGCCCTGCGTGGCGATTCTTGCTGCATGTGTTGGTTTGGCGCCCAGTACGCATTGTAGTGCTGCTGGAGGCCAAGACTTAGTGTTCTCGGCTAGGGTTGGTGCCCAGTACGCATCGTAGTGCTACTGGAGGTCGAGACTTAGTGTTCTCGAATTGCGATTCTGCTGGTGGGTTGCGCGAGTGGATTTTAGCCCCAATTTGTAGGGTGCTCCCGTCCAGAATACAAAGGAGACTCTGCCGGATTTTTCCAGAATTCCCGGTTGGGAATTTGGTTCGAAGGATTGGGCAGTGCCACTCCTTTGGTTTGCGGGACTGAACTCATGCATGTTCTTCTTGGTATAGTATCCCTGATCTCATTGCCTGCTAGGTAGACTCCCGACTAGATTAGTCGCCTAGCGTCTTGATCTGTCCCGTCCGCCAATTGTGTAAGGAGAGCGGTTCTACTCGGGTGAAGGTCTGCAACCCTGGTCCTTTTGGTTTAAGGGTTGTGGATCTGATCCAGAGGGGTTCACGCAATCCTTGCCTTTTCGACGGTATCACCCATTGGACTCTTGACTCGTGACTCTTCCTTTAGATGGTGTTCTAGTTTAGTTTGTTATCCCATTGTCTGTCCTGTCCGCCGGATTGTGTAAGGAGAGTGGTTCTACTCGGGTGAGGGTCTGCAACCCTGGTCCTTGTTTGGTTTAAGGGTTGCGGATCTGATCCAGAGTGGTTCACACAATCCTTGCCATCTTCCGACGGCGTTGATTAGTGTTGACCCGTGTGTTGGGATTATGATCTTATTCGAGGATTGACTATGAGGAGATAGGATATTGAGATAGTGATTATGGTAGACTAAGTGGATTCTTAGATGGTGTTGCTAGTTCTTTGGTGATGTTCTAATTTGATCAGATATGTCTTTGAGGACTTTTGGATTTTGATACTGGTACGAGTGTCTCGCGGAACGAGAGAATATCGAGGGTATTATTATATGATTTTTACTCGACTTCAAACGCCTAAATCCGGTGCCTTTGTGTATTCTGGTAGTTAGAGAACCTGGTTTGATTTCTGTGTCTTGGTAGTTGAGGGGCTTGTTTTCTAGTGGCTTGTGATCATTGACTAGGAGGATTCTTGTGAGTCTGAGGGCCTAGCATTGTTAGGGGGAATGAGATTGGTATTTGGTGGTTGTCTTTATTAACGTGATATTCACTCCCTCATGGATGGGAGACACTTGATAGATTGATTTGGTGGATAGACCGACTTGATGATTGGAGCTGTAGGCTCCCATATATGCTTGAGATGTTATTATAGTAGAGGTTCTGGTCTTGTACTTGACCTGATATCCATGCCACGATGTGGGCAGATGACTTCTTGTGACTGACAGAGTTGTCCTTGTCCCAGACCTGACTACCTGTATCCGTGCTATAAGTCCAGCTTACCCTGTGAGGTACTGGCCCTGACCTTGCACTGCGGTGCCCTTTGTCTATTGGCACTTTGAGGTGCTACTTCCATGATATGGCATTGCGATGCCATCTTGATATTCTGGCTATGTTATATGATTACCTGCACGGGTATCTGGTAGTTGGCCTATCGTTTTAGCGTGGTTAGGATTGCTTGCTTGTTGCATAACACTAAGGATGGATCACAACTGGGACTATAGGTGCCGAGGCTGATTCTTACTTAGCGTTCTCGTACTGAGGTACGACATCTAGGAGGATGAGCATGTGACCACGGCATGTGATTTCGGATAAATGTAGGGTTAATCTAGGCAACTAAAAATGGTAGAAGCATTGGGAGGGAACGGAATCCCGAGATCGTGCATTACCGGCCGCCACAGGCTCGTCCTGGCGCGTCGGGGTTGGCCGCCACGGATATGGCAGTATCCGATACTATATGTACTCCTGCTTAGCACGGTGGCCTTCCGAGGGACCGTGCATACCTACCTGCTATGCGTTATTTGGCCTCGCTAGCCCTTGAGTATGGCACGATCTGAGGATTCCTATATTGCATTGTTGGGGTAACCCAACCTCCACATAGACAGCCGTAGGCATTTGAGTGGCCGCTTATTTATATAATTGTTTGGCTTGTTGCTTGCTAAGCTGGCTGGCACGTAACGCTGTCCCGGTGCAGTAATTCATTCCCTTGTTCTTGTTTGATGTAGGGATGGGTTACTGTTCCGATGATAGACTACGAGTTCCAGTTGGCAATGCAAGCATTAGTGGATGTTAGGATGACTGTGATGTTGTTGGTTACTTACGTACTAGTAATTGGATTGCTACCTTATATTCTGTAATCGTGCGTTGGTACCGCACGATCCCTTACCTTATTTACTGTTTTTACATGCTATTCCTGTCATATTATATCCTGCTGGTTTTTTCGCCCGTCCTTGAGCCTTCCTTTCTGGTACTTGCTACGGTTGGCCTGACCAACCCTGGATTGTTCCCAGATTGCCTGTGACCGACCATGTGGATCTTCCAGACTTGACTTGGAGGACGTGCTTCAGTTCCTGACCATGAGGAACTGTGCGGAAGGTATTCTTGTCTACATTATTTCTTATTGTAGACTCTCTGATTATCCTATGAGTATTTCCTGTTTTTCATATGATTATCTCTCTTGTCGTTATTTCATCGATTATTGCATGTGGATATGAGATCAGATTTAGGCCATAGACTGCTTGCATGCTAGGATACCCAGCAAGATTGACAGCCACGATCGCCGTATGACGTTTTATACCTCATACGGAGTAGCTGGCCTAGTCCGTCCCAGTATTTCGGTACTGGGGCGTGACAGACTACATCATGACTCGACTTACAAAATGAATGCCGATGAGATAGTCGTTCCATACATTACATCCCTTCTTACAAGCAAAAACCATTACACATTTCCACCTGCTATCGTGGGAAGTCGAGTCGCCATCTTTTCTTTTGGACTGAGTGCGGGTCTTCTTCAAAAGAAATCCAGAAACAAGCCTTCACACGTGGACGAGGCTTCAAAAGGGTTCACTTCGCCTTGAGCTTTAGGTGGCACGCCCTTCGTGGTTCGGGGTACCTGCGTGGAGAGCGAGGATCAGTACATTACACTTTGTACTGGTGCGTGGCAAATTAAGTTCCAAGCTCTCATTTGGTTGAAGAGTTTATATGACTTAGTTCATGAATGTTTCTAACCATCCTAATGAATTTCAAGCGAGCAATGACAAGCATAATATAAAAATACGTTGAAACTTACCCCCGGTGGACCGTGCCGTGCCTTATGAGACTTATCATGTTCTTTCCTGTCAATTATTATATTTCATACCAAGTACAATATTACGTGTGATTGGTCACTAGCATAACAAGCCATCCTGGACTCTATAGCTTTTGTTAGTCGGGGCCCTTGCAGCGCAAGTAGCGAGCCCCGCTGCAAGTCCGCTTAACCGTGCTATCATCCAGCATAGCTATACACCGTGTTTCCTTTCTTGGCCGAAACGGTCCCATAGCCTTGGGTTGCCGTTACGGGGAAACTTTACCTTGTCGACAAGTTGTCCAATGACCGAGTTCAGACAATATTTAGTTATTAAGGTCTAGCCTACATTCTCTTTGAAACTTGATCATTTCACCGTGTCCATGCCCTTGCATTCATTCTTTCATCGCACAACACTATCGATTTGCCTAAGAAGGGGTCGAGAAGAGAAGGGTCAGCCACTCACCTTGAGTTTACTTCGGCGAGAGAACTTGTTGGTCGCGATAGACGTCGCCTACGCGATTACCTGAAATCGCACAAGCAACCGATTAGAACACTGCATTATTCAGGAGTTCGATAGAAAATGCGAGTTCGAAATGCAAGCCATGAAAACCATCGAAAACATTCACGAAAATACATTCAGAAAACAAAGCCAAAACCATCGCAAGCGGCGTGAAAAGCAGAGCAACGGGAGGTCTCTCCAACTCAGCTGTAAAGTCAATCCTCGAGGAACAACCCGTTGAATATGGGACTTGGTTCCGAAGAAGACATTCCATAACGAGGAATGGATCTTAATTCAACCGTTCCCGTTCGATCGACTCGGTCGATCCCGACCTATCGGTCCCGACCGAATCGATAGCGACAGTGTTCCTTTCTCGCACACCCCGTAGATAGAGTACGGGGCACGATGTAGGGACGGGGCACTACACTAGGCTCCCTTGGTCATGGTTAGTCTCTAGGCTTAGCAAAACTAGGGTTTAACTATTAACCATCAAAATCACAATTCAACATTTTAAATAGTTTTAAATTGATTAAAAATCACCAAAAATCACAACATGAGTTAAATCTTATTATTGATTAATCAAAATTATAAAAGTTTAAAATTACCCTCATTTTAGAAAAGTGGGTGTTACATTTAGCAAGGGCATTTTCCGCTGACGTGTTGTAATGCCCCGCTCCGTACAGTGCATTACGCTGAGGCGTTGACTCAAATAGTCGCGTTGACCGAATGAAATGTATCGATGCGAATCGATACGAGAGTTACGTTGTGCTGAGCAACGCATCGAACTAAGTCGATGCGAAGAATTGTATTGTCCCAAAGTAATGCATCAAGTTGAATCGATGCGAAGCGCCGC
Source organism: Iris pallida (assembly GCA_029216955.1). Lineage (NCBI taxonomy): Eukaryota > Viridiplantae > Streptophyta > Magnoliopsida > Asparagales > Iridaceae > Iris > Iris pallida. Next base: position 14,237,282 of record JANAVB010036419.1, on the reverse strand, counting down.
TTTGACCCGAAGGATAAGTACGTTGAGTCGGCTCGAAGATTCTAAGAAATCGAATCGACCAAGGCGCAAGTCCAAATTGATACAAGTATTAATTTTAGTTGGTTTTATGTGCAGGCTATAAGTTTACGCTAAAATATTAGAGGTCGGCATTCTGCCTTATTCAGTAAGGGGTCCGCGAAACCAAATGCCGCCTCGCAACGGGCTGAGACTTAGGCACGGTAAGCCAAATCGGACGTATAATTCAATGAAGCACGAAGTACTCGAATGGCTAAGACAGGAGAGTTGACCTTGCAACAAAGTTATGAAATCGAGCCGCATCGGCTCGGCAAAACGACAAGGCATAGCGACTCAAGGTAGGAGGATTGACTCTTTTTTACTCCTTATTGCCTAATCAGAATATATCATTGTATGCTAAGTTAACCTATCAACGCCATGGGCGTAGTCCGATCGAAAGATAAATCATAGTGTGAGTCGAACACTAGTTAGAACAATTGAAATAAAACATGCATCAAATACACGAGTCGCTATGGAACATTGAATATCGCAAACGAGCGCCTCGGTGCACAAGCCACAAGAATATGGGATAATTGTATTCAGCGAGTGTCCACGAACCATTCCGTGCCTTCACGTACGAGTTAGAAAGGCTAGCACAATGAAAGACAATAGGCGAGCGTCCTAGCATGCAAGCCACGAACATTGAACACTAAGGCATAGAACATGGAAATATGGCTTTGATACGTGCACAAGTGCACAACGCGAAGGAAAAATGATAATGTGTCGAAACGTCCTACGTGCATAAGATCATAAAAGATGGCTTCGTTGCGAAAGAATACAGTTGCGCATGAATGTGACGAAACTGTCAGATGTGGCATGATGCCTCGAAAGGTGTTCGAGACCTTCGGGGTCGGTTGACGAACATTGAGTTGAGACATAATGCCATTGAACATTGAAATGAAGTATGAAACGTAAGAACATAGAAAGTTAACTGAAGAAATACGAGATGATAAAGTCTGAGTCTCGGACTCAAGACTATGCTTGGTTGTTTGAATAATAGGGGTTGCATGGTCGAATGGAATGGACGAGAGATAATTGAGATAATCTTCCGTGCACGGAATGTTTCCTCCGAACGGGCTGCGCCGGGGCACCGGGACCGTTCGGCCTAGGAGGGATATAATCTTTGATAGGTGCACATCCGTAAGTCGATTAGCACTCGGTTATAGATGTGAAAAGCCGCAAATGATGGTAGGCACGCAGTAAGTTTCGGTTGTTGGGGTAGCAACCCAACCCGTGAAACGTCGGGCTACCCAAATTCGAGAAAGAAAAGAACGAAAGAAACGAAACGTCTTTAGTCCATTCCGGCGCGGATACGCCAAGACCATCATATAGTTAAGGAACGATGGGTTGAAAGTGCAGGCACATATGTGTCCGTACATAGATCCTGCATAGAGAGCACTTATAACATGACAGAAAAGATTGGGGCGTATTCACCTTACGTCGGTACAAGGGTGAGTGCGTCCATGCTGGTAAGAAGTCGCGCCACGAATCAAATACGAGATTGCTTGTCTGCTTGCCTATTAAATTCGAATAACATGCTTGCCATGATAACATACTTTATCGCTTTCGAATATGCCATAAAATCGCCCTAAGGAGAACATAGCATAAGCTAAGTTGCATGATTGAACATAAATACTAAAATATTGGTTTAGAAGAAAGGTCTTTTCGTCAGTACATGCGAGGACGAACGTAATGATCATCCACCAGCTTTCATGCATGGAGGAAATGGATTGCTCGCGGCGAAGCTTTGCTTCAACGCGTTAAGGCTTGGAATGCCGAAGTGTATTGAAGCGTACGATCGCATTGACGTTCGAACTTGCAACAGGATTGATGTGGCCGAGATATAGAAGGCATGATGTATGGAACGGTAAAATCCTTTGTGGGCAAGAGAGAACCTGAGTGTTGTAGCCAACCTTGCAAATTTAGTTAGGCTTGTAGCACCCAGTTTCTAAAATAAGAGTAATTTTGAAATTTTGTAATTATTATTTAATAATGATATTTAAACCATATTATAATTTTTGGTGATTTTTTGTTAATTTAAAACTATTTAAAACTACGACTTGTGATTTTGATGTTTTGCTAGTGCAACCTTAGAGATTACTTACCTAGAGACTAACCATGATCATATGAGCCTAGCCATAGGTTTAGAACATCAAGTTAGGACTTTTTAGCCTAAAGGGTATTTTGGTAATTTACTAGGAATTATTGGATTTATGTGAATTATTATTTAATTATTGTCATGAGAGCCCCTAACCTAGTTTACCCTAATCTAGAGGTTAGCCACTAACCTAGAGACTAGAGGATGGATATTACATATTAGTCAAGGTAGAAAATATCTAAGATATTTACATATGTGATATTTTCTTAAAACCCTCAAAAGATCTCAACTTGGCACCCAAGTCCTTGCCTTCACCTTGAAGGAAGGCAAGAGGACCCCCCCCCCTTGCCATGGTCGGCCAAGGGCACCCCCCTATCACTACCCCTTCCTATATAATCATATCAAACCCTTTACATACAAATTTACATGTTTTAAAACCTAGAAATTCCTTTCCATCAAACCTTCATAACTTCTTCAAATTAGCTCTAAATTCACCCAAGTCTTTTGCATTGGGACCCTACAACATTGAGGGTGCTAAGGGAGGCTAGCAAGCAAGGACAAAGCCATTTGCAACATCCAAGAGGAGGGATACCCCCCCTACTAGCTTGATTTCATTGGGATTTCACCAATAGGTAAATACCCTCATACATAGTTAATATTCTGTTTCTCTTCATAAATGCATGCATATAGGTATACCCTAAACAAGTTTGGTAAAATCTAGGGTTGGTTTGGTGTCCATATCGGACACGTATCCTAGGTTAAAAAACCTTGTTTGATGAAATGCCTCAAAGAAATGGTTTTTGTGTTTTGTGAAACAAAATACACTTTTGGGTAGCCCTAGACTAGTAGGACACGTACCCACTTGACTGAGCACGAATTGGTGTCGTGTCCGTGTCCAAAATGGATCGAACTCGTGTGCACTGAATACACACAGTGCCCTGCTCACACGTGTCTCGTACTCACTGTACAGAGCACGTGGACACGCCAAAATTGGCATGGACACGGGGGCAATGTCTGAACATGCCCCAAAGTTTACGATGTGTCATTTTGTATCGGACACGGATTCGGGGCCGCACTGGCCACACCACGCACGTTCAGTCGAAAAAATCGACTTAGACACGGACCCCGTGTCCCACGCACACGTGTCGTGGTGTCGTGTCAGGGTGACGCACGTGTAGCCCATCGTTGGGCGGACACTTGGACACGAGCACGAGGTGTATCGTGTCCTGTGTCACGAGCACGAGACACTCGACCGCGTGCACGACGCGGTCTAAAACACACATTTTTACCCACTGATACGCGTGTCGTGTCGAGTGTAGCACCATGTGGATGCGAATCAGGGTGTTGGACACGTGCACTAACCCTAGGCGCACCTACTGACACGAGCACGTGATGTGAGTGTGTGTGTGTGTCGTGTCCTAGAGCTAATTGTACACATGCACGACACAGTGCACTGTTGTGTGTGTCTGTGTTACCCGTTTGGGTTTTTAGACACTTGGACACGTGTCGCGTCGTGGTGGACACTTAAGGACACAAAGGCACGAGTATACCTAGGGGCACGATTACCAACCATTAGATTAGGGTATTAGCTTGATTTTTGGGTTGATTTAGGTTTTCCCCAAAACCAGTTAACTGAACAGTATTTCCTGTGTTTTCCATTTTTAAAAACGAATTTCAAATCGATTTTGATTTAATATATATATATATATATATATATTATATATATAATATATATATTATATAATATATATATGCGTATTTATGTATATATACACTGTATATGTATGTATATATGATATGTGTGTGGGTATATGTGTATGTGTATGTGAGTGTATATATGTATATATATAGGTATGTATAGGTGTGTGTATATGTGTATGTAACGTGAGTGTGTGTTTGTGCCTCTATTCTCAGGTTTCTGAGAATAGAACCCCCTGTCACAGTGTTTTCACACCCCTCTCACTCATTCTCATTTACTCTCTCTCTCACTATCACTTTCCCTCTCTCACTATATATATATATATATATATATATATATATATATATATATATATATATATATATATATATATATATATATATACATTATATATATATATGAGTGTATGTTATATATATGTATTATATATAGTGTAAATATATATATTGATATATATGAGTAGTATATAGTATATATATGTGATCTTGTATTGTATAGATATAGGTTTACATATGGAAACCTATGTGATTAGCCTATGGTCATAGTTACTAGCCTATGGCCATTAGGGGCTAACCCTAATTTGACCAAGTGACCCTTGACCTAGGTAGTTGACCTTGTTTGACTAGAGTTGACCAAAGTCAACCTTAGGTCAAACTTGACCTAATTGACCTAGAAATGGCTTGGATGGACTTTAAAGGGCTTGATGACTAAGGTTTGACTACACCCTAGACTATTAAACTAGTTGATTTATGTTTGACCATATGGTTATGAGGATAGTCCTATGTAATTTAAGATATGTATGGGGTTAAGTGGGATAATTAGGAGTTGTGTCATGATTTGGGTTAGCCTTATAGAGTTGACCCTTGACCTAAAAAACCTTAGTTAGTCTAAGTTTGACCTAGATTTGACTAACCTTGACTTGCTTGACCTTGTTTGACTTAGTTGACTCCTTATGACCTAGTATGACTTAAGTTGACCTAGTTTGACTGTTAGAGTGACCAAGTTTGACTTTGGCCTAGATTGACCTAGAATCATGTAGTATGTATTGTATACTCTATTTTTACCATTGTGGATATATTGTGACCTATTTTACTCTAAATAGGACTCTGATCATTTTATACTTGTTAGGATTTATATTCTTACTCTAGATTACTTTACATGATGTTGTCACGTTATTATCACGGATTGGTACTATATGGATCTTGTCATGCGATGTTATCCCCCTCGGGGTGCATTAAATACAGTTGTCATGTGCTTTTCACGAACATCTTGTATTTATGTACACCTCTATTCTGTATACTCTTGTGCAATCTTGTACTCTCATGATCACGTGAGCAAACATGATAAAAACCTCTTGTGCAAGGTAACGTAACTTGACTGGATCCTTGTGTATTGATTGGGGAGGGTGAATAGGAAATGGTTATGTGATCAAAAATCCCATCTTGTGAAATCTTGTGAAATCGTATATGTCCATGGTACACTACGTATGATGGAGTTACCCTTGCATGTCCTAACCCGTTTATATAACCATCTCATGCTCTAAATCACAGGTTACCTACAGTTCTTACTTATCATATATAGATATTTTCAGTTATCAAATCTTTCTCATTTTTATTTATTCTTTACAGTCCTGTATCTTACTCTTTGCATGCTTTACATTTCCTAACATGATATGAACTGCGTGAGATGTATTGTGCTCGTTCCTGTCGTGACTTGACCTGTTGAAAATATTACAGATAATGATGGTGACTATCCTACCTTATATGGGACACATGAGGGTGACCTTCAGGAGCCTGAGGAGCATCTAGCTCAGTAGAGGGTGCCTAGTCTAGTCTAGTATTTACAGCTTTCAGTTTGTGTGGTGTGATAACTCTATTTATATTTCAGTTCCTTCTTTTATCTGATTCCATATACGCTCTATCTTTCCTAGACTTGTGTTTGAGAGATAGAGTTGAGATGTTATGTTATACCTCCGTGCGAGAGATGACAGATTTATATATCTTATTGTAGATGTAGATGATAGAGACATATAAAGCATTCTACCGTCGACACTGCGGCGTAGGTTGGACGTACCCACGTTCTCATGCCCCTAATCAGGGTGCGGACGTGACACATTTTTGTGGTGGCCCATGCAGATCTGTGTCGCAATTAGTGCGATATCGTAATGGTTCTCGACTTAGAGTACTAATTACGAGCCTACATTAGGAAGTAGTGTTGTAGGTCCTAAAAATCAAGTTGCACCCATCAACAAAGTCCTGAAATCAAGAAATGCATCTTCAAATGAACGGCGAAGTCAGATTGCGCATCATCCAGATGGCGCAGACTGGACTGCGCATACTCTCAAGTGCGCAAAGCTGACGTGGCAAATGTCATCATTATCTGACAGAATCAGATCTTCTGAAACTGACAGCACGGAGAACGAGGAGACTATTCGTTTATTTGTGCAGCACGGCGCTCGAGGACAGCTGTACATACAGCACAATCGGCCAGGCTCTCTACTGCGCAGTCTATTGTTGCGCAATCTGAAGTCAGCGCAATTCACGTGGCGCACTTCATATGATAACTGACAAATGTACACGTGGCATTCATGCCATCAATTGTTCACTCCGTGGCAACCGTCTATCCAGTCCATGCACAATTCAACTTGCCATTCAGATAACTAAAAGTTAGTTATTTCCAGAACTCTATAAAAGAGTTTCAAGTCTTCATTTCAAGGGGATCAGACATAAAGTTCAGAAATATCAGAGAGTTCAGGAGTCTTGCCCAAGTGCTGCTGCATTCTTCCGAGGCTTTTGCCTTCAACTTCCGAGGCTATCGTCTTCAAAGTTCACATCGTCCAAGGGATAAAGCAATCGTCATCTAGATTGGATTTCTACAGTGTATTTTCCAGAATTCTTGTAATCTCTTTACAAAGTTTGTTGAAATAAAGTTCATACTTTTGTTTTGCAAACAAATGGCGACTCTGCTGGGGACGACTTTCTCCTCCGACGAGGAAATAACAACTCAATGTGACGTGGCGTCTATCGGAAAGACGCAGAAGACGATGGTTGAAGGTCAACCAGACGGCCTATGAAGCCATGATCAGCTCAAGATACCCTCGCACTGCAATCACTTCTGCCACGAGCAAAGTGCGCCCAGTGTGGGTTCCCAGGACTGCTGCGCAGTCTGCTTTGCACAGTCTGCTTCAAGACTTGGCCATTGCTGATTCTGCCACCAAGCTGCTGCACAGTCTAAAGTCTCTGCTGTTGCACAATCTGCCTCTCTTACTCATGCACAATCTGCTGTTTCAGCACAAGCTACTTCCTATGCTGCCCTGTCAAAGTGCAAGACTCCTCTGTCCTGGTGCAGTTGGCTGCAACTTTGCCTGCGCAGTCCACTATTCCAGCAACTAGGAGTGCATCCCAAACACTCTGTGGCAGACTCCTGATGCACAAACACAGTGTCTGTGGCCAGAACCAAAAAGCATCTATCAGAAACTTCTGCGCAATCAGCCAGTGCGCAAGCGTGCCAGCGCAATCTAAGAGTGACAGCCCTTTGGCTAAACTCTTTCTTCTCATAACAAAAGGAAAGACTCAGCTTCTCTCCCCAAGCACTGTTGCTCCTGCGCAATCCAATGGGGGTAGTTTTGGCTATTCCTCTTCCTCCTCAAAACAAAGGAAAAGGCCGTTGGTTTTTCTCAAACTTCTCGTCTATGACTTGGAAGAAACAGAGGGGAAAAATGCTCTTAGCTAACCCTTCTTCACAAACCTTT
>JANAVB010036419.1:14072188-14229667 GCA_029216955.1 Iris pallida | reverse complement strand
AAACCAAGAAAGATTCGAAAGAGTAATGTGGAGGTATAAAGTACGTCTTGTAGCTAGTGACTTTACTCAAAAGTTAGCGATTGATTTTAAAGAGACTTTCTCGATTTCTTTGAAAGACTCTTTTAAACCAATCATAGACTTGTTGTACATTTTGATATTGAGTTACAACAAATGGATGTCAAAATTGTGTTTCTCAAAGGTAACATTGACAAAATAAGTTATATGGTGCAGCCAGAAAACTTTGTGTCAGAAGACCTAAAGAATATGGTTTGCAAACTGATAAATCTATTTATGGACTCAAGCAGGCTTCTCGTCAAAGGTATTTGAAGTTTTTCAGTAATTATTTCGTTTGGTTTTTTTTGAAATAAACACTATTAAAGATTGTGTATATCACAAGTTCAGTGGGAGTAAATAATTTTCTTTGGTTTATATGTTGATGACATACTGTTTGCCAAAAATAATATAGGTATTATACGACACTAAAAATTTTACCAAATAACTTTCAGAAGAAATATCTTAGTGTCGTCTCTTTTGTATTAGGAATCCAGATACACCGAGATCCTTCTTGGGATATTCTTGGATTATCACAAAAGATCGATATCAATAAAGTGCTTAAAGTCCGTATCGGATACGTGTCGGCTAATATGCGTAGGTGTTCGACGAAATATCGCAACAAATTTAATTCTATTTTCTGTCGAATCTTTTTACATATTTGGATAGCCCTATACACGAGGATTACGACCCCATAGGTTTCGTCACGAATCGGACTTGTGTCCGTGTCCAAACAGGACACGAACTACTGTACGCCAGGCCGAGCGCGTGCCCTGCTGCTCGGGGGTGAGTCTCGATGCACAGGCCACATGGTCGCGTAAATTTGATGTGTAGGTGGGGGACGTGACTGAGATCACGCTCCCAAAGTTTTGTGGCATTTCGTCGAGAAACGAGGGAGAAATCTCGTCGACACTAACGGCACACACGCCTGCGCGCGGGACAGCCGCCGCTGAAATGCGCTTCGCACAGACACGACACGACACGACACATAGACACGAATCAGGGTGTCCAACGTATAGCCCTATACCTACCCTAGTCTAGGACACGAACACCCGACACGACGTGGGACACACGAGTCCCTAGATTCGATGCACGCGTGCACGACGCTGTGCATGGGGATGTGCACACGCACCCACACGCACGCGGACACACTCTGCGTACGTGTCGGACACGACACTTGGCCGTATGATAACTCGGCCAGTGGGTGGAATGTGTACGCCTAGGTGTACGCGAAGTTTCACGAGAAATGGATCGAAAACGAGCGAGAAATCGAGTCCGCACCGATTCGGTTCACGCGCGTATGGGTTTCCCAATACTCATTCGCTGGACACGATACGGACACGGTTTCGAACCGAAGAAGACCGAGCACGTCGCACATGTCGAGTTCGACCTATTTGCCAAGTTTTGCTGGTTAATTCTGAGATTTTGCGTTTTGTGTCTTCTTGTGAAAAATGGGTTTTCATTGAATTGGAAAATTGGGATTTATATGATATTTTGATTTCTAAGTTTAATGGCGATAATTTTTGAGTATTTGGTACTTGGTCACTGTTTGGGACTTGTGGGAATAAACTCTCGGGGTTGATTCATATTTTTCTACCTATTTTAGGCATATATGGTATTTTTACATATTAATGTATATAGATATATTTATCTATATATAGATATAATCCTTTAAATGTCTAAATTTTGAAATGTGTATTTGTGAGGGTTGAGACTCTGATTTCAGACCTGGGAACTTACTCCAGGTTCGAGTACGACCTTGTTGGCTTTCATATTGGGTATATACCTATAAATGGATATATGCCTATATGTAAATTATATATATATATATGTTTTACTATAAATTGTAATATGTTATGGATAGATTACTCTTGTAGGCTCATATTATTTGTTCTCAGATTTTAGGCCCTTAACCAGCAGCCCCAACATCATTGTTCACTCATAAAGTACTCAGTAGGTACCATAGCTCATATACTCAAGAACACTCCTCACATGGGAGAAAATATTCAGCGAAAGTAATTTTGTGTTTCTGCGGACAACCACCGTTGTCCTTACAATCTGCAAGGATATGAACACCTTGTTCATCTTCCTTCTATAGATCACCCTGAAAATGGGATTTACAACTTCATCGTGGACACTCTAGTGACCATGAATAGCAACTTGCATGACAACATGCATAACATCCATAGAATATCACTGATGTTGGAAGAGAAATCATCTAAATCAGAAATGATTTTAAAAGCCTAGGAAAGACTCCTATGGAGGATACTTGTAAGCCCCTAGATTTCAAAAAAATAGTTTTTTTTAATTTTCAACAGCATTTAATTTAAATACGTATTTTGCAGCGTATTTCGTATTTTCTTGGTTTTCGTAATGCTTTAAAATTTTTCCTAACTTATAGATTTTTCCTTGGCCGGCATACCGCTAGTATACCGGAGTATACCGACGGCATACCGTCCAGACAGATTTTCTAATTTTAGATATTTTCGATTTCAGATATTTTATCAATAGTGTTTTCGATATTTGGATGAATAGTATTTAGATATTTTCGTGAATAGTGTAGATGACCCTATTACCTAATGGATAATTGGTTTTGTTTGAATGGCCATGATTGACTTAGATTTTGCCATGGATCACGATCCGACGGCTAAGATTAATTCTCCCTTCTATATATACCCTTTTACTTTCTCTCTCTCTCTTTTCATTCTCTTCACTCTCTTTTCATTTCTTCTTCCTTTCTACCCTTGGAGCTTGCCAGGAGCTTGGCCTTGAGGTCTAGAGTGTGGTTTCGTACCTCTCTTGGTGGTGGAGTAGAAGATTAGGCTTGGAGCTTAACCTAGGCAAGTGCATCTTGCTCAAAAGTGGCATGACCATACTTTATTTTGTTTTCCATAGAAACTAAAGTTTTATTGGCCTATAATTTGCTTCTTTAAATTGTTAACATGTTTAGTATATAGCACTTTTGGTTTTGATCGACAGTATTGCGTAGATCTGAGTTTCTAGATAATTTTGAGTATTTTGAGGTTTTGATCTATCAAATGTTTTGATTTGTGAAAACTAATACTTCCATGTTGTAGGAAATTCAATTCTATTCAATTTTGACTTTTGAAAGTCCGAATTTCGATTTAAAACGAAGTTTTTATGGCCGAAAAAGTTTTGAGTTCAAAAATTAACTTTCTGTGACGGTTAGGAAAATCCGTGAAATCCGCGAAATCGTCGAAAATCCGAACTTGCACAAAACTTGCTGTGACGGATCGGAAAATCCGCCGGTAATCCGCCGGATAATCTGGTTAGGCTGTTTTGAATTTTTTTTTATATTTAAGTGTTGTAAAAATTTTGGAAAAATTGTATTTAAATAATATGTTAATTTAGCTAATTTATTATAATTTTTCCAGCATTTAATAAGTACTTTTGGTATTTTATAAAAATAGGAAAACAGAACTCATTTTTAGAATACATGTTTGCTGATTTTTAAAATATTTATGAGGGTTTATAAATCCCATAAAAATTAGTATAAATTTCTATAATTAACAAGGATCATTTTGGTATTTTATTTTATGTATATTTAAGCTTTTTGTTATCTCTAAAATTGTTGGAAATTAGTGTACAGTTTGATTTATTTATTGAATAATTACGACTTGCAATATTTTGTTGTTTTGAGTTATAGACGTATTGGACCTCACCCCGCACTAGTGTAAAGACCCTAGGAAATTAATTTGGATATAGTGGCACTCTACATTAGACTTTTATGCTAGGTCCCCACTTGGCTAGTATCCAGTTAGGAGTCGTGTCACACCACTAGTGTATTATTGAACATAGCTTAGAACTGAGTTTGTATATCATTATTGACAGGACATCGGACATCTATATTCGTACTAGTATTCTTGCTTTGCTCGAGGCAAGTACATCTACAAACTCATTTACTGTCTTTTAATGCTAGAACATGTATTAATCCTGTTAAAATACTGATCCTTGAGGTAGCAAGTTAAATGTTCATATGTTGTATCACTTTCAGTATCTGCCATGCTTAGGACCGTTCTTATATCTTTACATGCTTCTTACTCGTTCTCAGTACATTTTACCATGTTTATACTGCTCCCAGTACCTGCCATGCCTATACTGCTCCCAGTATCTCTACATGTTCTATATCGTTCTCGTATCTCTAACATGTTATATATAGGGTTATAGGGAAACTGACAGTTGAGTACGTGATCATGCCCCCCTCATAGTAGCGAGCGAGGTCGTATTTTATATGCATACCTTGCCGCAGGTTATTACTCAAAGCTATATTTGTACGTATGTACATCTATCGCCTTTACACTTGTACGGAAGTACATTTAATTATGTGCCCCCAGCACATTGTACATCTATTGATCGATCACGTACCTGCTACAGTTTTAAATTACATATACACCTCTCTCTATGACATATGTATCCTTGCCATGATAGATTATGAGATATACCATGATTCAGATATGCCATGTTCCCTATGTTACTATGATACTGTGATCCCAGTTGTGCCAGGCCATGTTTCTAGTATTTTCTATTTTATAGACTTATCACACCATGTTTCATTGTTGTACATCTCTTTCATTATATGTTCAGTACTTTAGTTGTAGAGGTTGTACTGCTCCCGTCCTGACAGATAACGTTGTAGGTTCACATTTCGAGGAGGAAATGCTGTGTTACATGTTATGGCACTGATTTTGAGGACCTGGCCTTAGCTCCAGAAGAGGCCCCAGCGGGGAACCTTGCTTAGTTATTTTCATGTGTTTTGAGACTTAGACTTTGGTCTGTTCTTATATTTGGATACTGGACTTTGTCTCCAGTTAGATACTTGGAAGTGTATTATAAGTCTATGCTTTTTACCTTCGCTTATAGACGCTGTGTTGTGATGAACCTTAAATGTGATTTTAGAACTGTTAGTAGCTTAGATCCTTTATTGTCTATTCTTAGAACAGCTTACTACGCTTTAACAAGCGTAGGCTGGACATGGCTCGGCCCTGCCCAACAATTTGGGTAACGGGTTGACTTTTTTTGGTGGCCCATGAAGGTCGAGACTAAATTGTTTGGTTACGTTATTGTACCAAGTATGCCTGCAATTAGAAACTTAAGGTAATTAGACAACATTAGGAATGACGTTTAGAACACCTAGAGGAATGCTAGGATTGCAACATAGGAAATACATCACATGCTTGCTATTATAATTAGATTTCCTTGTCTATGATTGCTTACTTTAACAAGTCTTTATAAGTCCTTTTTATTGTAATTAGATGGTGCTTACTCGTTCGTCCCAGTATGTCACACCAGAGAATGGTGCACCCTTATCCAGTCAGCTGACCAGTTGACTGATACACCTCCACCTCCACCTAACACACTCCCCCACTCCAAATCCACCAACCCAGATACCTCCACCACCTTCCATATTGCAGTCCCAGCAGGCCCCGATACTTCCACCACCCCTATTACTATATACCCAGGCTTCCGTCACACTCGACGGGAACCAACTGCTCACTCTGATCCAGGGGTTCCTAACGACCCATCAGGAGCAGACCACCCTACTCCGCCAGAGCATGGAGCGTTCTGAGGAACGTACCGTAGTCCCACCACCTGTAGAGCCACGGCAGAGAGCGGGGACGATCAAGGACTTCATGGGTCTGAACCCCAAGGAGTTCTCAGGGACTGAGGGCATTATAGTAGCAGACGACTGGCTAGACTCGGTAGAGAGGAAGCTCCTTGGAGTTAGGAACCGGATGACCTAGGTCGAGGCAGCAGGATTTCTGCTGATAGACTTGGCAGGAGTTTGGTTCCGGAATGAGCCGTTGTTTGCGAGAGGGAGAGCCACTTGGGATCAGTTCAAGACCCAGTTCAAGAAGAAATTCTTCTCGACCACTGCTAGAGTAGCCATGGGGCTACGATTCCAGAACATCCAGCAGGGGAACCGTTCTGTTGACGAGTATGCGGCAGATTTAGTCGCCTGAGCCATTTTGCTCCTAGTCTAGTTGCAGACCCAGAGGAGATGACACGTAGGTTTTGCCATGGTCTAGTTCCAGACATTGGCATTCTTATAGTGGCGAACGGTACGACTGACTATTACCAGAGCCTAGAGTTGGCCCGGAGCATCGAGGAGCGTCTTCTGTCATGCAAAAGGCCGACTTCTGTACACCTCGAGGAACCGTCCAAGCGTCAGGCTTTCCAGCAGAAAGCACCGACGCCGCACCAGCAGACATACCGTCCCCCCACATCACATCACCAGACCCCGCCAGTTAGAGCCCCGGGACCCCGACAGCAGCAGAGGGGAGCTATATGTTCTTTCTGCGAAAGACCAGGGCACGACTACTCCATCTGCAGAAAGAGGTTGAAGCAGTGCTTGGTTTGGGTCTGCCACCCATCAGATTCGGGACTGCCCAGCAGCCAAGGGACCTAGAGGACCACTCCCGACTCAGCAGCAGGATTTGGGCAACATCTGCAGCAGCAGAAGGGACCTCAGGGGAAGGTCTATAGCCTAGCCCTTGAGCCGGAGCCGGAGCAGGTTTCGGAGCCAGATTACTTAGCTGACGTCATCACAGGTCATGTTTATTTACATACTTTTCTAGCTCTATGCTTGTTTGATTCTGGTGCATCTCATAGCTTCTGTCATTAGAGTTTATGCATGAACACCACTTAGTATCTACACCTACTGCGAAGATTAGTAGAGTAATGACGGGGAGGACCAGTGCCTATTAGAGCTAGCTATAGATGCTCTATTACTACAGCCGGTAGAGAGTTTGAGGGGAGATTCTTTGTGATGCCACTCCCCGGTTATGATATCATATTGGGGATGGACTGGCTTAGCTATGCCATGTATCTATAGACTGTCATGAGGGTAGTATTATGTTCAGTCCCCCAGGCACAGCACTATTCAGAGTCAGGAGGACAGGGCCGGAGATCAGCCTAGAGCCGAACTGTTGTGCGACAGTTGGGGAGTAGCACTGCCACACCCTATAATTAGGGAGTTTATGGATGTATTCCAGATGATCTTCCAGGACTTCCGCCTGACAGAGATGTGGAGTTCACTATAGATTTAGTACCGGGTTCATCACCAGTATCCCGGGCTTGCTATAGAGTGAATCCCAAGGAGGCCGTAGAGATGAAAGAGCAGATTGATGACCTGTTGAAAAAGGGTTTCATTCGATCTAGTGCTTCTCCATGGGGAGCGCCAGTGCTCTTTGTGCCTAAGAAGGATGGTACAGTTCGGTTGTGTATTGACTACCGGGCGTTGAATGCCATCACCATTAAGAACAAATATCCTCTGCCCAGGATAGATGATTTGTTCGACCAGTTGAGTGGGGCGAAGGTGTTTTCCTGGATAGACTTGAGATCCGGGTACCACCAGGTGAAGGTCAGGGCAGCATACATCCAGAAGATGGCATTCAACACAAGTACGGGCAGTACGAGTTTCTGGTGATGCTATTTGGTCTCACAAATGCGCCAGCTGTCTTTATGAATTTGATGAATAAGATTTCACCAGTATCTGGATAAGTTCGTCGTAGTGTTTATCGACGACATCCTGATATACTCGAAGACGTCGGAGGAGCATGCAGAGCACTTGCGGATAGTTTTGGGGATTCTGAGGCAGGAGAGATTGTTTGCCAAATTGCCAAAGTACGAGTTTTTTTAGACCGAGTGGAGTTTCTCGGCCATGTAGTTACTGGAGAGAATCTCGGTGGATCCCAAGAAGATTGCTGCAGTTGAGACATGGAAGGCTCCGACGTCAGTTTCAGAGATCAGGAGCTTTCTGGGTTTAGCAGGCTATTATAGAAAGTTCGTCCAGGACTTTGCTAGGATAGCTGAACCCATGACGAAGCTGACACGGAAGGACGCAGAGTACATTTGGTCAGAGGACTGCCAGGCAGCGTTTGAGAAGCTGAAGAGGAGGCTGACGACCGCTCCAGTTCTAACATTACCTTCAGGTTCTGGAGGTTTTACCATATACAACGATGCTTCAGG
Organism: Iris pallida; assembly: GCA_029216955.1. Taxonomy (NCBI): domain Eukaryota; kingdom Viridiplantae; phylum Streptophyta; class Magnoliopsida; order Asparagales; family Iridaceae; genus Iris; species Iris pallida. Next base: position 14,221,627 of record JANAVB010036419.1, on the reverse strand, counting down.
AAATGGGCTAGGATGTGTCCTACAGCAGCATGGGAAAGTGATTGCTTATGTATCTAGGCAATTGCGGACTCATGAGCGAATTATCCAACCCATGACCTAGAGTAGCTGCGGTGATCTTTGCACTCAAGTTATGGAAACATTACTTATACGGAGAGCGTGTGGAAATCTTTACTGACCACAAAAGCTTTGAAGTGTGTTCAGCAGAAAGAGCTGAATATGAGGCAAAGACGATGGTTGGAGTTGATGAAAGACTTCGACATCGATTTACAGTATCACCGGAAGGCAAATATGGTGGCGGATGCGCTGAGCAGGCATCGATGGCATGGTATCTGATGATAGATCGGCATTCGCGGGAAGATCTGGAGAAGCTCGATATCGAGCTAGTTCGGCCAGGCAGGATCAGTGATGCAGATGATGGCGCTTGACATTCAGTCAGGTTTGATGGAGCAGATCCGGGAGTCACAGTCTACAGATGAGAGCCTTCGCAGACTTCGAGCCCAGGCTTTAGCTGGATTGCTGGATGACTTCACTGTAGCAGAGGATGGATCCTTGAGGCATGGCATTCGATTGTGTGCCGAAGAAGAGCTGGTAGAGGCAGTCTTACAGGAGCACACCGATCGAGATATTCTATTCACCCTGGTGCTAAAAGATGTACCATGACTTGCGGAACATCTTTGGTGGCACGGAATGAAGAGGGATGTATCACGTTTCATCTCGAGATGCCTAGTTTGCCAGCAGGTCAAGACGGAGCGCCAGCGGCCAGCTGGTTTGTTGCAGTCGTTACCCATTTCGAGTGGAAGTGGGAACATATTACGATGGACTTCGTCTCAGGGCTTCCTCGTTCCCAATGAGGGAAGGATGCCATTTGGGTCATCGTGGACAGGCTGACGAAGTGTGCGCACTTATACCCTTCAAGGTGGGGCTTTCCACCGAGAAGTTGGCGGAGCTATACATGCAGCAGATAGTTCGCCTACACGGAGTACCAGTGAGCATCGTATCGGACAGAGACAGCAGATTCACATCCCACTATTGGAGAGCTTGCAGGAGGAGTTGGGCAGTAGGCTCAAGTTCAGTACGGCGTACCACCCGCAGACAGATGGACAGTCCGAGAGGACGATACAACACTGGAGATATGCTGAGGACCTGCGTGCTGGACTTTGGAGGATCTTGGGAGAGCTATCTGCACTTGGTAGAGTTTTATACAACAACAGCTACCAAGCCAGTATCGGTATGTCTCCTTTCGAGGCGCTATATGGACGACGATACCGCACACCGCTCTTTTGGGATGATGTTGGAGACAGAGTTATGCTTGGGCCAGAGATGATCAACAGATGCAGCAGAGAAAGTCGGGATGATCAGAGACAGGCTCAGAGTAGCTCAGGACAGACAGAAACACTGGACCGATGCTAGTCGCAGACCGATGGAGTTCGCAGACGGTGATATGGTGCTAGTGAAGATATCACCTACTAGAGGGACGATCCAGTTCGGACGAGGAGGAAAGCTGAGCCCCAGATACATCGGGCCATTCGAGATACTTGGCAGGATTGGAGAGGTAGCTTACAGGTTGCACTTCCACCCAACCTAGCAGGAGTTCATGATGTCTTTCACGTATCTCAACTGAGGAGATATGTTCCAGACCCCAGTCATGCTAGATCATTCAGAGTTGGAGATCGGACCGAGCCTTACAGTTTCTGAGCAGCCAGTGGAGATATTAGACAGGAGGGAGAAGAGGCTGAGGAACAAGGTTATACCCTTAGTACGAGTAGCTTGGAGCCATCATTCTCGAGCGAATCTACTTGGAAGAGGGAGTCGGACATGAGGGAGAGCCCTTACTTGTCGACCCAACCGCTGCGGGAACCACCCGTTTCCACTTGATACCCTAGAGGTTAGCCTTAATCATAGCCTTAGTCATTTGTTTGCATTGCTTGTTATATTAGAATGTTTGTAGAGTCTTCTATCCTTGTAAATTTTGAAGACAAAATTTTACAAGGAGGAAAGATTTGTAAGCCCCTAGATTTCAAAAAAATAGTTTTTTTATAATTTTCAATAGCATTTAATTTAAATACGTATTTTTGCAGCGTATTTCGTATTTTCTTGGTTTTCGTAATGCTTTAAAAAAATTCTAACTTATAGATTTTTCCTTGGCCGGCATACCGCCAGTATACCGGAGTATACCGACGGCATACCGTCCAGACAGATTTTCTACATTTTAGATATTTTCGATTTTCAGATATTTTCATGAATAGTATATTCGATATTTTGATGAATAGTGTTTAGATATTTTCGTGAATAGTGTAGATGCACCCTATTACCCAATGGATAATTGGTTTTGTTTGAATTGCCATGATTGACTTAGATTTTGCCATGGATCACGATCCGACGGCTAAGATTTTCCCCCTTCTATATACCCTTTCACTTTCTCTATCTCTCTCTTCATTCTCTTCACTCTCTTTTCATTTCTTCTTCCTTTCTACTCCCTTGGAGCTTGCTAGGAGCTTGGCCTTGAGGTCTAGAGTGTGGTTTCGTACCCCTCTTGGTGGTGGAGTAGAAGATTAGGCTTGGAGCTTAACCTAGGCAAGTGCATCTTGCTCAAAAGTGGCATGACCATACTTTATTTTGTTTTCCATAGAAACTAAATTTTATTGGCCTATAATTTGCTTCTTTAAATTGTTAACATGTTTAGTATATAGCACTTTTGGTTTTGATCGACAGTATTGCGTAGATCTGAGTTTCTAGAAATAATTTTTGAGTATTTTGAGGTTTTGATCTATCAAATGTTTTGATTTGTGAAAACTAATCTTCATGTTGTAGAAAATTTAATTTTATTTAATTTTGACTTTTGAAAGTCCGAATTTGATTTAAAACGAAGTTTTTATGGCCGAAAAAAGTTTTGAGTTCAAAAATCAACTTTCTGTGACGGTTCGGAAAATCCGTCGGAAATCCGCAGAAATCCGTCGGAAAATCCGAACTTGCACCACAAAACTTGCTGTGACGGATCGGAAAATCCGCCGGTAATCCGTCGGATAATCCGGTTAGGCTGTTTTGAATTTTTTTTATATTTTAAGTGCTGTAAAAATTTTGAAAAATTGTATTTAAATAATATGTTAATTTAGCTAATTTATTATAATTTTTCCAGCATTTAATAAGTACTTTTGGTATTTTATAAAAATAGGAAAACAGAACTCATTTTCAGAATACATGTGTTTACTGATTTTTAATAAATATTTATGAGGGTTTATAAATCCCAAAAAATTAGTATAAATTTCTATAATTAACAAGGATCATTTTGGTATTTTATTTTATGTATATTTAAGCTTTTTGTCTATCTCTAAAATTGTTGGAACTTAGTGTACAGTTTGATTTATTTATTGAATAATTACGACTTGGAATATTTGTGTTGTTTTGAGTTATAGACGTATTGGACCTCACCCCGCACTAGTGTAAAGACCCTAGAAATTAATTTGGATATAGTGGCACTCTACATTAGACTTTTTTGCTAGGTCCCATTGGCTAGTATCCAGTTAGGAGTCGTGTCACACCACTAATGTATTATTGAACATAGCTTAGAACTGAGTTTGTATATCATTATTGATAGGACACCGGACATCTATATCTTCGTACTAGTATTCTTGCTTTGCTCGAGGCAAGTACATCTACAAACTCATTTACTGTCTTTTAATGCTAGAACATGTATTAACCTATTAAAATACTGATCCTTGAGGTAGCAAGTTAAATGTTCACATGTTGTATCACTTTCAGTACCTGCCATGCTTAGGACCGTTCTTATATCTTTACATGCTTCTTACTCGTTCTCATACATGTTTCACCATGTTTTATACTGCTTCCAGTACCTGCCATGCCTATACTGCTCCCAGTATCTCTCACATGTTCTATATCGTTCTCGTATCTCTCACATGTTATATATATGGGTTATGGGGAAACTGACAGTTGAGTACGTGATCATGCCCCCCCCATAGTAACGAGCGAGGTCGCATTTTATATGCATACCTTGCCGCAGGTTATTACTCGAAGCTGTATTTGTACGTATGTACATCTATCGCCTTTACACTTGTACGGAAGTACATTTCATTATGTGCCCCCAGCACATTGTACATCTATTGACCGATCACGTACCTGCTACAGTTTTAAACATTCATATACACTGTCTCTATGACATACGTATTCTTGCCATGATAGATTATGAGATATACATGATTCCAGATATGCCATGTTCCCTATGTTACTATGATACTGTGATCCCAGTTGTGCCATGAGGCCATGTTTCTAGTATTTTCTTTTATAGATGATTACACCATGTTTCATTGTTGTACATCTCTTTCATTATATGTTTAGTACTTTAGTTGTAGAGGTTGTACTTGCTCCCGTCCTGACAGGATAATGTTGTAGGTTCACATTTCGAGGAGGAAATGTTGTGTTACATGTTATGGCACTGATTTTGAGGACCTGGCCTTAGCTCCAGAAGAGGCCCCAGCGGGAACCTTGCTTAGTTATTTTTATGTTTTGAGACTTAGACTTTGGTCGTTCTTATATTTGGATACTGGACTTTGTCTCCAGTTAGATACTTGGAAGTATATTATTTAAGTCTGTGCTTTTTACCTTCGCTTATAGACGCTGTGTTGTGATGAACCTTAAATGTGATTTTAGAACTGTTAGTAGCTTAGATCCTTTATTGTCTATTCTTATAACAGCTTACTATGCTTTAACAAGCGTAGGCTGGACATGGCTCGGCCCGGCCCAACAATTTGGGTAACGGGTCGTGACTACTGCCTCTAGCAAATTGGCTAGATCAGCCATCCAACCTGTTAGAATGCTTGTAGTCCAGAGACGAAGATGGGCTACTAACATAAACATGATGAAACTTTCCTCTAAGGAAACCAATACTATTCCTACGGAAGAAATTAATGAAAGTTTTTATAAAACCTTTCTAAGGTTACAACAACAAGAACTGTCTGGAAAATAGACAGTGATCACATTTATGACTATTATGAAAAACATGCTAAAGCAATAGACTTCTTTAAATGGAAGTATGCGAAAAGTTCTGACAGGGTGGCTTTGATCACATAGCCCCTAATATTCTCCATCCCCGAATAGTATAACGGATCCGGACATGACACGTCATGACACGGGATTCCCTAAGAGGGTAGCTACTCCCTTCAGAAATCGGTGTCTATACAAGTACAGGAAACAAGACAGAAAATACCGATATACCAAAAAAATCCAGGAACAACACCTCATGTCATGATCCGACGTATACTAGTCCGTGAACTATCGTGTCGGGAAATCAAGTAAGACACTACAACTGAATCGGATATAGCAGATATCAAGACAATAAAAACTATCAGTGAATGTACTCGCGATACCCTGAACAGCTGATATGAAAAGATGGCCTACTGGAGTCACAGAGTCCTAGTTATAGCAACACAGGTTATAAAGAGTTCAATTTATATGCAATTAAAATTATAATACAATCTACATGAGTCTAAGTCAATCTAGGTCAAAGTCAACTGTTGGTCAACTCTGGTCAACTATAAAGTCAAACTAGGTCAACTCTAGTCAACTGTGGTCAAACTAGCTAGGGTTAGTCAATTCTAGGTCTAAACAAACTAAGTATATGCAAATCAAGTATCCAAGATAGCTACTAACTCATAGCCTAAGTCACTTGCTAAACCAAGCACAAAACTAAACCATAAGCTAACAAAGCACACAAACTTAGTCATATAATGTATATATATTATTCATATTCACATATTCATATACATAAATATATTAGAAAAGCTATATATATAGGCACATACATATATTAAAATATATATATATATATATATATATATATATATATATATATATATATATATATATAGAGAGAAGAGAGGTAAAAGAGTAAGTGAGTATGTGTGTGTTTGGCATGTGTGTGAAAGGATATGTGTTAATGTTCTCAATTTAGTGATAGGTAGGTGTATGTGACATGTGATATGGTGTCAAAGGGTGTATGAATGCATGTGTGTAAAAGGTTATAGGTTAATTCAGTTTATACAAATACATACATGCATACTTACATGCATACATGCATACATACATATCATGTATACATACATACATACATTGCAGACATGCCTACATACATATCACATATGCATACTTACATTCATTCATGCACCTAACATAATACATAGATGCATACATATATATTTGAATACATTATATATTGTTTACATTATATTAATATATGTATACTCTACATTATATTACATTACCATACATGCTATTATATATTGATTACATTTTTTATACATTATGCATTCATATCTATCATTACATGTATACTTTGCATTCATATCTAGCATTCATTATATACTTTCATGCATACATTGTATATCATTCTTTCATTCATGCATTTATGCATTGCTTACATACATTACATTGATTGCATTCCTACATGTTTGAATTCAACCATATATATACATATTTGTAAAGAGGATATATATCATATATATTATTTTATTCATCTGACATATCATATTACATACTCTACATTCATTTAATATCCATACTACATAGGCTCATAGGTTACACAAAATGCCTATGTCGTATAGTCACTCTTCTACTTAAAACCAATACTGTACCAATTAGGCCTTCACTAAACTAGGATTAAATTATGTTTTAGTCCTTCGTTAGCTTTCTGAAACTTTAAACGGATCGTATTTTCGTGTCCGGAAGCTCCCGGAATCGCAAAAATACAGAAACGCGTTCGTCTTTCGTATAGCTGACACTCAAATAATTCTACAGAAAGTTCCAAAAAGAATTTCGCTTATTAAAATATATATTTGGAAAGCTAACTTTGATACGTTTCTTTTTAAAAAAATAGGAGATTAATCGGAGTTCTAAGCTAAAAGTTATGACATTTCTCAGTTATTTTGGTTAATAAAAACGTGGATAAATATTATGACGAATTTGAGTTATTTTGGACAAAAAAACACATGTAGCCCAAGATACTTGGATACCAACATAGGTATCCAAATGAAACTCATTCTAACCATCCTAACTAAGATAAATCCACTCTCTAACCATTCTAAAACTGAATTTAAATATCTATATAAACTATTATCATACATACATACACATGGGGTGTCCTAATTTGGGATCTATCAAGTAGGACACAAGACACATATCTAAAAATCCTCAAGAGAGCTCCAAATGGCCCCAAATTTGAATCTAAATGGGGTACATGCATGGGGTGGATCCTATGGGTTCAAAACTAACTATGCATAGAAAATCAATTTAAAGGGTTGGTTTTATCTATTGGGAGTGGAATCACAATGATAATCCCAAGGACACGGCTCCGACACAAAAATCTTCCAAAAAGGACACTCCTTCTTCCACTTTGCTCCAAATCTTTGCTAGCACCCTCCCTTGGTAGTATGAGAAGGTTGGGTGGAAGTTTTGGTGGAGGGATGTAAGGATTTGGAGATCAAATCAAAGAGAAAAGCTCTCTAATTTGGGAAAGAACACTTTGTAAGGAAAATAGGCAAGATGGAATGAAATGAAAGGAATGGAGGCTAACCTACCTATAGTGGCTGCCCATAGATGAATTAGGGTTAGATTTTAGATGTAGATGAGTGGCTATGGCTTGTCCACCCAATTCTAAGCCTTCCTATTGGTTTACCTAGTCATAAGGCTTTCTTTTTCACAAATATCCTAAGGGGTAAATATCCTATTTAGAAATATCTAGATATTGTTAATCTTGGCACTTAGTAGGAATGTTCTAACCATGATTCTAACCCAGACTAATCTAGATTAGGTTAAACTTCTAGGTTAAGGCTTAACTAAAGGATTATCACAATATTTAATTAATATAAATTATAATTTCACAAAATTGTCAAAATGACCAAAATACTCCTAGGCTAAAAAGTTGTAATTAGTCATCCTAATCACATGACTAGGTGTCACGTCCCGATTCCGTAAAATCGATAGTCGTCCCCGGGCGTGATGCCGTGCGAACCTAAGTTGCAATCGCACAAGGCATAGTCATAAGGTTATCCGAAACACAACATCAAGTTAGAGTACACAGAAAATTGAATGACACATTTGAAATAGAAATAGACTTTTATTGATGATAATAGAACTTTACATAGACTTCTTTACAATCAATGCCGCGCGGGCTACATCATGACTCGACTTACAAAATGAACGCAGATGAGATAGTCGTTCCATACATTACATCCCTTCTTACAAGCAAAAACTATTACACATTTCCATCTGCTATCGTGGGAAGTCGAGTCGCCATCTTTTCTTTTGGACTGAGTGCGGGTCTTCTTCAAAAGGAAATCCAGAAACAAGCCTTCACACGCGGACGAGGCTTCAAAAGGGTTCACTTCTTGAGCTTTCAGGTGGCACGCCCTTCGTGGTTCGAGGTACTGCATGGAGAGCGAGGATCAGTACATTACACTTTGTACTGGTGCGTGGCAAATTAAGTTCCAAGCTCTCATTTGGTTGAAGAGTTTATATGACTTAGTTCATGAATGTTTCTAACCATCCTAATGAATTTCAAGCGAGCAATGACAAGCATAATGTAAAATACGTTGAAACTTACCCCCGGCGGACCGCGCCGTGCCTTATGAGACTTACCATGTTCTTCCCTGTCAATTGTTATCATTTTCATACCAAGTGCAATATTACGTGTGATTGGTCACTGGCATAACAAGCCATCCTGGACTCTATAGCTTTTGTTAGCCGGGGCCCTTGCAGCGCAAATAGCGAGCCCCGCTGCAAGTCCCCGCTTAACCCGTGCTATCATCCAGCACAGCTATACACCGTGTTTCCTTTCTTAGCCGAAATGGTCCCATGGCCTTGGGTTGCCGTTACGGGGAAACTTTCTTGTCGACAAGTTGTCCAATGACCGAGTTCAGACAATATTTAGTTATTAAGGTCTAGCCTACATTCTCTTTGAAACTTGATCATTTCACCGTATCCGTGCCCTTGCATTCATTCTTTCATCCGCAACAACACTATCGATTTGCCTAAGAAGGGGTCAAGAAGAGAAGGGTCAGCCACTCACCTTGAGTTTACTTCGGCGAGAGAACTTGTTGGTCGCGATAGACGTCGCCTACACGATTACCTGAAATCGCACAAGCAACCGATTAGAACACTGTATTATTCAAGGAGTTCGATAGAAAATGCGAGTTCGAAATGCAAGCCATAAAAACCATCGAAAACATTCATGAAAACGCTTCAGAAAACAAACCAAAACCATCGTAAGCGGCATGAAAAGCAGAGCAACGAGGTCTCTCCTGACTCAGCCGCAGAGTCAATCCTCGATACACAATCCGCTGAATATGGACTTGGTTTCGAAGAAGACATTCCATAACGAGGAATGGATCTTAATTAATTCAACCGTTTTCGTTCGATCGACTCGGTCGATCCCGACCTATCGGTACCGACCGAATCGATAGTGACAGTGTTCCTTTCTTGCGTACCCCGTGGATAGAGTACGGGGCACGATGTAGGGACGGGGCACTACACCATAACCAACTAAGAAAAAGTTTCTTCCTCGAAACTTAAAATAGAACCTACCTCTACGAGAACAATGAAGGGAACTTCTCCTTCATTTCTGACTCAAGCTCCCACGCCGACTCCTCGACTGAATGGTTTCTCCAGAGGACGGACTAGAGGAATAGCACGATTGCGGAGAAGTTATCCTTGTGCTCCAAGATTTGCACCGGCTCTTCGACATATGACAAGTCCGTCTTCAGGTCCAGCTTACCCAAATCTACCACATGTCCCGGATATGTACGTACTTTCGTAATTGTGAGACGTGGAAGACGTCATGTACCTCTGACAATGCAGGCGCAAGGCGAGTTGGTAAGCTACCGGGGCGACTCGCTTAATATTTCGAATGGGCCAACAAATCTTGGGCTCAACTTTCTTTCGCACCGAACCGGGAAACTCCACGCATAGGCACCTTCAGGAATACATTATCGCCTTCCGAGAACTCGAGGGGGCGTCGGTGCGTGTCGGCATAGCTTTTATGCCGCTTTGTGCTATCTTCAATCTCTCTCGTATCAACTTGACCTTCTGCACAGTCTGCTCCACCAGCTCCGGACCAAGTATCTGCCGTTCCCCGACTTCATCCTAGCAAATGGGTGATCTGTACTTCCGGCCGTACAAAGCTTCATACGGCGCCATTTGGATGCTGGATTGATAGCTGTTGTTGTATGCAAACTCGACCAGCGGTAGATGGACGTCCCAACTTGACTTCAAGTCGATCGCACAGAGTCGTAACATGTCTTCGAGAATTTGGTTCACCCGCTCTGTTTGGCCGTCAGTCTGAGGATGATAAGCAGAGCTGAACTTCAACTTGGTCTCCAGTGCTGAATGAAGACTACTCCAGAAGCGTGCTACGAACCGTCCATCCCGATCAGAGATAGAAACTGGGACCCCGTGCAGCCAAACTATTTATCAAGGTATATCTGAGCAAGGCGGTCGACGCTCCAAGTAACTTTGATGGCGATAAAGTACGCTGACTTGGTTAGTCGATCGACGATGACCCAGACGACGTCGTTTCCCACGGCGTCCTCGGCAAGCCAACAACGAAGTCCATAGTGATGTGATCCATTTCTACTCTGGAATGGCAAGGTTCTGCATCTCCCCGCCCGGTCGCTGGTGTTCGGCTTTGACTTGCTGACAGGCCATACATTTTGACACAAAGGCGCTACGTTCCTCTTCATGTCGTGCCACCAAAAGACAACGCGGAGGTCCTTATACATCTTGGTGCTGCCAGGATACAAAGAGTATTTTGCATAATGCGCTCCGACATTATCTCCTTTCTAAGTTCTGCGTCGTCGGTACGCATAGCCGTCCCTTCACGCAATACTCTCGACTCGTCTCTGCAAAGTCGGACGCTTTTCCTATCGATATCAGCTTCCGTATCTTCTCCAGGTAGGGGTCGTCCTTCTGTGCAGACTTGATCCTCTCCAGTAGGCTCGGTTCCACCCGCAGTTGCGCCAGTTTTACGTCTCTGAAACGAACTCGGAGCTCGATGCCCATACCTTCCAAGTCATACAGCAGTCGATCGTTGATGCATAACGAAGCTAAGTACTTTCGACTCAGCACATCCGCTACCACATTTCCTTGTCGACGTGTAGTCGATTGATAAGTCATAGTCTTTGATTAGTTCGAGCCATCGCCTATGCCGCAAATTCAGTTCTTTCTGGGTGAAGAGATACTTGAGGCTTTTGTGGTCCGTATAAATCGTGCACGTCATGCCATAGAGATAGACGCCATAGCATCAATGCGAACACAATTGCCGCTAGTTCTAGGTCGTGCGTGGGGTAGTTCTTCTCGTGCGGCTTCAACTGCCGGGAAGCAAAAGATATCACCTTATCCCACTGCATGAGCACACACCCAAGCCCTGGCCAGAAGCATCGCTGAAGATTTGAAATCCCTCCGTCCCTTCAGGAAGAGCAAGTATCGGGGCCGAAACGAACCGTTGTTTGAGCTCCTGGAAGGAAGCTTCACAGTCGTCTGACACTTGAATGCGACTCCTTTCTGGGTGAGGCGAGTCAACGGCGATGCAATCTTCGCGAAGTCCTTCACGAAGCGTTAGTAGTATCCCGCTAAGCCTAGGAAGCTTCGAATTTCGCTAACTGATGCGGGCCGTTTCCAATCAGCAACTGCCTCGACTTTCTTCGGATCGACTGCGATGCGCGGCGGAGATGATGTGCCCAAGGAATGAGACGATGTTTAGCCAGAACTCGCACTTGCTCATCTTCGCGTACAACTGATTCTCTCGAAGGGTTTGAAGTACCGTCTGTAGATGCTCTGCATGTTGCGCTCGATCCTTCGAGTAGACGAGGATGTCGTCGATGAAGACTACTACGAACTTGTCAACGAACGGACGGAATACCCGATTCATTAGATCCATGAAGACGGCAGGGGCGTTTGTCAGACCGAACGACATTACCAAGAACTCGTAGTGGCCATAACGAGTGCGGAAGGCAGACTTCGGCACGTCATCTGGCTTAACTTTCAGTTGGTGGTAATCCGATCGTAGATCAATCTTCGAAAATACCGTTGTATGGAGCTGGTCGAACAGGTCGTCGATGCGGGGCAGGGGGTATTTGTTTCGGACGATGGCTTTATTCAATTCCCGATAGTCGATGCAGAGTCGCATCGATCCATCCTTCTTTTTCACGAACAGCACGGCGCCCTCGGTGAGACACTCGGACGGATAAACCCTCTGTCGAGCAATTCCTGAAGTATGCCTTCAATTCTTTTAATTCTGCAGGGGCCATTCTGTACGGAGCCTTCGAGATCGGCCGGGTGTCGGGGAATGTGTCGATGGTGAACTCTATTTCTCGATCGGGCGGCATGCCGGGTAGCTCGTCCGGAAACATCTTGGAATTCTGCCACAACGTCGGTCTGACCCGCGTTTGCACCATCCTGTCGCTTGTCTCGAACGGAGGCTAGATAGCCTTCGCACCCGAATGCAGCATCCGCCGAGCAGATATTGCGGAGATCACCATGCAGGTCGGTGACGCCTCACCACACGAGTAGGAATTCAGGCACTCCAGGTATGCGGAATGTGACCTTTTTTTCAGCGCTGTCTATGGTTGCGTTGCACGGCCCGAGCCAATCCATTCCCAGAATGATGTCAAAGTCCTTTATGTCTAGAACTATCACGTCCAGACCGATCCTTTGACTGCCTATACAGATAATCCGCCGGCGCAAGCAAAGTTTGTGAGAATTGGTGTGCCCGAAGGCGTACTTAGGCTAAGGTCGAGATCTAATAATATTACAGGGAATTTGTGCTCGGCGGCAAAGTCCGCCGATATAAAACTATGTGAAGCGCCTGAATCGAATAATACACGAGCAGGCACATTATTGAATTTTAGTATACCTGACACTACTGTATCTGATGCCAGCACTTCGTCTCGAGTCATGGCGTAAAGCGGCCCTGAGTGTTGGGGCGACAATCTTGGCCATTTTATGGTGCAAGTTGAGTGGGCGGAGGAGGTTAGGGCGCCTGCCCTCGATTCTCTTGGCGGTATTGTTGTGGTGATGCGTTGGGACAATTTGGTCTTCGGCCCATGCAGTCTCGAGCTCGGTGGCCCTTTCTCCAAAACGAAACATGCTCCCCCGGTGAAGCAGTGGTTGGCATCGTGTTCGAGATTGTTGCACTTGGTGCATCGAGGTAGTGGGTTCTGCCCTCTATAGCTGCCGTTGTTTGGACGCTTTGACGAGTAATTGTTGCCTCCCGTATAGCTAGGACGTTTGTGATTGGAGTGGCGCACAACGTCGTCAGCACCGGAAGGATGCAGGTTCTCAAGGCGGAGGGCGTGATTCAGAGCCTCGCCCACGTCTTGTACTCCGGACCCCGACATGCGCACCGATAGTGTCGCAGACCCACTTCGAACTATCGCATATGGCACTCTTCAGTAGGCAGAAACTGGCTAGTAAACTTAGACAACTTGTTGAATTTTGTAGCGTACTGTTCCACTGTCCTGCTCCCTTGCTTCAACTGCATGAATTCATTCTCCTTCGCTTGACGAATGGCTGACGGAAGGTACTGGACTTCAAAAGCTTTGCGGAACGTGGCCCAAGAGATCAACGCGGTGGTTGTCCGGTCGGATCGCTCGCTTGCGCACGGCCCACCAGTCGTGCGCGTTCAACTGTAGTTGAAGTTGTGCGCAGGCGACTTGCTTCGATTCTTCAATGCCAAGAAGCTGAAGTGATCTTCCAGCTCTTCCAACCAGTCGATCGCCATGGAAGGGCCTTCGGTACCGCTGAAGGAAGTGCGGTACGCCTTCTTGAATTCTGACACTTCAAAGTTGTACTTTTTGGTGCCGCTGGTTGACGCTCGGGCTCCTCCGTATCGACTTCAATGGGCTGGATCGTCGGCACGGTGGCAGCAGGTATGGTGACAGTAGGCGCAGTCGCAAAATTTATTGGCCGCCATTGTCTGGACGATCTGCTGCAGGGTATCTAACTGCTTTTGTTGAAGTTAGGCATGTGCGTCAAAGTGAGCTTCGAAGCAAGCTTCGAACTGGGCCTGTCGTTCCTCTACCTGTTGATGCAGGTTCTCGGACTGGTTTCGCTGTGCCTCCATCATGCGCAGTATCCTTTCGATGGTATCGTTAGAAGGTCCGGCCCGCGGACGATGCGAACTACTAGAGCCGCTAGAAGCGCTCTGTTCTTGCTCGGCCGTGGGTTCCGTCACTTCTGCAATACGAAGGCAAACGCACCAGTCTCAATTTATTATGGACTCATTGCATGGAACAACTTATCTCATGATGCGAGGTCAAAGGTTTGAAACTCTAGACACGAGGCCAAAGGATGTAAAGCCGTGCTCTGATACCATTATGTCACACCCCGATTCCGTAAAATCGATAGTCGTCCCCCGGGCGTGATGCCGTGCGAACCTAAGTTGCGATTGCACAAGGCATAGTCATAAGGTTATCCGAAACACAACATCAAGTTAGAGTACGCAGAGAAATTGAATAACACATTTGAAATAGAAATAGACTTTTCATTGATGATAATAGAACTTTACATAGACTTCTTTACAATCATTGTCGCGCGGGCTATGTCATATCCCTATTTTAAAATAGGTATATGACCGTATTTCGTATTTGGGTGGTTTTCAGATTTCGTATTGGTTTAAAAATTTATTTTTCTGGATTAGGATTTGTTTTCGTCGTAGGGTCTGGACTCTTGGTTATCGTTACCGTATTAATTTACGGTTTGTATTATTTTATTATTATTTTGGAGTTGGTGTTTTAGTTCCATTGTTATAATTATTCTTATTATTATTATTGATTTTATTACCTAACCTAACTCCTCCCCTTACCTAACCCTAACCCAACCCATGCACTCATCTCTCTCTCTCCCCTACACGAACAGTCGCCACCCCTCCCTCACTCTTCTCTCTCCCCCTCTCCGATCCCTCATCTCCTCTTCCCCACTTCTCAGTTCTCTCTCTCACTCGCTCTCAGCCCCCTCTCCCTTCCGATCTCTCTTCCCCTTTCCCTCGAGCTCCCGCTCGCCCCTGCGCCCGGCCAGCTCCGCCGCGGCCATGCCCCGCCGCCACCATCACCCACCAGCACCGCCACCGCCTTCGCCGCCTCCCTGAGCTCCCTCTTCCCGGAGCCGCCACCGCCGGCCACCGTCTCGTCACCACTTCCGCGACCACCACTGCCCCCTTTCTCCTCCGGCCCCTGAGTGCCGCCGGCGCCCTCGTTTCACCGCCACCGCCCTCATCATCGTCGCCGTTCCCCCACAGCCGCCTCCTCCGCCGCGACCAGTGCCACCCTCATCGCCGCCGCCGCCGTCTCCCTCTCGGTCGGCCTCCTCCGTCGCCACCAGCACCCCCACCGCTGCTGCTGCTGTCCCCTCCGTCGGAGCCCGACCGACCCGGTGAGCCCGATCTCCTCCGCCCTTCCTTTCCTCTTCTCCCCGGTGGCCAGCACCACCGCCGTGTCGTTGCCGTGCCCGGGCCAGCACCGCCTCGAGCGGCGGGACGCCCTTGGGCCCCGCGCTGCTCGAGCAGCGAGCCAGCCTTGGGCTGCGTGCTCTTCGGGCCACATGCCTCGGTGCGTGCTGCCTCGAGCAGTGCGCTGCTCGGTCGCGTACGCCTCGTTCTGCGTATGCTTCGGTTTGCGTGCTTATTAGTTTTCGTGCACCCTCGATTCACGCGCTGCCTTGGGCAGCGGGACGCCTCGAGCCCCGCTGCCTCGGGCACCGTGCCCCATTGGTTTGCGTGTTGCCTCGTTTATGTGTCTCGGCCTTTGTGCCCATCTCGGTTTTTGTGCCGCTCCGATTTGCGTACCGTACCGATTTACGTGCCGCCTTGGTTTACGTATCACCTTGGACTCTGCACCGCATCGATTTGCGTGCATACGTCGACTTGTATGTCGCATTGATTTTGCTTCCTTGAATCTCGCTCCGTCTCGATTTGCGTACATGCCCCGATTTGCGTGTGGCATTGATTCGTGCGCCATCCCGATATTCGTGATTTCCTCGATCTACGTGCACGTCTCGATTTACGTGCACATTGTCTCCTGTTCATCTCGATTCTCGTGTGCGTCTCGATATACGTGTACGTCTCGGTTTGCGTCCGTGTCGGTCCGCGTGCCTCGGTTTTCGTGCCAGATCCCTGTGCTGCTTGCGGGACCCGTACGGTATAGCCTCCTGCCATCCTCCGTGCTTCCTTATTATTTTATTATTTAATTCTGAATTGTTATTATGGTTCTGAGGACCTCGATGGACGTGCTAGCTTGGATCCAGATCGCCGGAAGACTTGCTTACCTAGCCGAGCCCTCTAGGCAAGTATCCCTTGCTCATCGGCGGCTCTTGCCATCTCTCCTGGATTTTATTGTATTTAATTTATTGTAAATGTATAACCATGAGTAGTGTAGCTTAGCAGTAGAACTGCCATGAAAACCTAGATTAGCTTGGTCCGATACCGGGATAGACCGTATCGGACAACTCGGATGGGTCATCCACACCTCCGAGGACACGAGCACGACTCACATGTATGGATTGTCCCCATATGCCCCGTGTCCGACTCACGGTCGGGTAACGGCTTTGGCTAACTGTTTCTATGACTTTGTTTGTGGCTTGGATATGACTGTGGGTCTTGGTGCACCCTGCATGGCGATTCTTGCTGCATGTGTTGGTTTGGCACCCAGTACGCATTGTAGTGGCTGGAGGCCGAGACTTAGTGTTCTCGGCTAGGGTTGGTGCCCAGTACGCATCGTAGTGCTACTGGAGGTCGAGACTTAGTGTTCTCGAATTGCGATTCTGCGGCGGGTTGCGCCGAGTGGATTTTAGCCCCAATTTGTATGGTGCTCCCGTCCAGAATACAAAGGAGACTCTGCCGATTTTTCCAGAATTCCCGGTTGGGAATTTGGTTCGAAGGATTGGGCAGTGCCACTTTGGTTTGCGGACTGAACTCATGCATGTTCTTCTTGGTATAGTATCCCTGATCTCATTGCCTGCTAGGTAGACTCCCGACTAGATTAGTCGCCTAGCGTCTTGATCTGTCACGTCCACGGATTGTGTAAGGAGAGCGGTTCTACTCGGGTGAAGGTCTGCAACCCTGGTCCTTGTTTGGTTTAAGGGTTGTGGATCTGATCCAGAGGGGTTCACGCAATCCTTGCCTTTTCGACGGTATCATCCATTGGACTCTTGACTCGTGACTCTTCCTTTAGATGGTGTTCTAGTTTAGTTTGTTATCCCATTGTCTGTCCTGTCCCGATTGTGTAAGAGAGTGTTCTACTCGGGTGAGGGTCTGCAACCCTGGTCCTTTTGGTTTAAGGGTTGCGGATCTGATCCAGAGTGGTTCACACAATCCTTGCCATCTTCCGACGGCGTTGATTAGTGTTGACCCGTGTGTTGGGATTATGATCTTATTCGAGGATTGACTATGAGGAGATAGGATATTGAGATAGTGATTATGGTAGACTAAGTGGATTCTTAGATGGTGTTGCTAGTCTTTGGTGATGTTCTAATTTGATCAGATATGTCTTTGAGGACTTTTGGATTTTGATACTGGTGCGAGTGTCTCGGAACGAGGAGAATATCGAGGGTATTATTATATGATTTTTACTCGACTTCCCAAACGCCTAAATCCGGTGCCTTTGTGTATTCCGGTAGTTAGAGAACCTGGTTTGATTTCTGTGTCTTGGTAGTTGAGGGGCTTGTTTTCTAGTGGCTTGTGATCATTGACTAGGAGGATTCTTGTGAGTCTGAGGGCCTAGCATTGTTAGGGGAATGAGATTGGTATTTGGTGGTTGTCTTTATTAACGTGATATTCACTCCCTCATGGATGAGAGACACTTGATAGATTGATTTGGTGGATAGACCGACTTGATGATTGGAGCTGTAGGCTCCCATATATGCTTGAGATGTTATTATAGTAGAGGTTCTGGTCTTGTACTTGACCTGATATCCATGCCACGATGTGGGCAGATGACTTCTTGTGACTGACAGAGTTGTCCTTGTCCCAGACCTGACTACCTGTATCCGTGCTATAAGTCCAGCTTACTGTGAGGTACTGGCCCTGACCTTGCACTGCGGTGCCCTTTGTCTATTGGCACTTTGAGGTGCTACTTCCATGATTATATGGCATTGCGATGCCATCTTGATATTCTGGCTATGTTATATGATTACCTGCACGGGTATCTGGTAGTTGGCCTATCGTTTTAGCGTGGTTAGGATTGCTTGCTTGGTTGCATAACACTAAGGATGGATCACAACTGGGACTATAGGTGCCGAGGCTGATTCTTACTTAGCGTTCTCGTACTGAGGTACGACATCTAGGAGGATGAGCATGTGACCACGGCATGTGATTCCGGATAAATGTAGGGTTAATCTAGGCAACTAAAAATGGTAGAAGCATTAGGAGGGAAAGAATCCCGAGATCGTGCATTACCGGCCGCCACAGGCTCGTCCTGGCACGTCGGGGTTGGCCGCCAGGATATGGCAGTATCCGACTACTATATGCTTAGCACGGTGGCCTTCCGAGGGACCGTGCATACCTACCTGCTATGCGTTATTTGGCCTCGCTAGCCCTTGCGGGATATGGCACGATCTGAGGATTCCTATATTGCATTGTTGGGGTAACCCAACCTCCACATAGACAGCCGTAGGCATTTGAGTGGCCGCTTATTTATATAATTGTTTGGCTTGTTGCTTGCTAAGCTGGCTGGCACGTAACGCTGTCCCGGTGCAGTAATTCATTCCCTTGTTCTTGTTTGATGTAGGGATGGTTACTGTTCCGATAGACTACGAGTTCCAGTTGGCAATGCAAGCATTAGTGGATGTTAGGATGACTGTGATGATTGTTGGTTACTTACGTACTAGTAATTGGATTGCTACCTTATATTCTGTAATCGTGCGTTGGTACCGCACGATCCCTTACCTTATTTACTGTTTTTACATGCTATTCCTGTCATATATATCCTGCTGGTTTCTTCGCCCGTCCTTGAGCCTTCCTTTGGTACTTGCTACGGTTGGCCTGACCAACCCTGGATTGTTCCCAGATTGCCTGTGACCGACCATGTGGATCTTCCAGACTTGACTTGGAGGACGTGCTTCAGTTCCTGACCATGAGGAACTGTGCGGAAAGGTATTCTTGTCTACATTATTCTTATTGTAGACTCTCTGATTATCTATGAGTATTTCCTATTTTTATATGATTATCTCTCTTGTCGTTATTTATCGATTATTGCATGTGGATATGAGATCAGATTTAGGCCATAGACTGCTTGCATGCTAGGATACCCAGCAAGATTGACAGCCACGATCGCCGTATGACGTTTTATACCTCATACGGAGTAGCTGGCCTAGTCCGTCCCAGTATTTCGGTACTGGGGCGTGACAAGGTTTTAGTGGTGGCCCATGCAGGTCTTTTTGAGATATTGTTGGGTATCACATGATTGTTGATCTCAGTCCACTATTCCTTGGGATTCTAACTTGCTACACTTGCCCTTCGCTCCCTTGAACTTGTGAATTGGTCCCCATCTCTACCTGGACCTATTTTGCTTTGCCCTGTCTCATTGTTGTTATCTACCCCTGATCCTTGTTTGATCGATGTGATCCTATAGTTGGTCATGTCGATCGTTTTATCCGATGAGATGTCATCTTATCTCCATCGTTGGGTTACTTGATTATCTGTCTTGGGTTCTGTACTCTCTACCGGTGTTTCACCTTGGTTGATTTCTTGTTATCCCTTTGTGCGTTGACTTCGTGTTGACTTAGTATCATTATCGCCCTCTTCGAGCGTTGGCTGGATTGCTGCGGAATGAAGATTCCATCTGGACTCTGAGATTGGATATTTTAACATTTGTTGAGTATCCAGTGGATGTTCTTGTATGAATTCAGCTCCTTTGATTCGGGATATTCCGGACTCATGATTATCTATTTCAATATTATTTTGTTTATAGATATACTTTCTATACATTACATTTTGATATGGATCCTTGGTTTGGAATATTTTTCTACGGATATGGAGTATTTTCCTAGAAAAGCTATCTTGTGGTTATTATTGAAGATATTTTCGGATGTGTGTTACGATTCACCTGGATTTTGGATTTCGATGGTTTTCTAGGACTCGTTATACTGTTAGAGATTTTGTGATTTTAGTGATTCGGATATTTGGGTTATGGAATTGATTCGTTTTGGGTATTTGTCAAAGTACCGGGTGACCCTAGTATACCATGACGGCGTGGTAACGAAAGTTGCAGCCGCTCGATTATAGTATCCTGATGCATCTTTTGCAGCCATTCCGGATGGCGTGGCAAGGAAAGATCATGACATATTTTCGGATATTAGGAACTACGGTCGCCGGTTTGAGACATGTATCCTTTATTTTATGATTTTGTTGATTTTCATGCAGCGGGGATTTCAGGTTTTTGATATTGTTTTCAATATTTCGTACTTGTTTTGATCTATGGGGCTTTGATTTTCGAGGTCCTATTTGGTGTTTTGGATTTACTTCATGAGTTGATTTGTGTAGCTAGACATTTTCTCTTTGATGTTTTCATATTGAGATTTTGTTCGTTTCTTATTGTGTTACTTGATTTCTGTAAGGGGGTAGAGTTTTCATGGTACCTATATGTACTAGTTTTGAAAATCTTATGTACATGATTTCGAAATTTCGAGGACAAATTTTTGTAAGGTGGGTAGGATGTCATATCCCTATTTTAGAAATAGGTATATGACCGTATTTCGTATTTGGGTGGTTTTCAGATTTCGTATTGGTTTAAAATTTATTTATTTTTCTGGATTAGGATTTGTTTTCGTCGTAGGGTCTGGACTCTTCGGTTATCGTTACCGTATAATTTACGGTTTGTATTATTTTATTATTATTTTGGAGTTGGTGTTTTAGTTCCATTGTTATAATTATTCTTATTATTATTATTGATTTTATTACCTAACCTAACTCCTCCCCTTACCTAACCCTAACCCAACCCATGCACTCATCTCTCTCTCCCTACACGAACAGCCGCCACCCCCTCCCTCACTCTTCTCTCTCCCCTCTCCCGATCCCTCACTCTCCTCTCCCCCACTTCTCAGTTCTCTCTTCTCACTCGCTCTCAGCCCCCTCTCCCTTCCGATCTCTCTTCCCCTTCCCTCGAGCTCCCGCTCGCCCCTGCGCCCGGCCAGCTCCGCGCGGCCATGCCTCCGCCGCCACCATCACCCACCAGCACCGCCACCGCCTTCGCCGCCTCCTCCCTGAGCTCCCTCTTCCCGGAGCCGCCACCGCCGGCCACCGTCTCCGTCACCACTTCCGCGACCACCACTGCCCCCTTTCTCCTCCGGCCCCCTGAGCGCCGCCGGCGCCCTCGTCTTCACCGCCACCGCCCTCATCGTCGTCGTCTCCCCACAGCCGGCCTCCTCCGCCGCGACCAGCGCCACCCTCATCGCCGTCGCCGCCGTCTCCCTCTCGGTCGGCCTCCTCCGTCGCCACCAGCACCCCCACCGCTGCTGCTGCTGTCCCCTCCGCCGGAGCCCGACCGACCCGGTGAGCCCCGATCTCCTCCGCCCTTCCTTTCTCTTCTCCCCGGTGGCCAGCACCACCGCCGTGTCGTTGCCGCGCCCGGGCCAGCACCGCCTCGAGCGGCGGGACGCCCTTGGGCCCCGCTGCTCGAGCAGCGAGCCAGCCTTGGGCTGCGTGCTCTTCGGGCCATGCCTCGGTGCACGTGCTGCCTCGAGCAGTGCACTGCTCGGTCCGCGTGCGCCTCGTTCTGCGTATGCTTCGGTTTGCGTGCCTTATTGGTTTTCGTGCACCCTCGATTCACGCGCTGCCTTGGGCAGCGGGACGCCTCGAGCCCCGTGCTGCCTCGGGCACCGTGCCCCATTGGTTTGCGTGTTGCCTCGTTTATGTGTCTCGGCCTTTGTGCCCATCTCGGTTTTGTGCCGCTCGATTTGCGTACCCGTACCGATTTACGTGCCGCCTTGGTTTGCGTATCACCTTGGACTCTGCACCGATCGATTTGCGTGCAAGTTCGACTTGTATGTCGCATTGATTTGCGTGCTTCCTTGAATCTCGCTCCGTCTCGATTTGCGTACATGCCCCGATTTGCGTGTGGCATTGATTCGTGCGCCATCCCGATATTCGTGATTTCTTCGATCTACGTGCACGTCTCGATTTACGTGCACGTTGTCTCCTGTTATCTCGATTCTCGTGCGCATCTCGATATACGTGTACATCTCGGTTTACGTGTCCGTGTCGGTCCGCGTGCCTCGGTTTTCGTGCCAGATCCCTGCGCTGCTTGCGGGACCCGTACGGTATAGCCTCCTGCCATCCTCCGTGCTTCCTGTTATTATTTTATTATTTAATTCTGATGATTGTTATTATGTGTTCTGAGGACCTCGATGGACGTGCTAGCTTGGATCCAGATCGCCGAAGACTTGCTTACCTAGCCGAGCCCTCTAGGCAAGTATCCCTTGCTCATCGGCGGCTCTTGCCATCTCTCCTGGATTTTATTGTATTTAATTTATTGTAAATGTATAACCATGAGTAGTGTAGCTTAGCAGTAGAACTGCCATGAAAACCTAGATTAGCTTGGTCCGATACCGGGATAGACCGTATCGGACAACTCGGATGGGTCATCCACACCTCCGAGGACACGAGCACGACTCACATGTATGGATTGTCCCCATATGCCCCGTGTCGACTCGTGGTCGGGTAACGGCTTTGGCTAACTGTTTCTATGACTTTGTTTGTGGCTTGGATATGACTGTGGGTCTTGGTGCGCCCTGCGTGGCGATTCTTGCTGCATGTGTTGGTTTGGCGCCCAGTACGCATTGTAGTGCTGCTGGAGGCCAAGACTTAGTGTTCTCGGCTAGGGTTGGTGCCCAGTACGCATCGTAGTGCTACTGGAGGTCGAGACTTAGTGTTCTCGAATTGCGATTCTGCTGGTGGGTTGCGCGAGTGGATTTTAGCCCCAATTTGTAGGGTGCTCCCGTCCAGAATACAAAGGAGACTCTGCCGGATTTTTCCAGAATTCCCGGTTGGGAATTTGGTTCGAAGGATTGGGCAGTGCCACTCCTTTGGTTTGCGGGACTGAACTCATGCATGTTCTTCTTGGTATAGTATCCCTGATCTCATTGCCTGCTAGGTAGACTCCCGACTAGATTAGTCGCCTAGCGTCTTGATCTGTCCCGTCCGCCAATTGTGTAAGGAGAGCGGTTCTACTCGGGTGAAGGTCTGCAACCCTGGTCCTTTTGGTTTAAGGGTTGTGGATCTGATCCAGAGGGGTTCACGCAATCCTTGCCTTTTCGACGGTATCACCCATTGGACTCTTGACTCGTGACTCTTCCTTTAGATGGTGTTCTAGTTTAGTTTGTTATCCCATTGTCTGTCCTGTCCGCCGGATTGTGTAAGGAGAGTGGTTCTACTCGGGTGAGGGTCTGCAACCCTGGTCCTTGTTTGGTTTAAGGGTTGCGGATCTGATCCAGAGTGGTTCACACAATCCTTGCCATCTTCCGACGGCGTTGATTAGTGTTGACCCGTGTGTTGGGATTATGATCTTATTCGAGGATTGACTATGAGGAGATAGGATATTGAGATAGTGATTATGGTAGACTAAGTGGATTCTTAGATGGTGTTGCTAGTTCTTTGGTGATGTTCTAATTTGATCAGATATGTCTTTGAGGACTTTTGGATTTTGATACTGGTACGAGTGTCTCGCGGAACGAGAGAATATCGAGGGTATTATTATATGATTTTTACTCGACTTCAAACGCCTAAATCCGGTGCCTTTGTGTATTCTGGTAGTTAGAGAACCTGGTTTGATTTCTGTGTCTTGGTAGTTGAGGGGCTTGTTTTCTAGTGGCTTGTGATCATTGACTAGGAGGATTCTTGTGAGTCTGAGGGCCTAGCATTGTTAGGGGGAATGAGATTGGTATTTGGTGGTTGTCTTTATTAACGTGATATTCACTCCCTCATGGATGGGAGACACTTGATAGATTGATTTGGTGGATAGACCGACTTGATGATTGGAGCTGTAGGCTCCCATATATGCTTGAGATGTTATTATAGTAGAGGTTCTGGTCTTGTACTTGACCTGATATCCATGCCACGATGTGGGCAGATGACTTCTTGTGACTGACAGAGTTGTCCTTGTCCCAGACCTGACTACCTGTATCCGTGCTATAAGTCCAGCTTACCCTGTGAGGTACTGGCCCTGACCTTGCACTGCGGTGCCCTTTGTCTATTGGCACTTTGAGGTGCTACTTCCTGATTATTGGCATTGCGATTGCCATCTTGATATTCTGGCTATGTTATATGATTACCTGCACGGGTATCTGGTAGTTGGCCTATCGTTTTAGCATGGTTAGGATTGCTTGCTTGCTTGTTGCATAACACTAAAGATTGATCACAACTGGGACTATAGGTGCCGAGGCTGATTCTACTTAGCGTTCTCGTACTGAGGTACGACATCTAGGAGGATGAGCATGTGACCACGGCATGTGATTTCGGATAAGTAGGTTAATCTAGGCACTAAAATGGTAGAAGCATTGGGAGGAACGGAATCCCGAGATCGTGTATTACCGGCCGCCACAGGCTCGCCTGCGCGTCGGGGCTGGCCGCCACGAATATGGCAGTATCCGACTACTATATGTACTCCTGCTTAGCACGGTGGCCTTCCGAGGGACCGTGCATACCTACCTGCTATGCGTTATTGGCCTCGCTAGCCCTTGCGAGATAGCACGATCTGAGGATTCCTATATTGCATTGTTGGGTAACCCAACCTCCACATAGACAGCCGTAGGCATTTGAGTGGCCGCTTATTTATATAATTGTTTGCTTGTTGCTTGCTAAGCTGGCTGGCACGTAACGCTGTCCCGGTGCAGTAATTCTTCCTTGTTCTTGTTTGATGTAGGGGTTACTGTTCCGATGATACTACGAGTTCCAGTTGGCAATGCAAGCATTAGTGGATGTTAGTGACGTGTGATTGTTGGTTACTTACGTACTAGTAATTGGATTGCTACCTTATTCTGTAATCGTGCTTGGTACCGCACGATCCCTTACTTATTACTATTTTACATGCTATTCCTGTCATATTATATCCTGCTGGTTTTCTTCGCCCGTCCTTGAGCCTTCCTTTCTGGTACTTGCTACGGTTGGCCTGACCAACCCTGGATTGTTCCCAGATTGCCTGTGACCGACCATGTGGATCTTCCAGACTTGACTTGGAGACGTGCTTCATTCCTGACCATGGAGGAACGTGCGAAAGGTATTCTTGTCTACATTATTTCTTATTGTAGACTCCTGATTATCCTATGAGTATTTCCTGTTTTCATATGATTATCTCTCTTGTCGTTATTTCATCGATTATTGCATGTGGATATAGATCAGATTTAGGCCATAGACTGCTTGCATGCTAGGATACCCAGCAAGATTGACAGCCACGATCGCCGTATGACGTTTTATACCTCATACGGAGTAGCTGGCCTAGTCCGTCCCAGTATTTCGGTACTGGGGCGTGACAGGCTACATCATGACTCGACTTACAAAATGAACGTCGATGAGATAGTCGTTCCATACATTACATCCCTTCTTACAAGCAAAACCATTACACATTTCCACCTGCTATCGTGGGAAGTCGAGTCGCCATCTTTTCTTTTGGACTGAGTGCGGGTCTTCTTCAAAAGGAAATCCAGAAACAAGCCTTCACACGCGGACGAGGCTTCAAAAGGGTTCACTTCGCCTTGAGCTTTTAGGTGGCACGCCCTTCGTGGTTCGGGGTACCTGCGTGGAGAGTGAGGATCAGTACATTACACTTTGTACTGGTGCGTGGCAAATTAAGTTCCAAGCTCTCATTTGGTTGAAGAGTTTATATGACTTAGTTCATGAATGTTTCTAACCATCCTAATGAATTTCAAGCGAGCAATGACAAGCATAATATAAAAATACGTTGAAACTTACCCCCGGTGGACCGTGCCGTGCCTTATGAGACTTATCATGTTCTTTCCTGTCAATTATTATTTTTCATACCAAGTACAATATTACGTGTGATTGGTCACTAGCATAACAAGCCATCCTGGACTCTATAGCTTTTGTTAGTCGGGGCCCTTGCAGCGCAAGTAGCGAGCCCCGCTGCAAGTCCGCTTAACCCGTGCTATCATCCAGCATAGCTATACACCGTGTTTCCTTTCTTGGCCGAAACGGTCCCATAGCCTTGGGTTGCCGTTACGGGGAAACTTTACCTTGTCGACAAGTTGTCCAATGACCGAGTTCAGACAATATTTAGTTATTAAGGTCTAGCCTACATTCTCTTTGAAACTTGATCATTTCATCGTGTCCATGCCCTTGCATTCATTCTTTCATCTGCAACAACACTATCGATTTGCCTAAGAAGGGGTCGAGAAGAGAAGGGTCAGCCACTCACCTTGAGTTTACTTCGGCGAGAGAACTTGTTGGTCGCGATAGACGTCGCCTACGATTACCTGAAATCGCACAAGCAACCGATTAGAACACTGCATTATTCATGGAGTTCGATAGAAAATGCGAGTTCGAAATGCAAGCCATGAAAACCATCGAAAACATTCATGAAAATACATTCAGAAAACAAAGCCAAAACCATCACAAGCGGCGTGAAAAGCAGAGCAACGGGAGGTCTCTCCAACTCAGCTGCAAAGTCAATCCTCGAGGAACAACCCTGAATATGGGACTTGGTTCCGAAGAACATTCCATAACGAGGAATGGATCTTAATTCAACCGTTCCCGTTCGATCGACTCGGTCGATCCCGACCTATCGGTCCCGACCGAATCGATAGCGACAGTGTTCCTTTCTCGCACACCCCGTGATAGAGTACGGGGCACGATGTAGGGACGGGGCACTACACTAGGCTCCCTTGGTCATGGTTAGTCTCTAGGCTTAGCAAAACTAGGGTTTAACTAGTTAACCATCAAAATCACAATTCAACATTTTAAATAGTTTTAAATTGATTAAAAATCACCAAAAATCACAACATGAGTTAAATCTTATTATTGATTAATCAAAATTATAAAAGTTTAAAATTACCTCATTTTAGAAAAGTGGGTGTTACATTTAGCAAGGGCATTTTCCGCTGACGTGTTGTAATGCCCCGCTCCGTACAGCGCATTACGCTGAGGCGTTGACTCAAAGTCGCGTTGACCGAATGAAATGTATCGATGCGAATCGATACGAGAGTTACGTTGTGCTGAGCAACGCATCGAACTAAGTCGATGCGAAGAATTATATTGTCCCAAAGTAATGCATCAAGTTGAATCGATGCGAAGCGCCGCTTTGACCCGAAGGATAAGTACGTTGAGTCGGCTCGAAGATTCTAAGAAATCGAATCGACCAAGGCGCAAGTCCAAATTGATACAAGTATTAATTTTAGTTGGTTTTATGTGCAGGCTATAAGTTTACGCTAAAATATTAGAGGTCGGCATTCTGCCTTATTCAGTAAGGGGTCCGCGAAACCAAATCGCCGCCTCGCAACGGGCTGAGACTTAGGCACGGTAAGCCAAATCGGACGTATAATTCAATGAAGCACGAAGTACTCGAATGGCTAAGACAGGAGAGTTGACCTTGCAACAAAGTTATGAAATCGAGCCGCATCGGCTCGGCAAAACGACAAGGCATAGCGACTCAAGGTAGGAGGATTGACTCTTCTTTTTACTCCTTCATTGCCTAATCAGAATATATCATTGTATGCTAAGTTAACCTATCAACGCCATGGCGTAGTCCGATCGAAAGATAAATCATAGTGTGAGTCGAACACTAGTTAGAACATTGAAATAAAACATGCATCAAATACACGAGTCGCTATGGAACATTGAATATCGCAAAGGCGAGCGCCTCGGTGCGCAAGCCACAAGAATATGGGATAATTGTATTCAGCGAGTGTCCACGAACCATTCCGTGCCTTCACGTACGAGTTAGAAAGGCTAGCACAATGAAAGACAATAGGCGAGCGTCCTAGCATGCAAGCCACGAACATTGAACACTAAGGCATAGAACATGGAAATATGGCTTTGATACGTGCACAAGTGCACAACGCGAAGGAAAAATGATAAGTGTGTCGAAACGTCCTACGTGCATAAGATCATAAAAGATGGCTTCGTTGCGAAAGAATACAGTTGCGACATGAATGTGACGAAACTGTCAGATGTGGCATGATGTCTCGAAAGGTGTTCGAGACCTTCGGGTCGTTCGGTTGACGAACATTGAGTTGAGACATAATGCCATTGAACATTGAAATGAAGTATGAAACGTAAGAACATAGAAAGTTAACGGAAGAAATACGAGATGATAAAGTCTGAGTCTCGGACTCAAGACTATGCTTGGTTGTTTGAATAATAGGGCATTGCATGGTCGAATGGAATGGACGAGAGATAATTAAGATAATCTTCCGTGCACGGAATGTTCCTCCGAACGGGCTGCGCCGGGGCACCGGGACCGTTCGGCCTAGGAGGGATATAATCTTTGATAGGTGCACATCCGTAAGTCGATTAGCACTCGGTTATAGATGTGAAAAGCCGCAAATGATGGTAGGCACGCTAAGTTTCGGTTGTTGGGGTAGCAACCCAACCCGTGAAACGTCGGGCTACCCAAATTCGAGAAAGAAAAGAACAAGAAAGAACGAAACGTCTTTAGTCCATTCCGGCGCGGATACGCCAAGACCATCATATAGTTAAGGAACGATGGGTTGAAAGTGCAGGCACTATGTGTTCCGTACATAGATCCTGCATAGAGAGCTTATAACATGACAGAAAAGATTGGGGCGTATTCACCTTGTCGGTACAAGGGTGAGTGCGTCCATGCTGGTAAGAAGTCGCGCCACGAATCAAATACGAGATTGCTTGTCTGCTTGCCTATTAAATTCGAATAACATGCTTGCCATGATAACATACTTTATCGCTTTCGAATATGCCATGAAATCGACCCTAAGGAGAACATAGCATAAGCTAAGTTGCATGATTGAACATAAATACTAAAATATTGGTTTAGAAGAAAGGTCTTTTCGTCAGTACATGCGAGGACGAACGTAATGATCATCCACCAGCTTTCATGCATGGAGCAGGAAATGGATTGCTCGCGGCGAAGCTTTGCTTCAACGCGTTAAGGCTTGGAATGCCGAAGTGTATTGAAGCGTACGATCGCATTGACGTTCGAACTTGCAACAGGATTGATGTGGCCGAGATATAGAAGGCATGACGTATGGAACGGTAAAATCCTTTGTGGGCAAGAGAGAACCTGAGTGTTGTAGCCAACCTTGCAAATTTAGTTAGGCTTGTAGCACCCAGTTTCTAAAATAAGAGTAATTTTGAAATTTTGTAATTATAATTATTTAATAATGATATTTAAACCATATTATAATTTTGGTGATTTTTTGTTAATTTAAAACTATTTAAAACTACGACTTGTGATTTTGATGTTTTGCTAGTGCAACCTTAGAGATTACTTACCTAGAGACTAACCATGATCATATGAGCCTAGCCATAGGTTTAGAACATCAAGTTAGGACTTTTTAGCCTAAAGGGTATTTTGGTAATTTACTAGGAATTATTGGATTATTGATTATGTGAATTATTATTAATTATTGTCATGAGAGCCCCTAACCTAGTTTACCCTAATCTAGAGGTTAGCCACTAACCTAGAGACTAGAGGATGGATATTACATATTAGTCAAGGTAGAAAATATCTAAGATATTTACATATGTGATATTTTCTTAAAACCCTCAAAAGATCTCAACTTGGCACCCAAGTCCTTGCCTTCACCTTGAAGGAAGGCAAGAGGACACCCCCCCTTGCCATGGTCGGCCAAGGGCACCCCCCTATCACTACCCCTTCCTATATAATCATATCAAACCCTTTACATACAAATTTACATGTTTTAAAACCTAGAAATTCCCCTTTCCATCAAACCTTCATAACTTCTTCAAATTAGCTCTAAATTCACCCAAGTCTTTTGCATTGGGACCCTACAACATTGAGGGTGCTAAGGGAGGCTAGCAAGCAAGGACACAAGGCCATTTGCAACATCCAAGTGGAGGGATACCCCCCCTACTAGCTTGATTTCTATTGGGATTTCACCAATAGGTAAATACCCTCATACATAGTTAATATTCTGTTTCTCTTCATAAATGCATGCATATAGGTATACCCTAAAACAAGTTTGGTAAAATCTAGGGTTGGTTTGGTGTCCATATCGGACACGTATCCTAGGTTAAAAAACCTTGTTTGATGAAATGCCTCAAAGAAATGGTTTTTGTGTTTTTGTGAAACAAAATACACTTTTGGGTAGCCCTAGACTAGTAGGACACGTACCCACTTGACTGAGCACGAATTGGTGTCGTGTCCGTGTCCAAAATGGACACGAACACGTTGTGCACTGAATACACACAGTGCCCTGCTCACACGTGTCTCGTACTCACTGTACAGAGCACGTGGACACGCCAAAATTGGCATGGACATGGGGGCAATGTCTGTGAACATGCCCCCAAAGTTTCACGATGTGTCATTTTGTATCGGACACGGATTCGGGGCTGCACTGGCCACACCACGCACGTTCAGTCGAAAAAATCGACTTAGACACGGACCCCGTGTCCCACGCACACGTGTCGTGGTGTCGTGTCAGGGTGACGCACGTGTAGCCCATCGTTGGGCGGACACTTGGACACGAGCACGAGGTGTGTCGTGTCCTGTGTCACGAGCACGAGACACTCGACCGCGTGCACGACGCGGTCTAAAACACACATTTTTACCCACTGATACGCGTGCCGTGTCGAGTGTAGACACCACGTGGACGCGAATCAGGGTGTTGGACACGTGCACTAACCCTAGGCGCACCTACTGACACGAGCACGTGATGTGAGTGTGTGTGTGTCGTGTCCTAGAGCTAATTGTACACGTGCACGACACAGTGCACTGTTAGTGTGTGTCTGTGTTACCCGTTTGGGTTTTTAGACACTTTGACACGTCGTGTCGCGTCGTGGTGGACACTTAAGGACACGAAGGACACGAGTATACCTAGGGGCACGATTACCAACCATTAGATTAGGGTATTAGCTTGATTTTTGGGTTGATTTAGGTTTTCCCCAAAACCAGTTAACTGAACAGTATTTCCTGTGTTTTCCAGTTTTTAAAAACGAATTTCAAATCGATTTTTGATTGATATATATATATATATATATATATATATATATATATATATATATATATATATATATATATATATATATATGCGTATTTATGTATATATACACTGTATATGTATGTATATATGTATATGAGTGTGTGGGTATATGTGTATGTGTATGTGAGTGTATATATGTATATATATAGGTATGTATAGGTGTGTGTATATGTGTATGTAACGTGAGTGTGTGTTTGTGCCTCTATTCTCAGGTTTCTGAGAATAGAAACCCCCTGTCACAGTGTTTTCACACCCCTCTCACTCATTCTCATTTACTCTCTCTCTCACTATCACTTTCCCTCTCTCACTATATATATATATATATATATATATATATATATATATATATATATATATATATATATATATATATATATATATATACATATACATATTAGTATATATATATGAGTGTATGTTATATATATGTATTATATATATAGTGTAAATATATATATTGATATATATGAGTAGTATATAGATATGTATATATATGTGATCTTGTATTGTATAGATATAGGTTTACATATGGAAACCTATGTGATTAGCCTATGGTCATAGTTACTAGCCTATGGCCATTAGGGGCTAACCCTAATTTGACCAAGTGACCCTTGACCTAGGTAGTTGACCTTGTTTGACTAGAGTTGACCAAAGTCAACCTTAGGTCAAACTTGACCTAATTGACCTAGAAATGGCTTGGATGGACTTTAAAGGGCTTGATGACTAAGGTTTGACTACACCCTAGACTATTAAACTAGTTGATTTATGTTTGACCATATGGTTATGAGGATAGTCCTATGTAATTTAAGATATGTATGGGGTTAAGTGGGATAATTAGGAGTTGTGTCATGATTTGGGTTAGCCTTATAGAGTTGACCCTTGACCTAAAAAACCTTAGTTAGTCTAAGTTTGACCTAGATTTGACTAACCTTGACTTGCTTGACCTTGTTTGACTTAGTTGACTCCTTATGACCTAGTATGACTTAAGTTGACCTAGTTTGACTGTTAGAGTTGACCAAGTTTGACTTTGGCCTAGATTGACCTAGAATCATGTAGTATGCATTGTATACTCTATTTTTACCATTGTGGATATATTGTGACCTATTTTACTCTAAATATGACTCTGATTATTTTATACTTGTTAGGATTTATATTCTTACTCTAGATTACTTTACATGATGTTGTCACGTTATTATCACGGATTGGTACTATATGGATCTTGTCATGCGATGTTATCCCCCTCGGGGTGCATTAAATACAGTTGTCATGTGCTTTTCACGAACATCTTGTATTTCATGTACACCTCTATTCATGTATACTCTTGTGCAATCTTGTACTCTTATGATCACGTGAGCAAACATGATAAAAACCTCTTGTGCAAGGTAACGTAACTTGACTGGATCCTTGTGTATTGATTGGGGAGGGTGAATAGGAAATGGTTATGTGATCAAAAATCCCATCTTGTGAAATCTTGTGAAATCATGTATATGTCCATGGTACACTCACGTATGATGGAGTTACCCTTGCATTATCCTAACCCGTTTATATAACCATCTCATGCTCTAAATCACAGGTTACCTACAGTTCTTACTTATCATATATATAGATATTTTCAGTTATCAAATCTCTCTCATTTTTATATATTTTTCTTTACAGTCCATGTATCTTACTCTTTGCATGCTTTACATTTCCTAACATGATATGAACTGCGTGAGATGTATTGTGCTCGTTCCTGTCGTGACTTGACCTGTTGAAAATATTACAGATGATGATGGTGACTATCCTACCTTCTATGGGACACATGAGGGTGACCTTCAGGAGCCTGAGGAGCATCTAGCTCAGTAGAGGGTGCCTAATCTAGTCTAGTATTTACAGCTTTCAGTTTGTGTGGTGTGATAACTCTATTTATATTTCAGTTCCTTTCTTTTATCTGATTCCATATCACGCTCTATCTTTCCTAGACTTGTGTTTGAGATATAGAGTTGAGATGTTATGTTATACCTCCGTGCGGAGATGACAGATTTATATATCTTATTGTTAGATGTTAGATGTTATAGATGACCTATACAGCGTTCTACCGTCGACACTGCGGCGTAGGCTGGACGTACCCACGTTCTCATGCCCCTAATCAGGGTGCGGATCGTGACACATTTTTGTGGTGGCCCATGCAGGTCTGTGTCGCAATTAGTGCGATATCGTAATGGTTCTCGACTTAGAGTACTAATTACGAGCCTACAATTAGGAAGTAGTGTTGTAGGTCCTAAAAATCAAGTTGCACCCATCAACAAAGTCCTGAAAATCAAGAAATGCATCTTTCAAATGAACTGCGCAGAAGTCAGATTGCGCATCATCCAGATGGCGCAGACTGGACTGCGCATACTCTCAAGTGCGCAAAGCTGACGTGGCAAATGTCATCATTATCTGACAGAATCAGATCTTCTGACAACTGACAGCACGGAGAACGAGGAGACTATTCGTTTATTTGTGCAGCACGGCGCTCGAGGACAGCTGTACATACAGCACAATCGGCCAGGCTCTCTACTGCGCAGTCTATTGTTGCGCAATCTGAAGTCAGCGCAATTCACGTGGCGCACTTCATCATGATAACTGACAAATGTACACGTGGCATTCATGCCATCAATTGTTCACTCCGTGGCAACCGTCTATCCAGTCCATGCACAATTCAACTTGCGCCATTCAGAATAACTAAAAGTTAGTTATTTCCAGAACTCTATAAATAGAGTTTCAAGTCTTCATTCAAGGGGATCAGACATAAAGTTCAGAAATATCAGAGAGTTCAGGAGTTCTTGCCCAAGTGCTGCTGTATTCTTCCGAGGCTTTTGCCTTCAACTTCCGAGGCTATCGTCTTCAAAGTTCACATCGTCCAAGGGATAAAGCAATCGTCATCTAGATTGGATTCCTACAGTTATACTTTTCCAGAATTCTTGTAATCTCTTTACAAAGTTTGTTGAAATAAAGTTCATACTTTTGTTTTTGCAAACAAAATGGCGACTCTGCTGGGGACGACTTTCTCCTCCGACGAGGAAATAACAACTCAATGTGACGTGGCATCTATCGGAAAGACGCAGAAGACGCTGGTTGTGAAGGTCAACCAGACGGCCTATGAAGCCATGATCAGCTCCAAGAATACCCCTCGCACTGCAATCACTTCTGCCACGAGCAAAGTGCGCCCAGTGTGGGTTCCCAGGACTGCTGCGCAGTCTGCTGTTGCACAGTCTGCTTGCAAGACTGCTGTGCCATCTGCTGATTCTGCCACCAAGACTGCTGCACAGTCTAAAGTCTCTGCTGTTGCACAATCTGCCTCTCTTACTCATGCGCAATCTGCTGTTTCCAGTGCACAAGCTACTTCCTATGCTGCCCTGTCAAAGTGCAAGACTCCTCTGTCCCTGGTGCAGTTGGCTGCAACTTTGCCTGCGCAGTCCACTATTCCAGCAACTAGAGTGCATCCCAAACACTCTGTGGCCAGAACTCCTGATGCGCAAACCACAGTGTCTGTGGCCAGAACCAAAAAGCCATCTATCAGAACTTCTGCGCAATCAGCCAGTGCGCAAGCTGTGCCAGCGCAATCTAAGAGTGACAGCCCTTTGGCTAAACTCTCTTCTTCTCATAACAAAAGGAAAGACTCAGCTTCTCTCCCCAAGCACTCTGTTGCTCCTGCGCAATCCAATGGGGGTAGTCTTTTGGCTATTCCTCTTCCTCCTCAAAACCAAGGAAAAGGCCCGTTGGTCTTTTCTCAAACTTTCTCGTCCTATGACTTGGAAGACAACAGAGGAAAACGCTCTTTAGCTAACCCTTCTTCACAACCTTTGGTCTTTTCTCAATCTTCCTCGGTTTTTACCGTGGAAGATCAATCTGAACGTGCCTCGGCACCAGTCAGTATAAGAACTCTTTCAAATAAGGGTTCTTCTTCCCTCCATGTCAAAAGAACTTGTACTGATCAAAGAGGTATTCTGTCTACCCCGGTAGCAGAATTCCAAGATCTCCCAACTCTCAAGATATCCCGTTCGAAACAGGGAAAACTGCTGGTGTCTCAAACAGAAACCCCTGGGGGTGAGTTTGCTGATCTAAGAACTTATCTTAACAGACCAACTTCGGTGAAACGCAAACAGCCAATGCCGAAGATGAACTTACATCAAAAGCGAACCTCCCGGGTCAAAAATCCTGACGCCTATGCCAATGAAGTGAGCACTTCCCTGTATACTCAAGGGACAAAACATCTGAAGAACCGAAACCATGTTTCGAATATTGTCAAAGAGCAGATCCCTCAATCTTTTGATCTCCGGGAACATCTCAAACAAAAGCGGGACAACATTTCAACATCTACAGTACAACCACCTGATCATCATTGTAACCACAAGGTTATCATCCAGTGTTGTTGCCAGACAATAAGACGATCTTTCTTTGATTGTCTTAACTTTACAACTTCTGAACCTATGTCAGAAGATGAAGACGAAGTTTTGTACGCTTCAGTCAACATGACTTCCAGAGACACTGGGAGTTGGAAGTGCTCTAAGCACGGCAAGCCTCGCAAGCCAAGCCAACGGTATTTGAATCTACTCCAAGAATCTTCTGATGGAGTATTTCGACATACCCGATCCCGAAGCCGAGACAAAATCGGTCAAAGGAATCTTCAAGATCCTTCCGGTCATCTTCCTCCTTCTCAATCAGGAGATGATTCTTTCTCCGACTACGATGCATACAGCGAAAGTTCGGAACAGACGGTATCCTCTACTGTACCTAGAGAAGTGACAGCTTATGTTGTCACTGAAGATCCTGATGCTTTCAGTTCAACTAATCAAGAACAAAGAATAGCTGTGCTAGAAGACAAGCTGAAGACAATGGCCGAAATGGTTGCAAGTATGCATTCCATCATCGTGGCCCAGCATACAGTACCACCGATCGTACCTCCTGCAAATCCTGAAATCATAGCATCGTCGGTGCCTGTCAATACAGGATTGGGGGTAGCAGCTCCTCAAGTACCTCCTGTACAGGTCTAACCTACACCCAGTCAGTCAGGTGCTGGGGGTAGTGCTTATCACGCTGTTCCTCCCCCTAACACTGTGACTCAGCCTGCTCCTTCTTCATTATCAGAGGATGCTAATGAAGCTGTCAAGCTCTTACGCACTCAGTTCGAGGCTTTCAAAGAAAAGGACAACTTACAAAGGTTGGGGATCAAGCAACCCTACCCAGTTGAATGGAAGGAAATCCTATTTCCTCCTAAGTACAAGATTCCAACAATCTCGCTGTTTGATAGCAGCACCTCTCCCAGTTAGTTCATTATTTACTTCGAGGTAATGACTGTTCAACTTCAACCAAATGACGCTCTTCTTACCAGAGTATTCGTTGGCTGTTTAGCTGGCGTAGCATACGATTGGTATAGAAGCTTGCCCGATGGTTGTATCACTTCCTTCTCTGGTCTAAAATAAATCTTCTTGGAACGATTTTACGAGGGGATCAACGACATGACCATGTCAGCCCTTAATAAAATCAAGCAAAAACATAATGAAACTGCTGAAAGTTTCATTGAAAGGTTCCGCCGAGAAGCCTTGAAGATGCCTCCAGGGACTCCGGCCGCTGTCACTATAGACACCTGTAAGGCAAATCTTTTGCCTATTATCAGCATGTGGACAGGGTCAACTCAGTTCCAAGATTGGCCATCCTTCATTGTCAACGCTAAAGCAGCTGAAGTTAGCGCTGACAAGTTCAAGCAACTAGGGGTACAAATGTCTAACCCCGATCGGGATGAACACCAAACATCGAATAGCGGTAACCGCCAGAATAACCGCAAGAACAAAGAGACTTTGAACATCAACTTGAAGAGTAAAGAGTCTCTGGCTGTTAACGTAGCTCCACCTACGTCTACTTCTACTCCTTCTGCCCCTCCACCAAGGGAACCTCGTCCTAAAGTAGAGTACTCCTTTGACGAGAATGACACTGCTAGCAATATCTTTGATTGTTTAATCAAAAGCAACAAGATTCAGCTCCCAGACCCAAAGAAGCCTGATGAAGTCGGTAAGACTGATCATCCCAAATATTGTGTCTACCACAGATTCATTGGACATCCTACTCGAGCATGTTATGTGCTCAAAGGCAAGATACAAGAGCTGGTCAATGCTGGTGTTGTCACTCTGCAACAAGACGAGAAGACTGTGACTACAAATATGGTTTCAGTTCAATTCGGTGACTTCCCTCCGCAGATGGTGCAGCATGGCGTCATCCCTATCCCCAAAGCTACTCTTGAGATTGAGAATCTCCCTCCTCTACGAAGTGAAGGTCTTATTCCCTTGTCTCTTGACAATGGCGAGATTATGTGGATTCACCCTGATCTTGCTTCAGAGTTTGAACTTCCCTCTTCATCCAAGAAGAAAGACCGCTCTAAGGGCAAGACAAAGACTTGTAACATGGTGTCTTTTGACCCCATAGTTGACGAAGAAATTCTGTTGGGCACCAGATCAGGGAAAGCTTATCTGAAGGATTACCCCGAAGCTCAAGAGAATCCTGTCTCTTCTTCTGAGCCTGCTCCAGTGCAGCATGTTTCCACTGAGGATATTTCTTCTGCACCCTCACCGGTTGTAGTACCCATTCCTCCCAAGCCGACGGTAGCTGACAAAGGCAAACAACAAGTTCGCTTCGACAAGCTCTTGAAGAAGCCATCTCCCACAGGACTTGAAAAGCCTTAAAACTTTGATATCTTGGCTCAACTAGCCAATACACCGGCTCGGCTGTCTATCTTTGAGCTCTTGCGTCTCTCCAAAGAGACTCGAGAAACTCTAAGTGAGGCTCTCATGCAAGCTGAAACTTGTCTAGCCCTTCTAAAGAAGCCGAAAGCAGAGCCAGTCTCTTGCCTTCATTGTCATAGTGTTCTGGAATTGATTCCAAACATAACTTTCACACAAGATGACATGCTAATGGAAGACAATAGACACGACCGTCCTCTTTACTATACAGGATATGTCGATTCGATGAAAGTCGATCGTATTCTTATAGATCCAGGATCTGCTCTCAGCATCATGCCAAAGACAATGTTGGATGCGCTAAAGATTCCAGTGCATAGTCTTTCCAGTACAATCACCACCATTCTCGGGTTCAACCAGGGAAGGAGTGAGCCTTTGGGCAAGATTCGCCTAAAACTCCAAATAGGCAATCTTCGCACAAAAGTGACCTTCTACATCATTGACAATCATGGTTGTTCTTACAATGCTTTGTTGGGGAGACCATTTCTGCATGAGCACAACATTGTTCCTTCGACTCTCCATCAATGTTTCAAGTATGTTGATGATAATGGAGAGGTTCAAAAGGAAGTTACAGATCTCTATCCATTCAAAGGTGTTGAATCATACTGCAACGACGCTCGTATGTACAAGGATGAATTTATGAAGGTGGTGTTGTCTCTGGATACTGAAGAAGAGCAAGAAGCAATGCCTAATGACACTCTCATCATTCCTATTAAAGGGCGTGTATCTCGTCCTCAATCCTCCAAGCCACTGGCTATTCACTTACCAGTCCAGAAACAACCAACTGATGATGATAAAAGGGAGCTCACCTCTTCTGAGCCACTTGTTATCGACTTACGTCGTAACAAGGATAAACAGCAGCTCACTTCTTCTGAGCCATTTGTTATAGATTTAACTCATAACAAGGACAAAAGGGAGCTCACCTCCTTTGAGCCGCTTGTTATCGACCTCCGTCGTAACAAGGCCAATCCTCCTCCACGTTCTTCTTCTCCCCCTCTTGTAATTAATCTGACCAAGCCTGCTAAGGCTAAAGGTCCTGTTGTAAATACAAATGTACAGATCAATGAAAAAGTATCTACTTTCCAGTA
Source organism: Iris pallida (assembly GCA_029216955.1). Taxonomy (NCBI): domain Eukaryota; kingdom Viridiplantae; phylum Streptophyta; class Magnoliopsida; order Asparagales; family Iridaceae; genus Iris; species Iris pallida. Next base: position 14,182,584 of record JANAVB010036419.1, on the reverse strand, counting down.
TACTGATGTCATTTATCATACTAAATGCTATTTGGATATGTTAGATAGCTATCAGTCATTTACAATGGGAGTTGTACGATCTCTTCAAACAGAAGTCGCACTGGAACATCCAAAAGATTCATATCATATTGTTCCCGCTCGAAAGAAAGGCGAGAGTCCAATACTTTTTAGTAAAGGACCGGAACAACAATTCAGTTATACAGATGATAGCAAAGGTAACGATACAGGACATCTCCAACTCCGTCGTTATAGTCAGCAATCAAAAGATATCATCCGAAAAATGGATTATGACTTCAAGAGTGGCCTCAATTACGGCAAGGGTAGGCGAACTCCTATTCCTACTACTGTTCCGGAAGGAAAGTCAGAAATGTATTACGGCAAGACCAAAAGAGGTCATGGATATACTTCTCCTCCAGTGTTATCCCCAGCAGTCTCCGAATCTGATAGCGAGGAACGCTCTAATTCTTCCGATTCCATGTCATGGGATTCTGATACCAGTGTTGGTCAAGTTCATCGGTTGATCGTATCATCTAACATGGTCTCCGCCGAACTTCCAGAAGGATATGACGAGGATATTGAAGAAAGTCCCGAAACAGATCCTTGGGCTCAACGAATGGATACCCAATGGGAACTCCGATTCGAACAAAGAGAACCTCCTACTGAAGACCAATTGGTGCAAATTGATGTAGGAGAGAGGGGGTCACCCCGTCCAATATTTATCAGCAAGAACCTCCCAGAGGTAGATAAGCAAGAATTAATTCTTCTTATTAAAGAATACATTGATGTATTTTCTTGGAGTTACGAAGACATGCCAGGTCTAGATCCTAAAGTTGCTATTCACAAACTGAACATTCTGCCGAATGTAAAACCGGTCAAACAACAACAACGGTGCTTCAAGCCAAAAATGATGGATGCAATCGATGATGAAGTCAAAAAGCTCATCGCTTGTGGCTTTATCCGAGAAGAACAATATCCTGATTGGGTAGCTAATGTCGTCCCAGTTCTAAAGAAAATTGGCAAAGTTCGAGTCTGTATCGACTTTCGGGATCTTAACGAAGCCTGTCCAAAAGATGAATTTCCTCTCCCCATCACGGATGTCATGATTGACAACACCTGTGGGTTTGAGCGAATATCTTTCATGGACGGATTCTCTGGATACAATCAGATACGGATGAATCCTGAAGATGAAAAATATACTTCTTTCCATACTCCTCGCGGAGTTTACTGCTATATTGTGATACCATTTGGTCTCAAAAACGCTGGTGCAACTTACTAACGAGCTATGAGTACCATCTTTCGAGATCATCTGCGCAAAACTGTCGAATGCTATGTCGACGATATTGCTGTCAAAAGTCGTCTAAAGGAAGATCACATCCAAGACTTGAGAACTATTTTTAATCTGATGCGCCAACATCAACTCAAAATGAATCCCACCAAGTCATTCTTGGGTATCTCAAGTGGTAAATTTCTCGGCTTCGTTATTACCTCTAAAGGTATACACGTGGATCTCGAGAAGATCAAAGCCATTCAAGAGATGCGTCCTCCACGCAACCTAAAAGAGCTACGAGGATTCCAAGGTCGTCTTGCGTACATCAGGAGATTCATTTCGAATTTGTCTGGACGCTGCAGACCATTCACTCACCTAATGAAGAAGGGTGTATCTTTCATTTGGACTGAAGAGTGTCAACGAGCATTCGACGACATCAAACAATATCTTATGAACCCGCCAGTCTTGGTGCCACCAATATCAGGCTTACTATTCTTAATGTATGTCCGTGCTATGGATCATTCACTGGGTGCTTTACTTACCCAAAAGAACAAAGATGGTCATGAACAAGCCATCTACTATCTCAGCCGTACCATGATTGGTGTCGAACACCGTTATAGTCCGGTCGAAAAAGAATGTCTAGCTCTTATGTTCGCTGTTCAAAAGACTCGGCATTACATCATTGGTCAAACCATTCATGTCATATCCCGATTTAATCCTCTTCGGGTACTCATGAAGAAGCCCAGCACACTCAATTCTCGGCTGGCTACGTGGGCCATTCTGCTAGCCCAATATGACATGATCTATGTTCCACAAAAGTCCGTTAAAGGTCAAGCATTGGCGGACTTCTTAGCGGCTCATCCTGTTCCAGAGACATCCAAACTTTATGATAAAATTCCAGATGAGACATTAGAATCAAATATGATCTCCGAAGAATTTCCTACTTGGCGTCTATTCTTTGACGGTGCATCCAGAATCGGACCCAATGGTGCCATTGTAGCAGGAGTTGGGGTTGTTCTCGTTTCTCCAGACGGATCAACTATCCAAAGAGCCTACTCTCTAGATAAACCATGCTCCAACAATGTAGCAGAATATAATGCTCTACTGATCGGTCTTCAATTAGCTAAACAATTAGACGTTGAATATCTCAAAGTCTACGGCGACTCCAAGCTGGTTGTCAACCAGGTCAGAGGAACCTATGAAGTCCGCCATCAAGATCTAGTACCCTATCATGAAGCAGCAATCAACATGGCTATATCATTCAAAGCCTTCTTCATCGACTATGTTTGTCGAGCTTGCAATATCGAAGCAGATGCCTTAGCCAACCTTGCAGAAGTCTTAGCCATCCCTATCAAAAGACAGCAGGTGGTAGTCATCTCTAATCGGGAGTTGTTTTGTGTCAAAAACAATCGTAATATTGAATTCAGTAATCTTACTGAAGCTAATATTATCAGTGAAGATTGGAGAACTCCTTTCATTGACTTCGTAGTTCATGATATACTCCCTGAAGATCCAAAGGAGGCCACGAGTATTCGTCGATGTTCTCTCTGGTTCTATTATAATTAAACCACTAAAACTCTCTATCGGCGGACTTATGATAGTCTTCTCTTGCGTTGTCTCGCTGGTGATGAAGCAAAGTAAGTACTGCGTGAAGCTCATGACGGCGTCTGCGGAGTACATCAACCCGGTCTTAAACTACAGGATCGTATTCGACGCATGGGTTACTATTGGCCCTCTATGGTATCAGATGCCATCGAATATGCAAGAAAATGTAGAGCTTGTCAAATCCATGCAGATTTCATACATCAACCATCGTAATTCCTGTATCCGACTGTTGCTTCCTGGCCTTTCGAAACTTGGGGCATGGACATTATAGGTCCCATCAATCCTCCTTCTTCTAGAGGACATCGGTTCATATTAGCAATAACCAACTACTTCTCCAAATGGGCTGAAGCTATATCTTTGGCTGAAGTCAAAACCAGCAGTGTCATCAACTTCGTCAAACACCATGTCATCTATAGATTTGGTGTACCTCGAAGGATCATTCACGACAACGGACCACAATTTATCAGCCAGAAGTTTACAAGATTCTGTGATGATCACCGGATTGACAATGTTGCTTCTACAGCCTACAATCCTGCTGCTAATGGCTTGGCTGAAGCTTTCAACAAGACTATCATTAAACTCCTTAAGAAGTTTGTATCTACTAACAAACGGAACTGGAGTGAAAAGCTTGGTGAATGTCTTTGGGCCTACCGAACTACGGTCCGCAACCCCACAGGTTTTATACCTTCTCTTTGGTGTACGGTTGTGAAGCTGTTTTACCCCTGGAACTTCAAATCCCATCCTTAAGGATTGCCATTGCTAACGAGCTCACTACAGAGAATAACGATCTTCTTCGACTTCAAGAATTAGAAGCACTCGACAAAAAGCGGCTATTGGCTCAACAACATATTGAGTTATATCAAGCCCGTATTTCGAAGACTTTCAACCACAAAGTTAAAGTCAGAGTCTTTCAGCAAGGAGAACTCGTTCTAACAGTCAGACGTCCCATGACCATGACTCATATGAGCAAAGGCAAGTTCGACGCGAATTGGGAAGGTCCTTATATTGTCAGCAAAGTCTTTTCAAATGGAGCCTATCAACTCTCAGAGATGGATGGTCGAATTGCTATGATGCCCATCAATGGCAAATTTTTCAAGAAATACTATGTATAAATATAACAGGAATTTTATGTAAATATGATCAGACAGTTCATAAATAAAGTTTGATTTTTATTTCATCATAAACGATGTTACATAATATCAAGGAAGGTCACTATCATCCTTCTCAACACTGGGATGCGGACCCCTGCCGTCCTTATCAAAGACATAATCGGCAAAAGAGCCGAGAACATTCTTGCTGGAACCCACCAGGAACTTGCAAGCAGCCATTCTCATGGACTCTTCCTCTTCAGTTTTTTCTGGTTCAAGCAGGAAATCCAGGATATCCCGCGGTGGTTTGGGTGCAGACGAACCTTCACCTACTTCTATCTGCTTTGGCTGGACTGGTTTAGCAAGATGTTCTTCAGTGCCCGCTTCAACCTTCGGGGTGATTTCAGCCTTCTTAGACGCATCTCCAGACGACATCTTTATGTTGAAAAGTGGAAATAATCATTCTTTTCAGATTTTTGTTCTATTTATAGGCAGAGATTCTCCAAACAACGAAGCGACACATTCATCTGACGGTTCATCCGTTCAGTATCATCCGACGGTTCGCCCGTTCGTTACCACCATTTGACGGTTCACCCGTTCATTATCCTCCGACGGTTTACCCGTTCATTCAATTCATCTGACGGTTCATCCGTTCATTATCATCCGACGGTTCGCCCGTTCATTACTATTATTTGACGGTTCATCCGTTCATTACCATCATCCGACGGTTCATCCGTTTATTACCATCATCCGATGGTTCATCCGTTCATTACCATCATCCGACGGTTCATCCGTTCATTACCATCATTCGACGGTTCATCCGTTCATTACCATCATCCGACGGTTCATCCGTTCATTACCATCATCCGACGGTTCATCCATTCATTACCATCATCCGACGGTTCATCCGTTTATTACCATCATTCGACGGTTCATCCGTTCATTACTACCACCTGACGGTTCGTCCGTTCATTACATCCATTTGACGGTTTGTCCGTTCATTCCACCCATTTGACAATTCATCCGTTTGTCCCGACGATTCACTTCGTTCACACATTTTGACGATTCATTATCGTTTATCATCCACATCAGCAACTTGTCATTCTTGATTAAGTTATCTATTGAAGTAATGATATTCGATAAATTATATTCTGCCACGTCCACATTTCCTCTGAGCAGATATAATGAATATAATTATTTTCTACATCAAGAAATATATCATGTCCTATACCTCTGAATATATTTTCTATCGCTATTATTTATATCTGAACAAGATATGCAATAAATAATAGAGCCACAAAAAAATATCTTTTTATTTGATCAAAATTCAAGACATTACAAAAACATACATACTGCAAAAAATAAGAAGATACAAGGAATCTTTCTATTAAACTGGTGGTGTCATCAAGCCGGTTATCAGTTGCTTCAGAGTCTGCAGTCGCTCTTCACGGGATTCCATCACTCGCTTCCTGGCTTCTTCCATTCCAGATTTTTTATTGAAGGTTGGCATAGTTACCATTCTGCGAGTGATTTCAGCATTATGAGCTGCAGCATATTCATCTCTTTCTTGGGTTAGAGCACCGAGTTGTTGAATTGCAGTTTAATGTTCGGTGACCTCATCTTCTAGTTCTTCCTGAAGACGAGCAATCTCCGCTTTTAATTCAGCAATTCTCTTTTCTTTTCTTTCAGCCACAGAGGTCACTGTTTCTACCTTGGAATTGTACTCAGCAGACTTGGCAGTGAAAGTATCCAAGAGAACTTGGAAATTGACTCTCTCAACTGCAGCCTCCTGAGACATCCGTTCAAATTTGGCTTGCACTAAAAGTTCTACCTCTCCTTTGTTCAGCTCTTTGTAGCTCTTTGTTGAGGTCTCCAGCTCATCTAATATGTGATCGAGAAAAGTCGCATGATCCTTGTCACCTTGCTCACGGATGGCATTAACTAAGAAAGAGGTTGGACCTCTAACCGTAGAGAAATCAGCTTCTTCTTTCTCCATCACTCTATTTATTAAAGGCCCCAATGAATCAAAGAAGAACTTGGTAAATGACTTGACGACAAACTGATTGGTAGCCAAAGCACCATGAGTAGCAGCAGCTACGCCTGCTGATGATGAGGCGGCAGGATGTTCAGTCTCTCGTACTTGGACGGAGGGCTCTTTGAATAAGGGAACTAAAGTAGAGCTGGCTGCTCCTCCCGGTTGTTCCTCTGCAAAATTAAGATTTTGTTATTTTGACTATCATTTGCTACTATCAAAAAAGACCAAAAAGTGAAAGCAGATCTTACCATGGCTTGATTCGGCAATGGGCCTGTCATCTGTTGGAATAGATTCCAGCCTAGCAGAAGTAGCTTCAGACATTACTGCCTGGCTACTGCCTGCCTCAGAGCCACATGACAAGTGACGACTGCTGCTAGCTATCGTCGTTGCAAGCACTATGTCCATGCACACTGGAGGAGCTGGAGAAGATCCGAGTTCTGTATGGATAAGAATAAAGATGTCAGCTATCAATATATTAAAAGAAGATTATTAATTTCATTCTATACCTTGGGGATCAACAGCAGGAGTTTCCTCCAGAGCCGCTTCTTCCTCTGTTATCTTTTCTGGAGATGCTTGCACCTCAACATCCTTTTCAGGATCCAAGGTGTCATCGACAGCTTCGGGAGATATCTGCACCGCAATATCCTTTTCAGGATCCAAGGTGTCATTAGCAGTTTTGGGAGACACATGCACTTCATCATCCCCTTCGGGATCCTGTGTATCCTCAATGTCCTCAGATGATGTACTCTCCTCATTGTCATCTTCCTCCGGTACCTCCCTACTGACTGTTGCAGCGGTTTGATCAACATAATCTTGCGAGCCGAAGTCACAGTCATTTAAAACCTCGATCATCAAACGATCCTCCTCCTCGTGGATTGCTCCTAACGTAGCAGGAAGTTGAGTAGTCTCCATCACCGGTAAAGGAGATCGCAAAACTTCGTGCTCTGTCTCTGCAATATCTCCTCTGGGCTCTACGGCCTCATTTCTCTGGTCAATCTCTTCCCTCTGCTTGATCTCCTCTCTCTGTTCTGGACTAGGAGTTTTATGCCCAGACTCAGAAATAGGAGTGGGAGATGGCATGGTGATTCCAGCTGCAGCGTTCACCACTATCGAAGACAAGACTTGCCTTAGAGGAGAGACTGTTCTTTTTCTTCTTCTGTGGGCCAGCTTCTTCTTTCTATGCAGAGGCCTCTCAGGACTCTCTACAGTTATTACCTCGACCTATTTCTGAACAGAGGTCGGTATAGCTGCTTTTTCTCATTAGATTGTCTCGGCCAGCTGCCGAGATTGCGATCTAGTAGTAATCTTCTCTGAAGAATGTTCCAAGATCAATTTCTTTTTCGCAACTGGGGAAGAAGGTTCTTCTCTCCTTCTCTTCTTCTCTTTGACCGGAGATTTAATAACCTTCAAAGAAACTCTTAATGGTTGGTTGACTTCCTCAGGGAAGTTTGCTTCCCTGGAGGCTTCCAATGGATCATCCACTGGTTCATGTTCTTCGTCATTATTTGGAGCTAATATATCAGTCGCTCCTTTCTTCAGACGATTTGCTGTTGCAAAACTATCAACAAGGTTATAGTTCTCAGCAAAAGTATTTGCAGCAGTATAAAATAATGAATATGTATATAACATTCTAGGGCCATTATTATCCTTGTTTGGCATCGAGAACACTGTCTTTGTGTCTCGAGTGTTGTAGTAGGCCCACGCTCTGGCACCATCGATCATATACCCATTTCCTTACAGGCAAGTGATAGCATTGCCCACATGGAACTGGTCATAACCAAATTGACGAGCGAAGCGACTCGGCAAATATGGTTCAAGATAGCACTCCTCTTCAAATCTGTACACCAAGTGCGATGGTCTGATCGTCTTCAGCCATTCAAAAGATGCTCGACCTATTGGTTGCCTCCCAAGGTCAACCAGATTTGGTGCCATAAATTCATAACCAGTTGGAGGAGGAGAGCAATAAAAATTCCATCCTTTGCCAAGGTTCAGGGTACGTCTGCAGTCCTTCAGGCTAGTATATATCCACTTACCCTGTGAGAATCTGCGCAGAAAACTGCCACCAACTGCTCCCATGGCAGGGTTCATCAATGTCGGATGGTGTAAGAGCAACCATCCGAATAAATAAGTGTAAGGCAACTCCAGTCTAGGGAAGTTCCCCTTATCACCCTTACACTTGAGCATGGAATCAACATACAGACAAATACCCGCATTTATTCTACAAGTCATCACTGATAGTAAATCCATCCGGTAGCCGAAGATTAACCGGACGGCAGCAAAAAGAACACCGCGGTGGAAACGGTCCACGGCGCTTGCCCCAGGCACGACGAATCGTCGGAGCCAGTATGTCAAAAATCTGCCAGCTGGGCTTCTTTAGACATGGACCTGTAGCCCATTCTGATAAAGCTTTCAACAAAATCTCCAGCCTTGAGTGGAGGATATTGGTATTCATCATTAACTCTGATGTCCATTCTCTTATTTTCTTCCATTAAACTGATCACTTCGCTGTTGCTGAGGGGTTGGAAGAAATCCGGGTTGCATGAGTCATGATCTTTGGTCTTTTTTTCAATGATATGGTTAAGTAAAAGATAAGTCAACCATTTTGATGAATAGCATGTGCCGGAAGAGCCACTTTTGTAGTATAAAGAGCATATGTTATAATGGCACAGTAACTCGTCGAAGACTGCTACCATCTTTGAATTTTCTCGATGGAGTCTATCTAACTCGTCGTTGGTCGGAACATACTCCTCATAAGGGGAGTCTGCCATTGGTAAGCACGAGATATACTTCATCTCATGGAGGGCCAATCCCATCTCTCCGCAGGGCGTCATAAACGTCCCTGTCCTGTAGTTATACCTCTCTGCCAAGGCCAAAAATAGATAAGGATTTGGGAGAAATCCATATACGGTAGCATGTACCACATTATAAAGCTCGATCTCTTTGAGTTTATCTTCAAACTGGACTAATATCCAGTTGTCTATACAGCTCCATCTTTTGATGTCTGGGTTTACCAGACCGGTCAGCCGGATATCCTGATCCGGATATCTGCCCTCAGCCTTTGCATACTCATTTGCAAAGATTGGAGTCCTCACAGGCAGTAATAAAGAAGAGTTCTCTGGAGGGATGCACCCTGGCTTCAACCCTCTGAGTAAAGTACGGTGTCGCTCAGAAGAGCTATAGAACATGTCTTTATTGCTCGGGCCTTTCTTGACACAGATCTTTCCTGTCCGTGCATGTTGAAGGGGAGTAATGTCCCAGTCCATCCTCCTAGGATGGCTTGCATGAGCATATCGTGCTAGAGGGAGGCATCTAGCAATTTCTGGTAACAAGATCAGTTTCTCTTTCCTTTGGAAAGTTCTCTGCTCAACACGGGGTCTTGGCTGAGAACTTTTGTCAATGGCTTCACCAAATAGGAACATAGGTTTCTTGTGGGTGATGGCGTCAGTAGATTGCAAAGGCTGTCCATTCATCAGACTTAACAAAGTCTCATTATCTTGTGCTATCAAGATAGCTTGGCGAGAGGATAGAAGGGCATATTGTGGGAAGAGCACATGTGACAAGTCCTCTTTAAATTCTGATTCTGCAAGAGTCCCTACGAAGGCTTCATATTCAAGATCCTCTCTGGTATCAACTGCATCAAACAGAAAAAACAAAATTCAGTACAAGTCAAGAGATTTTGTCATCAGATTGCGCAAACATCAAATTATGCAAACCTCAGATTGCGCAAACATCAAATTATGCAAACCTCAGATTGCGCAAACATCAAATTGCGTAAGTATCAGATTGCGCTGACAAAGCTTGCGCAAAGTAACAGTTTACGCTGATAATCTTGCACAAATCAGCCGATTGCGCTGACTTTTGCCAGCGCAATTCAACCGATTGCGCGAGAAGATACTCTTCATAAAAATGAAGAATATTGGGTTCGTGCAACCTAAGCCCTAAAAAGGGTGGCGCAGTATGACCATATCCCTAAAAAGAGAGAGGTTTCAAGATTCAATAAAGTCGAAAAATCCTAAAAAGGGTTTTTGATCGGGTTGTCTACCTCGCACAGCAGGGTGCACAGTTTCATGACGGGAAGGACACGGCGCAACACGAGTCGAAGACTCGGCAGGGGCCTTGCCTTTGTCGGCGGCGAAGGAGCGCTTGGGAGCCATGAAGATCGACGGAGAAGGAAGTCGGAGTAGGCTCGGGGATTTCTCTCTCTCTTAAGCACAATGAAAACAAGTAAAGAATAACGTAAAGAACGAAGGAAAATATTTATAGTTTTTCGAGAGCAACGGCCGCCTCAGATTGCGCAGAAAAAGTAGGGGCTGATTCATCTGATTGCACAGACAGCTCATCATATGCGCAACTTGATTGAAAATTTAAAATTCAAAGTATTTCGAAACTTTGAATAAATTTCAACTTTCGAAAACTTTGAAGGGGGTCTTGTAGGTCCTAAAAATCAAGTTGCACCCATCAACAAAGTCCTAAAAATCAAGAAATGCATCTTTCAAATGAACTGTACAGAAGTCAGATTGTGCATCATCCAGATGGCGCAGACTGGACTGCGCATACTCTCAAGTGCGCAAAGCTGACGTGGCAAATGTCATCATTATCTGACAGAATCAGATCTTCCGACAACTGATAGCACGGAGAACGAGGAGACTGTTCGCTTATTTGTGCAGCACGGCGCTCGAGGACAGCTGTACATGCAGCACAATCGGCCAGGTTATCTGCTGCGCAGTCTATTATTGCGTAATCTGAAGTCAGCGCAATTCATGTGGCGCACTTCATCATGATAACTGACAAATGTACATGTGGCATTCATGCCATCAATTGTTCACTCCGTGGCAACTGTCTATGCACGATCATGCGCATTTCAATCAAATAATGCCATGTGTCCAAGACAGTTGGCCCACGATCAAGCAATTGCCAGCACAGTCTGATGCTGCGCAATCCAGTCCATGCATAATTCAACTTGCGCCATTCAGAATAACTAAAAGTTAGTTATTTCCAGAACTCTATAAATAGAGTTTCAAGTCTTCATTCAAGGGGATCAGACATAAAGTTCAGAAATAACAGAGAGTTCAGGAGTTCTTGCCCAAGTGCTGCTGCATTCTTCCGAGGCTTTTGCTTTCAACTTCTGAGGCTATCGTCTTCAAAGTTCACATCGTCCAAGGGATAAAGCAATCGTCATCTAGATTGGATTCCTACAGTTGTACTTTCCCAGAATTCTTATAATCTCTTTACAAAGTTTATTGAAAAACAGTTCATACTTTTGTTTTTGCAAACAAGTGTCACGCCCCGCTCCCGTAGGAGCGATCGTCCTCGCTAAGGCGTGATGCTGCACGAGCCTAGATTGCGCTCGTACAAGGCGGATTCCATAACGGCCGATTACAGCGGCTGCGACGGGGTCGTCACACAGAAGTCCCAAGTAGAGACAATGAACACGCAGCAAAAATTAAAACGAAACACAAGTTACTCAAAAGATGATCTTTATTGATATCGAAACAACGGTTACATTGGGGGCGCAAGGCCAAGATTACAATCACTCAAGCTCACTCTTCTCACTTTACAAGTTACTCTGCTCTCTCTCATCTCTCGATACAATACTTGAATCCAGCAGAAGCTTCGAAAGGCAATGTCCATACATTATGTCCCGTATAAGTCTTCGATCCATGCGGCCGCACGCTTCAAATCGCCAAGGAACTCCATGCCTCGACGCATCCAAGCGAGCTCCGCACCACGAGCTTCTACCTGTGCCTGCACATGGAAACTGTGTGGGTGTCAGTACTCAACTGTACTGGTAGAGTGAGCTCCTCGCCCACCCATACAAAATCGACACGTTTATTTTACTTTGTGCAATAGAAGCCCCCTTTTTCGATTGTCTTTCTAGTCTTGCCTTAGGATCGATTTTAGGACCGACGCCTTGGTCTATTTTATGTCTCTAGACTGTTACCGTGCCTTTGCACTAATAACGTACTCATACATTACCGCTAGACCTTCTTGTTCTAATAACGTCAACATATCGCCTCATGCTTGCCTTTCGTGCCATACTCTGGGACGTAACGACTCGGTCGTGCCATGAACTCGATTCGTGCTTTAGTATCACTGAGGCAGTGCCTCCTCGCTAAGTCTTGCCTTTACTCGTGTTGTGACGACGCGGCCGTGCCTCACAATCCGAGGTCGTGCCCGGCAACTTAACATAACTCAACCAACATTTGCCCTACGGCCCTTCCAGACTTAACTCGAAACGTATAACCCAACTCGTGGAACCGGTGTTGAGAACTCAAGCACGATGTCGTATCTCGTGCCGAAGTACGTGTCTTTTCGTATAGCCGAATCGTAGGCTTTATAATACTTTGGGTGCAACTGAGCACACATTTCACAACACATCGCATACCGTGCTTACGCTTCCATTGTTACGATCGACACCGTGCATGCGGACTCGCCGCGTAGCACGCCAATTATCTATATGAAAGGCCACTAGTATGACAAGCCATCGCGGACATAGCTCGGGTAGGCGGCGGGTCCTTCAGCGCAGGTAGCGAGCCCCGTTGAAAGCCCCCGACTACCCACGCAATAAAAGCATGTGCTGCTATAACGTCTACCTCCTAGGACGACTGGGCCCGGTGTCCCGGCGTATAACCAGTCTAGGCAGAAATCCTTGTCGACAAGGTGTCCAATGACCACGCACCTATGAGACATCTAGACTCACGTAAATATATGGCCTAATTTGTTGGTACGACTGGAACTATACTTAGCAACTCGTGCTCTGAACCACTCTTTGCATTACGTGCATCGGGACCGCGAGACTCCCAACCGAGGGACCGCCTCGAAATACCTTAACGTGGATAGGAACACGAGACTCCCAACCGAGGGACCGCCTCGAACATCTTAACGTAGATAGGAATGCGAGACTCCCAACCGAGGAACCGCCTCGAATACTTATTTGAACTCGAGGGAACGACTACTACGTAGCCTTCCAACTTAAGTTGAACAAAACGTGTTCCTTAAGTGCCATGGACCGTGGCTAACTTTACATCGTGCCAACCGTGGCTCGTGCCTTTAGCTGACTTCCGTCTTACGCAACACTATCACCCAAGTCATACGTTATTTGACGGCCCGTGAGATCGTGGGACTATTTAACTTGACAACCGCAGAAAGAGCGGGACGACATTTGGAATGACTTAGGTCGATCGGCATAACTTTGCCTAACTTACTCAAGCCTACAACTTAACCCGAGGGACGAGCCAAGGCAATGCCAAGCCTTGCGCAGTGGAAACGTGCATGCTTTATCGAGCATTTACGCGGGCGACGCCTATGACTTAGGCTAACTCATAGTTTGTATCGAATACCAACTTTTCTTCTCCCAAGCCACGGGACGAAGGACCGAGTGTCATTTTCAAAGCACGCCGTGCACCAACTCTAATCCGACCGTGGGACGTTTTTCATGTTCTAAACTCGATTCGACCCGTCGGGATTATTCCCTTAGCTATGTGGATTCGTCTCTTTTATCATTAAGCCTACTTGTGCAAGTTGAAAATACACGATTTATTATGTGAAGGCTAAGATGAGGCAAGTTCACCGAAACTACCCCACCTGAGCGATGTCTTCGAGTCGCCGTTGCAAGGATAAGTCCGAACGACGTTACAAGGATAAGTCCGAACGCCGTCGGCGTTCCGATTCCTCCGATTGACTTTGCGGGACGGGGCACTACAACATACACCACTCAGAACAAGTCTCATCCTCGAGACTTTCCTGAAGGCAAACCATCCTACCATTTTTATGGCCAAGACTTAATCATGTCCAGACGCGGGACTATCGTACACACTTCGCCTACGCGTTTGTTCGATTCCGAGCCACGCTGGCACTTATCGCTAACTTAGTAGTAAGGCACACCAACCGATCAACCAACATTCGAACTCGTCTCAAATCAATGATCGTATTACTATCAACATTTCCTTGAAACTTACGATCTCAAAATCCTCGACACTTTTCCGTTCCTCAAGTCTCACTTGATTCAATGTATCACTTAGTTGGATCGTGCACATATTCTAGGCATCCCCAAAATACATACATTTCAGCCAAGCCTCGTGATAGGGAATCCGCCATCACCACTCGAGTCGGATCGTGCACATATTCGGACGTCCCTGATATACGTGCATGTCAATCGAGCCTCATGAGTGTTGCCTCCACTATTTTCTATCGTTTCGCATCGGGACGTCTGCCTAACTGCTAGGCTATATCTTTCGTCAGTACTGGAATCATAGTTCCCAAACAACGATATCAATACTGACCCCATCCTAAGGTCAACCAAATTGATGGTACGGGGTTTTCTACCCAAGCTCGCATCACTCCGATTTCTAAACATCGAGCATCAATTTCCTACGCACATCCCAATATTCGTCGCACGGGGTACGAGTCGTTCGGTAAAGCCATCCTACGATAACTCACGTTTCAACCAATTCCACGTCGTATCAATATCGTTCGTTTATCAAACCGTTTCGTACAGTCTATCTCTTTGAATGCGTTCGACATTAATTCGCCTATCATTCATTCTCAATTCAAGCACGCTATGACACAATTCATCTCTAAACCATAATTTACATTTCACGTTTTTCGAAATCATCTATTCCAATTCACGTAATCGATCACAAGGTCGTCTGACTTAACAATATGCCACGCTTCGATCTCACGCGAGTCCGATTTATCCACGGTGGGCATGAAATCACCATGCAACGCTCCCACGGAATAATCATTCTCATCGGGCGTAACACTTGTTTTGGGTCTAGACTAAATCATTCTCGATGCGCGGATTGGACCTACACAATCCTCAAGTTTTATTCGAATATCAATCGCAAGTCCTAACATCCTCGAATTTTCCTTCGCATCAAACCGACAAGTCGGGACAATCGAAGTTGCCGCAGCCTGATTTTCCGAGTTCGATCATTCCTGCGACATGAATCACCATGTCAGCGCTCGCGCGGAACGATCGCCCCAAATTCGATGTGACGCATGTGCGAGGCTAGAGTTGCGCTCGCACAAGACAAGACCGTCAACGCTGTGGTTATCCGCGTAACCATCAAGACACGATCACTTTCATCCAACATTTGTCCCAAATCAAAATCTTAAGTATTGCATCCATCGGAACGATAACTCTTGTACGATCGTCATTCACCGTGTCAGAGTACCCCCGAGTTATCGCATATCGATCTTTGATATGCCTCAATACCGTCGATGATATGCGTAACCTGACGATCTTCCTTTGCAATAAATTTCGAGTCGTGCGAATGATTCTATCGTCCGACTGGATAATCTCCTCGAATCGTTCACAATATTATTTTCTTCAACCCAAATTCACGTATCGTTTATCCGTCTATCTTAAGTCATCGACCAACGTATTTTCTCAATTCGCATCATTTTTTGCTAACTCAAACCATCGAGCACATCGATTTCAATCCTCAGAGTCGCTTGCGTAACTTCTAAGTCAAACCTTTCGTGCACGCTATCTTCCCGTCGTACTAACTTTTCGTATACTATCCGCATCAATTTCTTTAATCAAGTCATCCATTTATTCTATCGTTTAGAATTTCCATTCAACCATTTCGTAACTCGCACTATCGTTTACAAATCGTCCGAACGGTATCTCGTTTGCAACTCTCGAATCATGACCAACTAAGCGCTACCCGTTCTAAGGCCTTGCGATATCATCGCTTGTGGACGCGCTCGTACTATTCGTAACTCCTTTAGTTTCGCCTGAACAATTTCTATAACGTCCATACACCACTCAGGGTCAAGTCATTCTACAAATCCTCAAAACTATCATTCGAATCAAAATTGACTTCTTTAATCCCGTTCGAAATATTCCTCGAATTTCAAGCACGCTCATCTATATCGCAGAGACGTTATCGTCACCCGATAGCACTCTATCGGTAGCCACTCTAAGTGTAGTTTCATTCCCGACCGAACGATACTCAATATCGCTCGCAATTCATTTGCACCATAAAGTCTAGGTGTGCGACACGCGGCACAACTTAGCCAAAAGGCCGTGTGCATAACCATCCCGTATGGACTTATACTCCGAGTTTTTCATGCTCATTTGCTAATGTCGACGTAGGACTCGTTAGGCACACATGCGACTTGCTAACTTTAGCACGTGTTTTCTATCAACTCAAGGTCGGCACCGTTCGGCCCAAAGGCCATTGCCTATCGATGCGTTCGATTGAAAGCTTGTACGAGCTTTCGAAAATATTAGACTTATTGTATGGACATGCCGAGGGACGTTCGAGAGAGAGCGCACCAACGATATCGATATGTGGAAGCAATGTTTCAGAGTTTGCGAAAAACAATGGAGTTAAAAAATTCAATCGGTAGTCCAAGGACGTAAAGCCGTGCTCTGATACCATTATGTCACGTCCCGCTCCCGTAGGAGCGATCGTCCTCGCTAAGACGTGATGCCGCACGAGCCTAGATTGCGCTCGTACAAGGTGGGTTCCATAACGGCCGATTACAGCGGCTGCGACGGGGTCGTCGTACAGAAGTCCCAAGTAGAGACAATGAACACGCAGCAAAAATTAAAATGAAACACAAGTTACTCAAAAGATGATCTTTATTGATATCGAAACAATGGTTACATTGGGGGCGCAAGGCCAAGATTACAATCACTCAAGCTCACTCTTTTCACTTTACAAGTTACTCTGCTCTCTCTCATCTCTCGATACAATATTTGAATCCAACGGAAGCTTCGAAAGGCGATGTCCATACATTATGTCTCGTATAAGTCTTCGATCCATGCGGCCGCACGCTTCGAATCGCCAAGGAACTCCATGCCTCGACGCATCCAAGCGAGCTCCGCGCCACGAGCTTCTACCTGTGCTTGTACATGGAAACTGTGTGGGTGTCAGTACTCAACTGTACTGGTGGAGTGAGCTCCTCGCCCACCCATACAAAACCGACACGTTTATTTTACTTTGTGCAATAGAAGCCCCCTTTTTCGATTGTCTTTCTAGTCTTGTCTTAGGATCGATTTTAGGACCGACGCCTTGGTCTATTTTATGTCTCTAGACCGTTACCGTGCCTTTGCACTAATAACGTACTCATACTTTACCGTTAGACCTTCTTGTTCCAATAACGTCAACATATCGCCTCATGCTGGCCTTTCGTGCCATACTCTGGGACGTAACGACTCGGTCGTGCCATGAACTCGATTCGTGCTTTAGTATCACTGAGGCAGTGCCTCCTCGCTAAGTCTTGTCTTTACTCGTGTTGTGATGACGCGGCCGTACCTCATAATCCGAGGTCGTGCCCGGCAACTTAACATAACTCAACCAACATTTGACCTACGGCCCTTCCAGACTTAACTCGAAACGTATAACTCAACTCGTGGAACCGATGTTGAGAACTCAAGCACGATGCCGTATCTCGTGCCGAAGCACGTGTCTTTTCGTATAGCCGAATCGTAGGCTTTATAATACTTTGGGTGCAACCGAGCACACATTTCATAACACATCGCATACCGTGCTTACGCTTCCATTGTTATGATCGACACCGTGTATGCGGATTTGCCGCGTAGCACGCCAATTACCTATATGAAAGGCCACTGGCATGACAAGCCATCGCGGACATAGCTCGGGTAGACGGCGGGTCCTTCAGCGCAGGTAGCGAGCCCCGTTGAAAGCCCCCGACTACCCACGCAATAAAAGCATGTGCTACTATAACGTCTACCTCCTAGGACGACTGGGCCCGGTGCCCCGGCGTATAACCAGTCTAGGCAGAAATCCTTGTCGACAAGGTATCCAATGACCATGCACCTACGAGACATCTAGACTCACGTAAATGCATGGCCTAATTTATTGGTACGACTGAAACTATACTTAGCAACTCGTGCTCTGAACCACCCTTTGTATTACGTGCATCAGGACCGCGAGAGTCCCAACCGAGGGACCGTCTCGAAACACCTTAACGTGGATAGGAACGCGAGACTTACAACCGAGGGACCGCCTCGAACATCTTAACGTGGATAGGAACGCGAGACTCCCAACCGAGGGACTGCCTCGAATACTTATTTGAACTCGAGGGAACGACTACTACGTAGCCTTCCAACTTAACTTGAACAAAACGTGTTCCTTAAGTGCCATGGAACGTGGCTAACTTTACATCGTGCCAACCGTGGCTCGTGCCTTTAGCTGACTTCCGTCTTACGCGACACTATCACCCAAGTCATACGTTATATGACGGCCCGTGAGATCGTGGGACTATTTAACTTGACAACCGCAGAAAGAGCGGGACGGCACTTGGAATGACTTAGATCGATCGGCATAACTTTGCCTAACTTACTCAAGCCTACAACTTAACCCGAGGGACGAGCCAAGGCTATGCCAAGCCTTGTGCAGTGGAAACGTGCATGCTTTATCGAGCATTTACGCGGGCGACGTCTATGACTTAGGCTAACTCGTAGTTTGTATCGAATACCAACTTTCCTTCTTCCAAGCCACGGGACGAAGGACCGAGTGTCATTTTCAAAGCACGCCGTGCACCAACTCTAATACGACCGTGGAACATTTTCCATGTTCTAAACTCGATTCGATCCATCGGGATTATTCCCTTAGCTATGTAGATTCGTCTCTTTTATCATTAAGCCTACTTGTGCAAGTTGAAAACATACGATTTATTATGTGAAGGCTAAGATGAGGCAAGTTCACCGAAACTACCCCACCTGAGCGATGTCTTCGAGTCGCCGTTGCAAGGATAAGTATGAACGCCGTCGACGTTCCGATTCCTCCGATTGACTTTGCGGGACGGGACACTACACGTAGGACCTAGGACATGATAGGAGTTTCTCAATCACACCTAGAAAAATTTCCGATCTTTTGATTATCATGATTACTTCCCTTGTATTAAATTAACTGTCCTTCCTTGATAAGTCTACTCATGTGCCATATTGATCTCTTTGTTTCAATTTGTCTCCAGGATGATGAAGACGCACCCGCAGGCCACTGGATCGAGTAGCTTGCCCGATAGATCTGACCAGGCTGAGGAGGAGGTTCACGAGACTGCCCCCAGTGATTCCACTATCCCGAAAACCCCGGCAGTTGCACAGGGAGGTCTACTACCTCCACCCCAGAGGGTTTCGGTCGTCGTTCCGGAGATGCTACCGCCACCACCTCCGATACCGACGGATACACATCATATGTTCATTCTCCTTCAACAGATGATGGAGACTCAGCGGGCCCAGGCAGAGGCATCGTAGCGCCAGTCGGAGGCGTCACGCCGTCAGATTGAGATGCTGAGGCAGAGCATGGAGAACTCGCATCAGCTTACACTGGCAGGAGTGGAGAGAGTGGCACCGGGTACGGTGCAGGGCCCTGCTGGCCAACAGCCGTACCAGCAGCAGTCTAGGCCGGGGACAGTATTAGACTTTAGGAATATGAGCTCCAGGGACTTCACGGGCACGGAGGACATCCTTTATGCAGACGACTGGCTAGAGGACGTGCAGCGGAGTATGGAGCTAGCAGAGCTTCCTAGAGGACTTTGGGTTTCAGCAGCAGCCAGCCGATTCTTCGATATCGTGCTGACATGGTACCGTACGGATCTTCATACGTCGGTGAGAGGGCTGACATGGGAGAACTTCCAGAGGCTCTTCAAGGAGAAGTTCTTCCCGGACGTGGCTCTTACAGCATTAGAGGGCCAGTTCGTGGGCCTAGTGCAGGGGAACTCGTCGGTGGACGAGTATGCAGTAGAGTTCTTTCGCCTTAGCAGGTTCGCTCCCGATATGATCCAGGATGAGGGGCAGAAGGCTCGTAAGTTCCGTAGAGGACTTATTCATGCAGTACGCACCCGCACCTCGGGACACCGAGATGCGACGTTCGATCAGATATTGATGGACGCACAGATTGCAGAGGAGGACTTCGACCTCAAGCCGAAGAGGGGCAGTGATACCTTAGGGGCTAGTTCTAGTGCAGGGCCAACCAAGCGCCCTCGCATACAGCAGAGGCCAGTTCAGCAGCCACTTCAGGGCCAGGGACATGTACTTCACCAGCAGACACCCAGGCAGCAACAGTACCCTATATGTAACTTCTGTAAGAAGCAAGGTCACGGATGGGATGACTGCAGGAAGAGGCAGGGCCTGTGTTTGCTTTGTGGTTCAGCAGAGCATCAGTTGAGGGAGTGTCCCAAAAACTTGGCACGATTGGCTCAGGCAGCAGCAGGAGCTAGGGCTCCGACAGGGCAGCAGACGGGACCACCCTTGCAGACTCAGCAGCAGAGGTTTGTCCAGCATCAGCAGCAGGCCAAGGGAGGCCAGCCGGGGCGAGCTTTCGCCATGGCAGTCGATGATGCACAGGCAGAGGGAGAGCTGATTACAGGTTCCAACCTTTTCGATTCTATTTCCGTATTTGCCTCCTTATAACTGTCTTGAAATTTGATTCTATCTGTTCCTTGTAGTTGATAAATTTTGTTCGGATATTTCATTGTGAATTATTTTCTTCTAAGATAAGTCGTATGGGCTAGGTCGCCTCGATTATAGGATCTAGAGTCTTCTATAGTCATGTTAGCTGGCATAGTGAGGACATATAGTCGAATTTTGGACGTATTTCTCGGGTGTAGAAATTTAAGGTTTTTGCGGCCAGGCATGCGGCAATGCAAAAATTTTAAATACCATGATTCTAGAGGTATGTACCTTAGTCAAGGACTCTGTGAATATCGTAGCCTTGCTCACTAGCATGACGAAGATTCCAAGTATCATGATTTTAGACAGACGCATATGATTATCGGACTGTGTGTTTGAGACTGTGATTGTTGGGGTGTTTGACCTAGAAGTATGATCATTCTAATTTCGAGGACGAAATTTTTCTAAGGAGGGTAGACTTGTAGCACCCAGTTTCTAAAATAAGGGTAATTTTGAAATTTTATAATTATAATTATTTAATAATGATATTTAAACCATATTATAATTTTTGGTGATTTTTAGTTAATTTAAAACTATTTAAAACCACGACTTATGATTTTGATGTTTTGCTAGTGCAACATTAGAGATTACTTACCTAGAGACTAACCATGATCATATGAGCCTAGCCATAGGTTTAGAACATCAAGTTAGGGCTTTTTAGCCTAAAGGGTATTTTGGTAATTTACTAGGAATTATTGGAATTATTGGATTTATGTGAATTATTATTATTTAATTATTGTCATGAGAGCCCCTAACCTAGTTTACCCTAATCTAGAGGTTAGCCACTAACCTAGAGACTAGAGGATGGATATTACATTTTAGTTAAGGTAGAAAATATCTAAGATATTTACATATGTGATATTTTCCTTAAAAACCCTCAAAAGATCTCAACTTGGCACCCAAGTCCTTGCCTTCACCTTGAAGGAAGGCAAGAGGACACCCCCCCTTGCCATGGCCGGCCAAGGGCACCCCCCTATCACTACCCCTTCCTATATAATCATATCAAACCCTTTACATACAAATTTATATGTTTTAAAACCTAAAAATTCCCCTTTCCGTCAAACCTTCATAACTTCTTCAAATTAGCTCTAAATTCACCCAAGTCTTTTGCATTGGGACCCTACAATATTGAGCGTGCTAAGGGAGGCTAGCAAGCAAGGACACAAGGCCATTTGCAACATCCAAGTGGAAGGATACCCCCCTACTAGCTTGATTTTCATTAGGATTTCACCAATAGGTAAATACCCTCATACATAGTTAATATTTTGTTTCTCTTCATAAATGCATGCATATAGGTATACCCTAGCTGTGGAACAAGTTTGGTAAAATCTAGGGTTGGTTTGGTGTCCGTATCGGACACGTATCCTAGGTTGAAAAACCTTGTTTGATGAAATGCCTCAAAGAAATGGTTTTTGTGTTTTTGTGAAACAAAATACACTTTTGGGTAGCCCTAGACTAGTAGGACACGTACCCACTTGACTGAGCATGAATTGGTGTCGTGTCCGTGTCCAAAATGGACACGAACATGCTGTGCACTGAACACACACAGTGCCCTGCTCACACGTGTCTCGTACTCACTGTACAGAGCACGTGGACACGCCAAAATTGGCATGGACACGGGGGCAATGTCTGCGAACATGCCCCCAAAGTTTTACGATGTGTCGTTTTGTATCGGACACGGATTCGGGGCCGCACTGGCCACACCCACGTACGTTCAGTCGAAAAAATCGACTTAGACACGGACCCCGTGTCCCACGCACACGTGTCGTGGTGTCGTGTCAGGGTGACGCACGTGTAGCCCATCGTTGGGTGGACACTTGGACACGAGCACGAGGTGTGTCGTGTCCTGTGTCACGAGCACGAGACACTCGACCGCGTGCACGACGCGGTCTGAAACACACATTTTTACCCACTGATACGCGTGTCGTGTCAAGTATAGACACCACATGGACGCGAATCAGGGTGTTGGACACGTGCACTAACCCTAGGCGTACCTACTGACACGAGCACGTGATGTGAGTGTGTGTGTGTCGTGTCCTAGAGCTAATTGCACACGTGCACGACACAGTGCACTGTTAGTGTGTGTCTGTGTTACCCGTTTGGGTTTTTAGACACTTGGACACATCGTGTCGCATCGTGGTGGACACTTAAGGACACGAGGGACACGAGTATACCTAGGGGCACGATTACCAACCATTAGATTAGGGTATTAGCTTGATTTTTGGGTTGATTTAGGTTTTCCCCAAAACCAGTTAACTGAACAGTATTTCCTGTATTTTCCAGTTTTTAAAAACGAATTTCAAATCGATTTTTGATTGATATATATATATATATATATATATATATATATATATATATATATATATATATATATGTGTGTGTGTGTGTGTGTATTTATGTATATATACACTTTATATGTATGTATATATGTATATGAGTGTGTGGGTATATGTGTATGTGTATGTGAGTGTATATATGTATATATATATAGGTATGTATAGGTGTGTGTATATGTGTATGTAATGTGAGTGTGTGTTTGTGCCTCTATTCTCAGGTTTCTGAGAATAGGAACCCCCTGTCACAGTGTTTTCACACCCCCCTCACTCATTCTCATTTACTCTCTCTCTCTCTCACTATCACTTTCCCTCTCTCACACTCTATATATATATATATACATATTAGTATATATATATGAGTGTATGTTATATATATGTATTATATATATAGTGTAAATATATATATTGATATATATGAGTAGTATATAGATATGTATATATATGTGATCTTGTATTGTATAGATATAGGTTTACATATGGAAACCTATGTGATTAGCCTATGGTCATAGTTACTAGCCTATGGCCATTAGGGGCTAACCCTAATTTGACCAAGTGACCCTTGACCTAGGTAGTTGACCTTGTTTGACTAGAGTTGACCAAAGTCAACCTTAGGTCAAACTTGACCTAATTGACCTAGAAATGGTTTGGATGGACTTTAAAGGGCTTGATGACTAAGGTTTGACTAAACCCTAGAATATTAAACTAGTTGATTTATGTTTGACCATATGGTTATGAGGATAGTCCTATGTAATTTAAGATATGTATGGGGTTAAGTGGGATAATTAGGAGTTGTGTCATGATTTGGGTTAGCCTTATAGAGTTGACATATAGAGTTGACCCTTGACCTAAAAAACCTTAGTTAGTCTAAGTTTGACCTAGATTTGACTAACCTTGACTTGCTTGACCTTGTTTGACTTAGTTGACTCCTTATGACCTAGTATGACTTAAGTTGACCTAGTTTGACTGTTAGAGTTGACCAAGTTTGACTTTGGCCTAGATTGATCTAGAATCATGTAGTATGCATTGTATACTCTATTTTTACCATTGTGGATATATTGTGACCTGTTTTACTCTAAATAGGACTCTGTGACACCAGTTCGGACATCTAATCATATCAGTCATACAGGGTGACAGGCGAGTACATTCTTTGATCATTTCATACTTGTTAGGATTTATATTCTTGCTCTAGATTACTTTACATGATGCTGTCACGTTATTATCACGGATTGGTACTATATGGATCTTGTCATGCGATGTTATCCCCCTCGGGGTGCATCAAATACAGTTGTCATGTGCTTTTCACGAACATCTTGTATTTCATGTATACCTCTATTCATGTATACTCTTGTACAATCTTATACTCTCATGATCACGTGAGCAAACATGATAAAAACCTCTTGTGCAAGGTAACGTAACTTGACTGGATCCTTGTGTATTGATTGGGGAGGGTGAGTAGGAAATGGTTATGTGATCAAAATCCTATCTTGTGAAATCTTGTGAAATCATGTATATGTCCCTGGTACACTCACGTATGATGGAGTTACCCTTGCATTGTCCTAACCCGTTTATATAACCATCTCATGCTCTAAATCACAGGTTACCTACAGTTCTTACTTATCATATATATAGATATTTCCAGTTATCAAATCTCTTTCATTTTTATATATATTTCTTTACAGTCCATGTATCTTACTCTTTGCATGCTTTACATTTCCCAACATGATATGAACTGCGTGAGATGTATTGTGCTCGTTCCTGTCCTGACTGGACCTGTTGAAAATATTACAGATGATGATGGTGACTGTCCTACCTTCTATGGGACACATGAGGGTGACCTTCAGGAGCCTGAGGAGCATCTAGCTCAGTAGAGGGTGCCTAGTCTAGTCTAGTATTTACAGCTTTCAGTTTGTATCGGATTGTTCCGATTGTTAGTCGTGGCTTAGTTATATTTCAGGACTTGTATTATTTGTGTTGGACATCTACTTTGTGTGGTGTGATAACTCTATTTATATTTCAGTTCCTTTCTTTTATCTGATTCGATATCACGCTCTATCTTTCCTAGACTTGTGTTTAAGATATAGAGTTGAGATGTTATGTTATACCTCCGTGCGGAGATGACAGGTTTATATATCTTATTGTTAGATGTTAGATGTTATAGATGACCTATACAGCGTTCTACCGCCGACACTACGGCGTAGGCTAGACGTACCCACGTTCTCGTGCCCCTAATCAGGGTGCGGGTCGTGACAAGGCTATTGAAAGCTTTTGTAATCTCAGTTCGAATATCAATAAAGAGAATTGTTTCGTAAACTCTGTTTTCCTTTCGTTGTTAATATCAACTCATAGATAACCATTTGAGAACTTGTAATCTTGCCTTGCACGAGCGCAACTCCGGGCTCGTGCGGCATCACATCCCCTGCGAGGACGATAATTCGGGTGATTCCGGGTCAGGACGTAACACGTGTCCCCCCATGCGCCTGCCTCGTGGCAGTTTTTGTGTGTCGTGAAGTGTGCCATGCTGTCGGGGAGTGCTTTGGGAACTATCCCGGATTACTATAGAAGAAGGAGCAGAAATGAAAGAAAAAGAAGAGGTGAATGAGAGCCTTCTGCTTCTTCCGGATTACTATATATATAAGATGAGAAACTATCTGTTAGGAGAACGTTACCTATCCTTATTGAATGTTAGCTATCCTCTACCGAAGTAAATGTTAGCTACCTATTCTCTTTCACCCAGCAGCCTATATTATTTATCCCATCAAAAATACGTTCCAGTCATCTATCCCATCCACTGCAAGAAGCAGACAAAAAAAATTATATATAAGAGAAAAACGTCCTTCCTATGGGCGTTTTCCTCTTACGTATAATTTTTTTTTGTCAACGTTAACGGCTAACGGAATCCGGTAGTAGGGAGGGAAAAAACATTTAAAAAATAAGTAAAAAGCAAAACGCCCTTCCTATGGGCGTTCTCATGCCTTATTTGAAATTTTAACAAAATTTGTGCTTTCTTTAGAATATACAATAATATTTATACTCTGTATGAAAATTTTCGTTAAAAAATTGCCAATGGCGACACCACCGATCTCCAACCAGAAGAAACGGGCTCTGGAGGCTCTCGAGCGGACAGTCGACAAGGCCAAGAGCCTCCAAGAGGAGGAGGAGCAGCGGAAGAGTGCACGAGAAGAGCAACGAAGGAACAAGAAGAGCAAGAGGGCCCCTAAGAAAGAGCAGCAAGTGGCCCCGGTAGTGGAAGGACAGGTTGGAGGAGTATGTAACCCCAAGATCGATCCCTCCCCCTCTTCCTCCTCCAAGAAAGGTCAGATATTACTTCAACAGTTGGTGCAGTGCCTGTGTCGCTGTATTTGTGTTTGTTTAACATAGGTAGGAAGACACCGAACTCGAGTGGCTCTTGTGGTTACTGATGAGAGGTATAAGACCCCGGCTGGATGACGGAAGATCAATGGATGTCCATGGGGTATTTGGTGGGAGTTGGAAGAAGTGGGCCCAATAGAAATGCAATGCAGTCGTCGGGCACCTAAAAATAATATAGGTAGGAAACTGGGACCCTATCCGTGCCTGACACGTATGTGACATAGTATTTCTTCGACACTTAAAAAATATAAAATAAAAAAAATGTCTAACATGGCAACCATATGGTCATTGTCATTCAAAACATAATTCGTATATAAAGAGTTTGACTCTCCTTCAAAAGGAGTCATTTCTGTAACATTTTTCGGAACTGTAAAACATTTTCATAAATATAAACATTATCACGAACTAATATAGATTAGGCTAAATTACTCTAGTGACACTCAACTATAGCATTTGTTTTTTTTTTTTTTTTGCACCTTAACTTTTCCACTGCTCAATTTGGACATCCAAACTTCATAAATTATTTTTTTTTTTGGAGCACCTCTCGTCCAAATTTAGTTGCAAATAAGAGTTTATCATGAACAAAACAGTATTTGATTACAAAAACTAACACATCACCCAACACCAAACACAAGTATTAAAGATCAAAGATTGACGAAATGTGCTTGTGCTTCAAAAGAACAATTTATAAAATTGGAATATCAAAATCGAGCATTGGAAAAGTTAAGGTGTCAAAAACGTCCAAATACGATAGTTAAGGTGCCACTAGGGTAATTTAGCGTATAGAATATGTATGTAAATATTCATTCTTGTGTATATGAATTGTCCACATGCCCAAAAACGCCCAAACACGATAGTCTCACCTTATGTTTATGCTTCACAGGAGAAAATGTGGACCCTGCTTATGCCAGACTTTCTCAAGTTGTACATGAGAATCTGGTAGGGTCTGTCTCAGAGACAAGTTTCTAAATTTTTGGAACCTGCATCATACATTATATTACTATTTTTCATGACTAAATTGCTAGTAAGCAGAGGACACTAGAATTTGTTTGTTTTAACTAGGGTTGAGCATACAACTGTTGAAAATCGAAAATCTAATCGAATCGAATCGAGCCGAGCCGAATATGATAATTGGTTCGGTTTTTTCTATTATAGGTTCAGTTTTCGGTTTGGACGTTTAAAATTTCAAAATGTCGGTTCTATTTTCGATTCTTGGTCTGAATAACTGAATAGAAAACCGATTAAGATTCAATTTAGCAAATTATCCTCAATTTATACATACTAATATTTTCGTTAACTCTATCTAAGTGCACCCTTTTCTTCCATTTTCTGTTGGCACTTGTCGTCGTTACTTTGAACGCTCTCTCTACCCTCAATTAATATATACTAATTTTTTTTTCATAAATGCAGCCATGTTAGAATTATTATTTTTTGAAGATTTGTTATTTAAATTTGTTCATTTGCTAAAATGTGAAGGTCCGACCCATGAAACCGAACCGACCGAAAACCGAACTGAAATCATTAAGTTCGGTTTTGTTCGATTTTCATAAAAACGGTTCGGTTTTCTGTTTTGAGAAATACGATTTACGATTATTTCGGTTTTTATATATTCGGTTGATTTCGGTTTGAACTGAGCCCAACCGTTGCTCACCCCTAAAATTTTAACTTTTAACCATGACCAACTTGTTGAAAACAAGTTGAACGATTGCGCTAAATTTCTGGAGTAAATTATAAGTAATGCTATGTGTACCTCCAAAAACTTCCTCCTCTATGTCCCTCTGTCACATGAGCATAATTGCCACACGCATACGGGAAAGTTATCATTTTCCATTTCCAAATTGGATTGCTTCCTACCCATTATGTCAAAAAGAGTGGAAAGTTATCATTTTCCATTTCCAAATTGGATTGCTTCCTACCCACTATGTCAAAAAGGAGATGCTCTTTTTCAGTGGAGATTACTATGTATTACTTTGTCCAGCATGA
Source organism: Iris pallida (assembly GCA_029216955.1). Lineage (NCBI taxonomy): Eukaryota > Viridiplantae > Streptophyta > Magnoliopsida > Asparagales > Iridaceae > Iris > Iris pallida. The sequence continues at coordinate 14,154,470 of JANAVB010036419.1, read as the reverse complement.
AATTTCGTACATATTTAAATGGACATTAAAATGTGAATTCAATAAAAATAACATTCCTATCATTGCTAGAAAATTTATAATTAAATGGTGGAATAAAATTGATAAAAAGAGAAATTGGTGGACATAATCAAAACAATCAAGGAGAATGAACTCCGAATAGAATCACAAGTACATAAATAAATTCTTGAAGATAATCCTATAAAGAAATTAAAAGAATGGTTGAAAAGAAAGAGAAAAAAAAAATCCTAAAATAACTGAAGAAGAATGAAAGAAGAAATGTCTTATGTACATGCAAGCTAAATTAGAAGCCAACTTCCATATGGATACTGCATCATTTGAATCCAGTTCATCAAAATCCTCTATAATGAGAGGAAAATTAATGAGGATGCTCAAGATCAAAATGAGGAGCTATCAGCGCATTATACAATAAAATCGTAAATAATGCATGAAGAAGACGTACTAGCAAGAACAAAATTGTCAAAAGATGAACATGATAAATTCTCCGCTCTGGCCCACACGGGACCCACAAATTATCACGTTCCGGTTTCGTAGAACTAAACATCGTCACTGGACGTGATACCGCACAAGCGTAAATGAAGACATGAAACGTATTATAAAAGCACTTGCATTTTACTGGTTCATGGAGTAGCTAAGCAAAAAAGTACGTGGAGAGGGTTTTTTCATGGGCGCTCTATCGAAGAATCGAGACGGCGGCTCTCCGGTGGAAGCTGAAGCTTTGGGACTTTCATTTATCTCTTGTACTCATCGAAAGGAAGCAACTGCAACAAACCACAATTGAGGGGGACTGCAAAGCTATAATTGACTCCATAAACTCGCAAATTGCCCCTACAATTGGGCTTGCACGCCATACAATCTCTGATGCTAGGAAGCTATTGGACTCAACTAGGGAGATCTTATTCTCCTATATTCACAGAAGCGCCAACCATTGTGCTCATCGACTCGCTACACAGGCTCTACTTTTAACCTCTATGTACTCTCTTATAGTTCATGATATTATCCCTGATTGTATTGTTGATCATGTACTACTAGACACACGCTCTTGTTATCCTTTGTTTCCTTGAATGAAATTTATGTTTTCCTAAAAAAAAAAAGTACGTGGAGACGAGAGAAAAATCAGACAACCGTTAAATGCAACCTATTACTGGTTTCTAAGTTGCATCGGTACAGTACCGACAACTATGGGCAAGGCACTGGTTTTGGCATCTCCTACTGTATTTTGCATTGTTCGTATTGTGTCAGATACATGTCAACACAGACGATATAATATGGCACCAGATTTGGAGTAATTGTACTTCCTAGATGGATTTTTTTTTACCCTTTTGTCCATATAGAGTGATTTCATTGTCCGTCTTAATGGGCCTGGACTAAGCTGCTAAGCTGGTTATGACTAAAAGAGGAGGCTCAGCCCGCCCATATTTAGAGTTTAGACAGCTGGCATAGTCGATGCAAGGGGTTCGGTTTCTTGTGCCAATATGGGGGTGCCTCTGCCATCCTCTATAGTTTAAAGTATCGGTCGATACCGATCCGATACGGTCGATACCGATCCGATACGGTCGATACCGATACGGTTTGGCATGTCCCGATCCGATACCAACCTATATCCGATACTGACCGATACCGACATTGGGGATCTCCTTTCCAATCAATTTGGCAAAGAAAATTGAAGGAAAAAAAAAAGACAAATTAACAAGGGTTTGAAGCATAATAAGGTTGTAAAAGCATATAAAAGAAAAAAATTGATCTATTGCATGTAAATCAATCGGTAAGGGTGACTACTATTTCATTTAGTTTCAAAACTACTAAGAAATAACATTAGAAATAATTAAAATTATGTCTAAATGTATAAAAATATTTTTTTTTAAATGTTAATAATAAATTAATAATTATTTGTTTTCCGCTACCAAAAATTTCGATACTCCGATCCGAAACTGCCGATACTACCGATATCGCCGATATCGATACTCATAGGAATGGTCCGATACCGATACTGCGAACCTCTAGGCTTGTAACCTGGGTTTTGCGCCTATTAATCCTTTGTATTTCAAGGCTGTCTAGGAAGTAAGGGGTTTTATTACAATTGCAAACTGGAACTTTTTGTCTCAATGCAATGTTGGAATGACTGTTGACTGTTAATAGTTTTGAAGATAAATTGCTCTTAAGAGAAGAACTAGAGGACATATCAATTGGTTATTTAGTGGAATTACACCATAGATTCTTCTCAGGGCTTCGTAATTCAAGTGGCATCGATCATTTAATAGCATGAAGATATTTCTCTTCAGATCTGCATTTGGTGAAGAGCCTTGTACTTATATGGAACCTGGATGATCTAAGTAGGGGTGGGCAATGGTTCGGTTCGGTTCAAATCGAACTGTATATACGAAAACCGAAATAACCGTAAATCGTATTTCTCAAAACCGAAAACCGAACCAAATTAATTTGGTTCGATTTTCGGTCGGTTCGGTTTCATGGACCAATGTGCCGGACCTTCAATTTTTTAGCAAAATAAGCCTATTTAAATAATAATTTATTTTAAAAATATGACATTATTGTATTTATGAATTATTATATTACATAGTGTGAAAAATATTAGTATATATAGATTGAGGGTAGAGAGAGAATGTGCTCAAAGAAGTTCCGAAAGAGAATAGGAGAAGAGAGTGCCCTCAGTTAGGGATTACAAAGCATTAGTATGTGTAGATTGAGAGTAGTTTGATAAATTACTAAATCTAAATCGGTTTTCGGTTCGGTTCGGTTACATCAAGAGCCGAAAACCGAACCGTTATTTCAAAATTTTAAATTTCTAAACCGAAAATTGAACCGATAACCGAAAAACCAAACCGTTTGTCAAATTTCGGTTCGGTTCGATTCGGTTTTCATTTTTGAAACGTTATATGCTCACCACCAGATCTAAGACATGTATGCTGAGTTCGAGAAAGGCCTATTCTGTGGTTGTTGCATGTTACTATTGCATAGGGTAGTTCTGGTATTCTCATAGCAGCGTAGATGGAATAATGAGAGGGATGACTATGCTAATGTAGAACTAATTTCGGTATCATAATAATAGCGTACCCTTCAATTATGGAACAGATGCAACCCTCCCATTTCTCCCATCTTCTTTCATCCCAACAGAGGATCTCTTATGTTCCGAACTGTGTTGCACGAACACAGACACTGATACAAATAATGACACAGTATGGATACATATACTTTGAATCTGTGATATAGGTAGTAGTCACCTATGAGCATGAATACGGATACAGACACCAATTTTCCCATGTCCCTGCAACATACTTGTGACTGTTTTGATTAGATAAGGGACATTATTCAACATCACTAATGGGGGAAAAGTACATCGTGCATGCAGCAATCAGAGGCCTGCACCTGTAATTTAAGGAAAATAACTCCTAGTTGCACTTGGTTCTACCTAAGCATTCCACTAGACATGTATTTTAGAGTGAACTATATGGGGGTAAAGTGCATTTAAACCCTTCTTAGATGTGAGAAAAATGCAATTAAAGACTCATAGCTTGATAAGAGCCCTGCATTTTTATTTTTGCTCAGTTTGCACCCCTGCCGTTAACAGCCGTTAAAATACGTTTAGGGTGGGAGGGGGGGTCGGGAGGCTGGCATCGGAGGGAGAATGGGAGGCTGGTAGGGGACGTGGGGGGTGGGTATTTTATGTAGTTTTTTTATTTATTATTTTTAAAGTCATTAACAGCCATTTCTAACGGCTAATAGACGGTAGGGGTATTGCTCACGTGGACAATCTAAGGAGGGATCAATTGCATTAGTTTTCTAACGAGTCTGTACTAGTCAAGTCATTTAACCGCGCTAGCATCAGAAACAAACATGATTCTTTACATGCCTTGCGCGCGGTTCCTCCTGATTCATTTTCGCAGCAGTCGTGTGTTTTTCCATTTAATTTGGATCTACATCTTCGTATTTGCTGAGATTTGTAGATCATCATAATTTCCCTATGCCCCATTTCTTGCAACTGTTAAATGTCTGATCACTCGATGCTCATTGATGGCCATATCAGTATGTGGATGCTTCTCGTGTAGATATGTGTTAGTATTGATATGATTCTGACTATTTCGTGGCCCACTCATCCAGGGAAAAGCAACTAGCTCAATGCCTCCTTATGGCAGACTTGCATGGCGCTTTTCTTCTAAGGTAATTTTTCTTAAACTTCGTCATCTTTGTCAACTTCATATATGTTTGAATGGATACAATGCTTGTTTATATATTTAACGTTCATAAATGAGTAGTTATTTGCTTTGTTTTGTAGTTGTTGAATGTAAACGAAATGTTGCCTTCGTGTTACTCTGTTTAACAATTCATGATGGAAACATTACTTTGGACCATGGGAGTAGATAAGTAGATGGTGGCCCACATGTAATAGGAAGGGAGACATAATTGGAACAGAATAAATGGAACATCAGATCTGATTCCGATCCAATTCCCTCTCCTGTTTAATGTTCCGAGAATCCAGATTACTACAAACCAAAAAATCTTTGCAAATTCCAACTATACCTTATGAAGGTTTCTCTTCTTTTTTTCAAATAGTAGAAAATTGGGCTTCCATAGACTCACAATAATATTTCTCCGTGGTTTTTAAACCAATCCGAAAAATGTTTAGTGATTACATTTTTTTCCTATGTTTTTCTTTTTAACCAATCCGGAAGTCGGTGATAGGTTACTGTTAGGAGTCAAATTTGTTATATTACTCCTAATTAAAAGGGAAGGAGGAAGAATAGGAAATAATAAAATTGGAACCAAATAGAGAAGAGAGAGAGAGGAAAAATAAGTTGGAATCTATAAAAAAAAAAAAAAGTCTACTAAGGCATGAGAAAGCCCACTTCTTGCCATCGGGTCATCAATGGAGCATAGAGGTAGAGCTGTCAAGACGGACCGGCGGGACGGGCCGGCCCGTAACCCACCATAACCCACCATTGGCGGGGCGAGGCGGGCCGACCCACCATTTTGGTGTTGGAGTGGGTGGGGTTCCCAACCTATGTGGAGAAGACCCCGGAGTGCGACGAGCGCCGTCCGATATAGGAGAAGCTCGGGAAGTAGGCGACGGAGTTGCTGCTGTTGCTGCTGGAGCTGCTGGAAGCAGGGGATCCGAGTTCGGGCCGAACTCGGTCCCATGGCGAGTTCGGGCCGAACTCGGTCTGGCCGTTCCAGGGTTTGGCCAGTAGGTGCTGGTTGCCCCACACAGAGTTCTGGCCGAACTCTGTGTCGTCGGGGGCTGAAGCGATTTTTTTGGATGAGTTTTCATCATTGGATCTAATCCAACGGTCCAGGTTGGTTGCGGGATTAGGGAGATATATTGAGTTTTCTCAACCCTAATTCATTATCGTATTATCGCATTGGACAACACAAGTTTGAGAGAGAAGGAGGCAAGAGTGCCATTGCAACTTCGGAGAAGAAGACGGAGGATCGAAGGTCGTTTTCGAAGGAGATCGTGTTTCGGGTAATCTCTACTCGTCGTTCTCGTTCTTCGTAGCCTTGTGATCATTGTTCTTGTCTCTGAGTGTTGTGGGGATCCGATTTGGATCGGGAGGAGTTTGTAGAGGGTGTAATTCTTCTATTCCATTAGTGGAGGCTTCTCAGGGTTGGACTCCGATCGTCCCGTGGTTTTTCCCGCAAGGGTTTCCACGTCAAAAATTCTCTGTGTCTGCGTGGTTGTTTTTGTGTGCTTGTTTTTGGGTTCGTGCGTTGTTTGCTCGGTCCTCTCGCAGGTACTCTCCGGTTTGGAGAAAGGTTTCCGCGCTTCTTTCCCAACAGAGTGGTATCAGAGCATAGGTTTTGTTCTGGCTGATACCAACAGAGTGGTATCAGAGCATAGGTTTTGTTCTGGCTGATACCAACAGAGTGGTATCAGAGCTTTGGGTTCAAAGGGTGTCAGGAGTTGACAGAGGAACCAGAGAGGAGAGATGGACGCGAAGCCGGTGCGCATGGTGAACCTTAATGGCACAAACTATCATTATTGGCGGAGCAAGATGAAGGATTTGCTATTTGTCAAGAAGCTGCATCTACCTGTGTTTGCATCCGAGAGGCCCAGTGATAAATCCGAGGAGGACTGGAAGTTCGAGCACATACAGGTGTGTGGGTACATACGGCAGTTTGTTGATGAGAACGTGTACAACCACGTTGCCAATATTGAGCACGCGAAGACGTTGTGGGATAAGCTGGAATCCTTGTATGCGAAGAAGACCGGGGTAAACAAGTTGTTCCTGATCCGAACGATGATGGGTCTGCGGTACAAGGATGGGGCGTCTATTACGGATCACTTGAGTGATTTTTAGGGCGTGGTTGACCAGCTATCTTCTATGGGAGTCAAGTTCGACGACGAAGTTCAGGGACTGTGGCTGCTGTGTACCTTGCCAGACTCGTGGGAGACCGTACGAGTATCTATGATCGCTTCTGCTCCAGAGGGCGTGGTCAGTCTGGAGTTTGCCAAGAGCGGGGTGTTGAATGAAGAGATGCGGAGACGTTCTCAGGGCACTTCATCCACATCCCACCACTCAGAGGCACTTGTTTCAGAGAGCCGCGGAAGGGACAAAAGCAGGGGTCCAGGTGGTGGCAGAGACAAGAGCAGGGGGAAGTCCAAGGGTCGGTACGAGGACTCAGAGTGTTATCATTGCGGTAAGAAGGGCCATATCAAGCGGAATTGTTTCGCTTGGAAGAAGGAGAAGAAGGGCGACAAGGGGAAGCAAGAAGAGAACACTACAGCGGCGGCCTTGGTACATGGAGGCGATGTGATCGTCGTAGGTGATGAGGTCATTACTAACCTCGCCTGCGATGACAATTCTTGGCTGGTGGACTCAGGGGCTTCAGCACATGTATCTCACAATAGGGCACTGTTTGCCACTTACACGACAGGCGACTGTGGCGTGTTGAAGATGGGCAACGGAGATGTGTCGAAGGCGGTTGCCATTGGAGATGTGCATTTGAGAACGAAGACGGGTGCGGTTCTTGTTCTCAAGGATGTTCGTCATGTCCCTGATATCCGTTTCAACCTGGTGTCGGTTGGAAGGTTGGATGACGAGGGATTCTTCAGTCTCTTCGGGAATAGTCAGTGGAAGCTTTCCAGAGGTTCGATGGTGATTGCCAGAGGAAGCAAGAAGTCCGGTCTCTACTATATGGAGGGGAGCGCAGAGGGGGCACAGGAGGTGAACGCCGTCAGTGACGCGTCTACCGAGTTGTGGCACAGGCGGCTCGGCCATATCAGCGAGAAGGGGATGAGCTACTTGGTGAACAGGAAAGTGATTCCGGGGCTCAAGTCTACAAAGTTGGAGAAATGCACGCACTGTTTGGCTGGGAAGCAAAGTAGGGTGTCTTTCCAGAGTCACCCAAGTTCGAGGAAGCCGGCGTTGCTCGAGTTAATTCACTCGGATGTCTGCGGTCCTATGAAGGTAAAATCTCTTGGTGGTGCTTCTTACTTTGTGACTTTCATTGATGACTGTTCCAGGAAGGTTTGGGTCTATGCCTTAAAGACCAAGGATCAGGTGCTGCCTACTTTCAAGGAGTTTCAGGCCTCCGTTGAAAGGGAGACGGGCAAGAAGTTGTTGTGTGTTCGGTCCGACAATGGCGGCGAATACATCGGTCCCTTTGATGCGTATTGCAGAGAGCAAGGGATACGACACCAGAAGACTCCGCCAAAGACACCTCAGCTCAATGGTGTAGCGGAGCGCATGAACAGGACACTGATGGAGAGGGTGCGGTGTTTGCTGTCAGAAGCAAACTTGTCGGGCAGTTATTGGGGTGAGGCTCTTCTCACAGCTGCTTATATTATTAATTTGTCTCCTAGTGCTCCTTTGCAGGGTGATGTGCCTGACAAAGTATGGTACGGCAAAGAGCCGTCATACAATCACCTGCGGGCGTTTGGTTGTAAAGCCTTCGTGCATGTACCGAAGGATGAGAGGACCAAACTTGAGCCGAAGACGAGGCGATGCGTCTTTGTCGGCTATGGTCGGGATGAGTTTGGCTATAGACTCTACGACCCAGTGGAAGGAAAGCTCTACAGAAGCAGGGACGTGGTGTTCGTCGAGGATCAGACCATGACCAACACTCAGGATTCCGAGACGCCTTCTGAGGCTGAGGAATTGCCTGAGTTAGAGTCATTTCGCTTCGAGCAGTTTCGAGAGGACATCGCAGAGGATCCAGTTATGGGGGAGCCGGTACATGGAGTTGCTCCCAACCTTGATCATCAGCCTGCTGATGGTGGTCAGGGTGTCCCTCAGGAGGATGAGCATGCCGGAGAGGTAGTTCCTGAAGGGGAGGAGGCTGTCGGTATACAGCCAGCACCAGTGGCTCCACTGAGAAGGAGCAACAGGGATCGTCGACCATCTACGAGATACTCGCCGGATGAGTATGTGCTATTGACTGACGGGGGAGAGCCCGAAAGTTTCGCAGAGGCTATGGAAGACGAACACAGGCAGGAGTGGATGGTGGCTATGCAGGAGGAGATGAGTTCCTTGCACACCAATTCTACTTATGATCTGGTGCGGTTGCCAAAGGGCAAGAAGGCTTTGAAGAATCGATGGGTGTTCAGAGTGAAGCAGACGGATGATGCTACTCGCCCTCGATACAAAGCGAGACTGGTAGTCAAGGGCTACGGTCAGCGGAAAGGCGTGGATTATGATGAAATCTTTTCGCCTGTCGTCAAACATTCGTCTATTCGGGTGGTGCTAGCATTAGCAGCCAGTTTCAACTTGGAGGTCGAGCAGATGGATGTGAAGACGGCGTTCCTCCACGGTGATCTTGAGGAGGAGTTGTACATGGAGCAGCCGGAGGAATTCTGTGAGAAGGGCAAGTCACATTTGGTCTGCCGGTTGAAGAAGAGCTTGTATGGTCTGAAGCAGGCTCCGAGGCAGTGGTACAGAAAGTTCGAGTCGTTTATGGGGGAGCATGGTTATGCACGGACGACGTCGGACCATTGTGCATTTGTGAGGTATTTTGCCGATGATGATTTTATCATCTTATTGCTCTATGTTGATGATATGCTATTAGTGGGTCGGAATGCCACTAGGATAGCGGAGTTGAAGCGCCAGCTGGGCGCGGCCTTCTCTATGAAGGATTTGGGCGCAGCGAAGACTATTCTTGGGATGGAGATCAGCCGAGAGAGAGAGTCCAAGCTGCTACACTTGTCCCAAAAGAAGTACATTCACCGGGTACTTCAGCGTTTCGGGATGGACGGGTCGAAGAAAGTGAGTTCCCCCCTCGCGGCTCACTTTAAGTTCACTGAGGAGCAGTGTCCATCTACCGAGGACGAAAAGGAAGATATGGAGCGGGTTCCATATGCTTCAGCTGTGGGAAGCCTTATGTATGCCATGGTGTGTACGAGGCCAGATATTGCTCATGCAGTTGGTACGGTTAGCAGGTATCTTTCGAATCCTGGAAGGGTACATTGGAGTGCGGTCAAGTGGATTCTACGATATCTTCAGGGCACTGCTGGTTGGAGACTTTCCTTTGGTGGTGACGAGCCGAAGCTGGTCGGGTATACTGACGCTGATATGGCTGGAGATGTAGACACGAGGCGGTCGACTTCGGGCTACGTGATGATGTTTGCGGGAGGAGCGGTGTCGTGGCAGTCGCGGTTGCAGAAGTGTGTTGCCTTGTCGACGACAGAGGCAGAGTACATTGCGGCGACGGAGGCTTGCAAGGAGCTGTTGTGGATGAAGAAGCTGTTGCAGAAAATGGGACTGAAGCAAGAGCAGTATACTTTGCTTTGCGACAGTCAGAGTGCTATCCATCTTGTGAAGAATCAGACGTTTCATAGCCGGTCCAAGCACATCGAGACCCGGTATCATTGGATACGGGATGTGGTTGAGAAGAAGGACGCGGAGCTTGAGAAGGTGCATACAGATGACAACGGAGCTGATATGTTCACGAAGATTCTACCAAGAGGGAAGTTTGAGTACTGCAGGCAGGTCGTCAGGATGACGACGTCCTCCCCATAGTTGTGAAGGGGGAGATTTGTTGGAGTGGGTGGGGTTCCCAACCTATGTGGAGAAGACCCCGGAGTGCGACGAGCATCGTCCGATATCGGAGAAGCTCGGGAAGTAGGCGACGGAGTTGCTGCTGTTGCTGCTGGAGCTGCTGGAAGCAGGGGATCCGAGTTCGGGCCGAACTCGGTCCCATGGCGAGTTCGGGCCGAACTCGGTCTGGCCGTTCCAGGGTTTGGCCAGTAGGTGCTGGTTGCCCCACACAGAGTTCTGGCCGAACTCTGTGTCGTCGGGGGCTGAAGCGATTTTTTTGGATGAGTTTTCATCATTGGATCTAATCCAACGGTCCAGGTTGGTTGCGGGATTAGGGAGATATATTGAGTTTTCTCAACCCTAATTCATTATCGTATTATCGCATTGGACAACACAAGTTTGAGAGAGAAGGAGGCAAGAGTGCCATTGCAACTTCGGAGAAGAAGACGGAGGATCGAAGGTCGTTTTCGAAGGAGATCGTGTTTCGGGTAATCTCTACTCGTCGTTCTCGTTCTTCGTAGCCTTGTGATCATTGTTCTTGTCTCTGAGTGTTGTGGGGATCCGATTTGGATCGGGAGGAGTTTGTAGAGGGTGTAATTCTTCTATTCCATTAGTGGAGGCTTTTCAGGGTTGGACTCCGATCGTCCCGTGGTTTTTCCCGCAAGGGTTTCCACGTCAAAAATTCTCTGTGTCTGCGTGGTTGTTTTTGTGTGCTTGTTTTTGGGTTCGTGCGTTGTTTGCTCGGTCCTCTCGCAGGTACTCTCCGGTTTGGGGAAAGGTTTCCGCGCTTCTTTCCCAACATTTGGCGGGCTGGAAAAATTTCAACCCAGCCCAACCCACCGGCGGGCCGCGGACAAGGCGGGCCGGCCCGCTTAATTTTTTTAAAATTTTAAATTATTGTTTAGTTTCTTAAATGAAAAAAAATCATATATATAATATTTTTCTACTCTCTCATATGCATCAAATTACGAGTAAAATACAAGAAACATTATAATAGTAGATATTTCTTTAAAACACCTTCATTCATGTAAATAAATGACCAAATTTAATATTGTATACGTCATTACTTGCATTAAATGAGAATTTTTATCATTTATAATACATATCTCATATATGTGCTAAATAAAAAAAATTAAAATTTTTATAAAAAATAGATGGCGGGCCAACCCACTTGGCTCGCGGGCTAGCCCACCGCGGGGCGGGCTACTAGCGGGCCAGCCCATCTAGGCCCGCCTGTTTGGCGGGCTCCTAAATGCTCGACCCAATCCACCTTTTTGGCGGACGGGGCGGGCCGGCCCAACGGACTTAGCCCATTTTGACAGCTCTACATAGTGGTCATGTATTGACTGGACCTCCTTTGGCACACTTTTTTGGAATATATTTTTTGTAGAAATTATATCGTTAGAGAGATTCTTTGTGATCTTCTACAGATTAAAAGGTTTGATTATTTTGAGATTCTTTGTGATCTTCTACAAATTAAAGAAATAATAATAAGAAGGAAAAAAAAAAACTATTTTTCTATTAGTTTGTGCTATATTTCTTTCTAATTTATTTTCTTTAATTGCCATACATGCAAAAATGAATTGTTAGAATAAAAACCACCATGCTCAGCACAATTGTTACGCTATATCGATAGAAACTTCCACTATGTTTTGGATAACTACTTAATTCTTAATTTTGCTGAAATGTTGAACTTACCAATATAAGAAGATTACATTGTATGGTGACAAGCTTTCATTAAGAAACGATGCAACCACATAATTTGTCAGTGGCACCGGCGTCTCCCATTCCAACAACATTTTTATTGTCAACGCTGTTACACAGACCGCGCGGTTTAAAATCGCGACTGAAATCATTGACACGTGTCCGAATCTGATTGGTCCGAATTTAATTGTCTACATTAAGGGAGAGGGTGATGTCATTGGTTTTGCTCCGACCAATCAGAGCCGGGCACTTTTTTTTTTCGGTTTCAATTTTTATTTTTTGCCGGGCTGACAAGTACTATTGTTTTCTTATTGCCTCTAGATTAGGAATGGCAATGGGGCGGTAGGGGTCGGGAACCATATCCTCCATCTCAATCTCCGAGTAGTGTTTGAATTCCCATCCCCGTCCCCATTCCCCGTCGGATTTTATTTTTTACCCCCATCCCCATCCCCGTTAAACAATGCATTCTCCGTCCCCGTCCCCGTCCCCGTCCCGTTAGCACTTTCGGGGCCGAATTTTCTCATTTCCGTCTCTCGTTCGATTAACAAATTTTCATGTACATTATATAAGTTTAAAAAATTATTTTCATTCAAAAAAACTACATGGCATGTTAATAATGGTTTTCATAAAATAAATATATATATTACTAGTTAGATCAAGAGAACATACCATTTCCAAAGGGTTGCACATATGGATATGGATATAAGTAATCGGGGTCGGGGATTTATCGGGGCGGGGAGTACTATACCCATACCCGTCCCCGAATCCGATCGAGAATTTTTTTAATCCCCATCCCCGTCCCCATCCCCGTTTTTAAATCCCCAAACCCGTCACCATCGGGTAAAAAAATCGGGTCCCCGTCGGATTCGGGGGGATATTGCCATCCCTACTCTAGATTCCTCTTGCTCCTCTCTCTCTATATATATTAGAGAAGCTAGAAATGTGGAGAGTGCACAGGGGTGTTCTTGGCAGCATCAGAATCTATTCTACTATACAATAGGAAAACTTGTGGTGAAACTTTTGAATTCCTAAAATATCTTTAATTATTTTATAAACATGATGTTATTATGTCAACTTGTATGTTATTTATGTTTAAAAGTCAAAACAATAAAGTTTGCATGCTATGAAGTTTTATTTTTCCGTACAACACTTTATGTTGCAATGGTAATAAAATTTTGAAAAATTTTGAGTGGCACCCCACTTATATTACCCATATTCGTAGTGCACCCCACATTGTTCCACATATACATAAGTCACCCCACTTCTAACAGAAAACGTCAAATAATAACGTTGGTGGCCTTTAAAACACTTTCCATGACCGTAATACCCCTCCCCTCTTTCCTTGCTGTTGAGTGGAAGGAAAATTTCCAATTTATATCCAAAAACCCGAAAATGTCCTTCCTCCTTCTATTACGCACGAAAGTTCTCTTCTAATTCATCTCTAATTCCTCTTCTCCTCTTCTTCTCTAAATTTTTCCACGAAACTCCATCTCGTCTCTAATTCGTCTTCTCCTCCAAGTTTCTCGCAAAAACATCAAGGTATTTCTGCAACTTTTCCCTTCCCCATCCATAAGTTATGTATTGATGATCAATTTGTGTCCGAATGAGTGTTTGATTTGATCCCATTTTATTTTCTTCAGATTTTTTCGAAGCGAAAGGAGAAGGAGCTGCGATGGCTAGGCAAAATGGGTATTGATTTCAATTTTAGTGTTTAAATGCCGGGTTTAGGATTTTAAATTATCTTTACATATTGTATGTTCTGATTATTGTTGAATTTAGGGGTTTAGGGTTTGGATTTGTTCTGATTATTGCTGAATTTAGGGGTTTAGGGTTTAAATTATCTTTACGCATTTTCTTGCTTGAGTCTGCATTGTTTGAATTTGTTTGAATATCCATGTTTGAATTTAGGGATTTAGGGCTGTGATTGAGTCTGCATGTTTGAATTTCCACGTTACTTCTACAGGAAATACATGGTTAGGTTCCATTGGAAGGGTACTTCAGTTTTGCACGAAGTGGACCCCGACTTGATCTCCCTCCTGGATATTCCTTACGTAGTCCAGAGTAACTATGTGGAGGGCAGATTTAGGTATTATTGGGTTGATCAGATGAAAGATGGTGAAACCATAGAGGTGTTATCTGATGCTGCATTGCTAGACATGTTCCATAACCAACTGCCTGACCAAGAAGGAGAGCTACACTTGTACTTGGAAGATGTGGAGGTTTCTAGTGGACAAGACACCCCATTCAAGAAGAAGAAAATAAAGGTAGTAGCACACAGACCACGGCTAGATCATGTAGCATTAACTGATGAAAGTAGTACAAAGGATAATGACAGTGGTTCACATGCTAGTGAGGATGCAGAACTTGGTTCACAGCCTAAGATCCAGTTTGAAGCACAAGCTGAAACACAGTTACGTAGAGATGAACCAGTAGTTGAGAGTGATGATGAACCCTTTGTACCAGAGGAAAAATGCACAGGAAGTGGGGCTGGTGATGACTTTTGGGGGGAGTATGTTGTACATCCAGAGAATAATAATGAAGAGTGGGGGGGAAACAGAATTTCAGAGGGCATATGCTGAGAAAAAGAAGCTCCCCATTGATGAAATTGACCCTGTAGATGACTATCATAGCTGTGAGTCATCTGATTCAGAAGGGGCTGAAGAAGTTGGGCAGAAAAATGACCCTGTAGATGATCTGTACAGTGAGGGAGAGATGGCTGAGGAGCAGTACACAGCTCCAGTGGTTAGTGGCCTAGTCCTATGGCAGCAATGGACTAATCCTGAGGAGTGCAGAAAATATTTAAGATCTTGTGCCATAAAGAACATATATGAGATCAAATTTGTGAAGAATGATCGTAGTAGAATCTGGGGTGTGTGTCAAGATGAAGCATTGTCACGCCCCAGAACCAGAATACTGGAGAGCGGGGGCAGACATAGCCAGCTACGCAATTCCAAAGTACGTTAATACTCTGAAATTACGTATAAGCTGTCAAGACATGGGGGTTACTTTACAAGCCATCAGTCCGTCCTAAGGTTTAACAATGTCACGCCCCAGAACCAGAATACTGGAGAGCGGGGGCAGACATAGCCAGCTACGTATAATAAAATGGAATCCATCTCACCATACGGTCACGGCTGTCTAGATATGTGAGGGTTTATCTACAAGCCATCAGTCTCTTAAGGTCATAAATTATCCTATTGTCTCAATCTCAATCAACTAGTAATAATCACAAGATACCAGATCACCAAATATACAATTGTAAGGCGTCCCAAACATTACATATCCAGATTATCATGAAGCTAGTCGTACAAAATGTAAGGACTAGCAAGAGTTAAGTCATACATGATCAACCTCGAGTTGCCAATCATATTTACAGCCCGTAGGCAGACAGAAAGTAAAATATACACGAGTTAACACTTGCTCGACGGCTAAACGCCTCAAAAGAATAATGCACAATTACAGAGGGAGAACAAAGAAACCCACTCGTTGCCAGGATTCCCTCTAGTGGTCACCATCTGGCAGGAAAGCAGGTAGATCCTTTGCTGCCGCTCCGGTATCTGGCCATACAAAACCAGCTGGGTCAGACCCCAGAAAGAGCAAGTGCCACAAAGGAGGCTTCACTTAAGAACTAAAACCAGCAATTTAGCATAAGAATATAATTACTTAATAAGAGATAGTAATTTAAGAAAAACATGACAGGTGAATATAAAAGACAATCTTGTACAGGATCAATAAAAGACAAGACATATGAAAGAGCATGACAGGGTGATATACGATGAGATAACCATGGGACTATTCAGATAACCAGGTTACAACCCGTAACCAAACAAGGACCGGGGTTGTAACCCTTCGTCTGAACAGAACTTGGTTTCTTCCACCATTTATCGGCAAGATAAATATAAGAATTCTGGTCAGGTAACAATCTTGTACAGGATCAAGACAAGACTAGACAGATTATTCTCATACAATCAATCACGGCCAAGCAGTAAGTACGGCTTGCTACTTTAACTAACTAGGGTTATCACAGGCCTAGTTACTAGCAAATGCAATGAGAATTCCAAGTCCGGTTACCTGTTTGTTACTACCTGAGTGATCCCAGCAAGAAAAGAAAAAGATAGCAGGATATAGCAGACACACTGTAGTAAGATACATGTGTCCTAAGGTACCACACTCGACGGCGGGCTGGAAGTGCGCTCATCTCGACGGATAGCAACAAATTCCATGTATATATATATATATATATATATATATATATATATATATATATATATATATATATATATATATATATATATATAAGGCCGGGACCAAAGGGGCAACAGGTAACTGGGAAATTCTCCATGAACTATTTGATCAATCTAGTCATTAACCTAGCCAGATTCAGTATGAATCCCTGACCGTGGTACTCAGGGATCATGCCCTAAACATGATGCAAAACACAACCGGACCAGTAGTTTATACAAGCACAATCAATGCAAACAACCACGGTGTCAGGATTAATTATACAGGTCATGTCATGTCAGGTAGCCATCGCAACAGCTATTCGAGATAATCATGTCAGGTTTATCATATCAAGTGTGCTAGTCAGGAGTGCGCCACGACGGGCCACTATCAAGTCATGTCATGTTATCATGTCAGGAGTGCACCACTACGGGTCACTATCGTGTCATGTGTAGCAGGTCAAATTATCAGGTCAAGTTATCATGTCAGGAGTGCACCACGACGGGCCACTATCAAGTCATGTTCAATTATCATTCTAAACATATTAAGTAAATTCGTGATTATCAAGTTCATGACAAAAAGGCGTAAGGATATAAAATGGACGTAAAATATCTAATAAAATATCAATATTCAGGACTATAGAAGAGCCATGCGGCTGGAAGGAGAACAACCCATGCGACTGGAGAAGACTGGGCCTTATACGGCCAGAAAGTAACCGGGTCTCATGCGGCCAGGAAATGACAGTGGCATATGCGGCTAGCGGGAGTTTAAGTTCATGCGGCTCAGGGTGGGCGGAGTCCCATACGGCAGTAGGGGGAAAAGCTTATGCGGCTCAGGGGGGAGAGTACCCATACGGCCGGGAGGAGGCTGTACATAGGCGGCCAGGAGCAATGAATGCGTATGCGACTGAAGGAGCAGTGGAGCCTATGCGGCTCGAACGACTCCGGGTCATGCGATTAAGTATGGCGGGCACATATGCGGCTGCATAGGTAAGAGGGCGCATGCGGCTAGAATAAATCGGGTCATGCGGCCCGGACTCAGAAGCCCATGCGACAGCAGTTAGGACTGGGTCTTATGCGGCAGGGTTAAACTCATGCGGCTAGAAATGTAAGTCTCATGCGGCTAGGATTAAATCTTCATGCGGCTGGAAGAATTGAGTTCCTGCGGCATAGGCCATGCGGCCAAGTAACACAGCAAGGCTTATGCGGCCAGGAATAAAACTTGCTGCATAAAGCTATGCGGCTAAGTCCATTCGGCTATAAACTGTTCTTCTTCTCTATCCTTCCGAGAAGAAGAACCCTTCAAGCCATGGCTCCCAAGCTCCATGAATCTTTCATCCAGAGTCCAAATCCAAACTTCCATAGGTCAAAATGGGGCAGAATGAAATTCTCAACAACATGGAACCATCAAAACTTAGAAATAACAGGATTAAGTTGATCAAAACCCAAGAATTCCGAAAATAAAAATAAACTTAGATCTACAAGAATCTAGCCATGGAAATTAAAAATGTCAAGTACTAAAGTGCTTTAGAATACAGTAAGGAAGAGAATAAAGCAATAAAATTGGAGTTCCTCCATGAAGCAAGTTGCACTTGCCTAGACCTCTCTCTCCCTCTCTCTGGTAGGTGAAGAATTAATGAAGGAGAAGAAGAAGAGTAATGAGTAATAATGAAAGAGAGAGAGAGTGGGATATAAATGAGGGTGGTGGTAGGTGGGAGTGGTTTGGTTCACATAAAACCCAACGAAGCCAAACCCACCGAACCAAACCAAACCAAGCCAATGCAATGCCATGATGAACCATGAAATACTCAATAAACCAAGCTCCATTAATCAGAATTAATCCATGAACGATAAATGATAATTAAACCACAATGCTAAATATGAAAATAAATCACAACTAACTAATCAAGGAAAAGAGAAATACGGGTCAGAAATACGAACACGAATAAAATACGTATCATAAATTTTGGGGCACTACAAACAATCCTAGGTATCTCAATCACAGGCAATTATACAAGAGCAAGAGTACGATCATCATACATACAATAGTAAGACGTTCCGAACCATATATACATGAATGATCATGAAGCCAGTACCACCAAACTGATGACTAGCTAGAGTATTAGTCGTACATGATAAGGACTAGCTATAGTCTAGAATACACATATCATGTTTATGCCCGTAGGCTACAATATCAAGGAAAATACCAAAACACGAGCTAAACACGTGCTCGGGGCTAAACGTTACAAGAAGAGAATTTACATATCAGTGGGAGAATGAAGAAGAGCCCACTGAGGCACTCTGGTGCTCCGGCTGGTCACCGTCGAGTGAATGGTGCGGTAGATCCTTCGGGCTCTTCTATCAGAACCTGGCCATGCAAAACCAGTGGGGTCAGATCCCAAATAGCAAGTACCACAAAGGAGGCCGAACAATGTACTTAAAACCAGCAATCATAGGCAATCAACAGAGAGAGAAAGCAAAAAAAGTAAGGGAGGATCGAGATTCGTGCAGTACCAATGCACTTAACCCGAACATAAGAAGGCAGTAAGTAAAGCATTTAGTAAACACAATTAAAAGTAGACTTGTTAAGCAAACGATCTTTTAAGAGTTTATGCAAAGCAAGTAGTCATATGAACAGGTGAGATAAAGTAACTAGAGAACATATTAAATAACTAGAGCTAGGCAATTTATAAAAAGATGACGAAAGTACTATTCCGGAAGCCAGGTTACAACCCTTAAACCAAACAAGGACCGAGGTTCTAACCCTTCGCCTGAACAGAACTTGGTCTCTGATCATTTATTGCTAAAGGTGACAATCATTAAGTGACACTCAGAGAGTGACAAACAGGGAGTGACAATACAGAGTACAATACATTAGAGTGACAATCATTGCAATCATTATCCTGGAAACAATTAGGAACTGGATCTAAACAAGACTTAGACTGGGAAGGTGATATACGATGAGATAACCATGGGACTATTCAGATAACCAGGTTACAACCCGTAAACCAAACAAGGACCGGGGTTGTAACCCTTCGTCTGAACAGAACTTGGTTTCTCCCACCATTTATCGGCAAGATAAAGTAAGAAATCAGGACATGTAACAACCAAGTACAAGATCAAGACAAGACTAGACTGATCGAACTTCATCCAACATTCACGGCCAAGCAATAAGTACGGCTTGATACTTTAACTAACTAGGGTTATCACAGGCCTAATTACTAGCAAGATGCAGTGAGATTATTCTACAGCCACAAGCCCTGCAGACCATCCAGGTTATCCAGACGAATATTAGTACAATAAGGGTGCAACACATAACCGTGTGCTGGAAGTGTGCCCTACTCGTCGGCATGCTACAAATCTACAAGCGCGCCCAGGTAACGGGATTGCCTGTAGCTGGAAAATCTCTTCATGACTACTGGATTATTCTAGTTGTTAACCTTAGTCGGTTTCAGTGGGTACCCCTGACCGTGGTACTCAAAGGTCCCCGTCCTAGACATGATGCAAGACAAGACGGGTTTATTTGTACAAGCACAATCGTCCACGGTGTCCAAGTTATTCAATCTTGTCAAGTCGTGTTAGCCGTCGCAACAGCATTTGAGATATATCATGTCAGGTTTATCACGTCAAGAGTGCGCCACGGCGGGCCACTATCAAGAATTATTATTATCACTTATCAAGAGTGCGCCACGACGGGCCACTATCAAGAATTATTAATCATCTTGTTACCAATCTGGAGTGCACTACAACGGGTCACCATCGTGTCAAACAATTTCATTCATTTAAGAAATAACAAGCTATTAAGTGGGTCGTCGCAATATAGGCCAAGAATAGAAAATGTACAGTACAATCAGGAGCTCCATATTAAAATAAAAGAAACTTGCACAGTTAGTTAATATTATATATATATATTCTTGAAGCCAAGGAAAAACTCTACAACTTTCATGTTGGGAGTTGGGAGAAATTCGAGCCATAATTCAGTCATTTAGAACATATAACAGTTAGAAATAGTCAAAATATGCAGTATGCGGCCTATTCTGCGACATGCATGCAACCGCGACACCATATGCAGCTCAACTGCGACATGATATGCGCCTACTGCGACATGATATGCATCTCATGCGGCTCAACTACGACATGGTATGCGCCTACTGCGACATGCTGTGCGACTACTGTGACATGCGCCTCATTGCAACATGCGCCTACTGCGACATGCGCCTTCTGCGATATGCTGTGCGGCTACTGCGACATGCGCCTCATTGCAACATGCGCCTACTGCGACATGCGCCTTCTGCGATATGCTGTGCGGCTACTGCGACATGCGCCTCATTGCAACATGCGCCTACTGCGACATGCGCCTTCTGCGACATGCTGCACGGCTACTGCGACATGCGCCTCATTGCAACATGCGCCTACTGCGACATGCGCCTTCTGCGACATGCTGTTCGTGCTGCAGATGAACATAGAAATGACCAGAATTGCTTTTGGCCATAACTTCCTCATCCGAAGTCGAAATCAAGCGAAACAAAAGCCAAAACTGCATGAAATTAAATTCTCTACAACATGGAACCACTAGTTTTTGGAAACAAGTACGTTTGGTAGATCAAAACCCAAGAAAACCGAAAATAATATAAACTTAGATCTACAAGAATCCACCCGGTAAAATCAAAAACTCTAAGTTCTAAACATGCTTAGAATCATGCTAGGAAGAAGATGGAACAATCAAAAGTAAATTTGTTCAAGGTTCGGCAAGGTGTACTTGCCTCTCCTCCTTGGTGAAGAAGGAAGGAAGAAGAAGATGAAGATGGAAAAATAAAAATGAATAATGGAGGAGAGAGAGTGGTAGGTGGCTTATATAACAAGCCCAAGCAATCTCCACCATTCATTCCTCTCCACTCAATCTAAACCATGCACCTCTCTCATAAGGAACCAACTAAACCAAACCAAGTCCAAGCCAAACCAACCCATGTTAAACCAAACCAATAAAACCAAGTCAAATCAAATTAAAACCAAGTCATGATTCATACCAAAATAAATGAAACAAGCCAGTATACGGGTCACCCGACAATTGTCAGAAATCCGTACAATGACAATTCAGCAACTTTAAATATTCTCAAAATTCAGGAAATACGAAATACAGCTCAAATAAATATGTATCCTTATAAAATACTGATACAGTGAGGCGGGCCTCACAACTCTCCACCCCTTAGAAAAATTCCGTCCTCGGAATTTCCTGAGGCTAGTCGAGCAAGATAACAAAACAAAAGCTCCAGGAACTCAACAATCTCAATAAATCAAGCACGGCATATAAGTAAAGTAAAACAATCAGTAATGTAATTAAATACGTAAGCGATAAATAAATGCACAAGAACAAATACAATCATGATCAAGAAGGGCTGGAGGCATATGGATCAATATGTCTCCTGAGACAGTTGTGTAGAACTAACGTCCTCGCTGGCTTAAGCTGACTCCCAAAAATGGATAAAAGTCAAGCCTCAAGGTAAGTCGGTACCAATGACTTAGTTCAAGACATGACTCTACCCAGGACGTATCATCGTAGTTAAAACAGATGCATGAACTTATCACCTGTCTCAAGATACGAAGACAGAAGAGACTGGCTGATCGAGATGGACTAATATCTCTGCCTGCATGCTGAGACTGATCCTCCATAACTGGCCTGGCTAAAGAATGCTGAGCTGCCCTCGGCAAAACACGAACAAGATAATCAGAGGGATCAAGAACAGTGCCCTTGAAAGTTGAAGGACACAAGATCAAATCATGGAAACAGGAATGACCAACGATCAAAACAGATATCAAGTCAAGTATCAGAGATAGAGAATAATCCGAAGGAGATCAATAAAGATAATCGTGATTGAGATATCTAAACATGGTAACCCCCACAAATCTGAAAATCGAGACCTGCATGGACCACCACTAAAACCATGTCACGCCCCAGAACCAGAATACTGGAGAGCAGGGACAGACATAGCCAGCTACGCAATTCCAAAGTACGTTAATACTCTGAAATCATGTATAAGCTGTCAAGACATGGGGGTTACTTTACAAGCCATCAGTCCGTCCTAAGGTTTAACAATCCTAGGTATCTCAATCACAGGCAATTATACAAGAGCAAGAGTACGATCATCATACATACAATAGTAAGGCGTCCCGAACCATATATACATGAATGATCATGAAGCCAGTACCACAAAACTGATGACTAGCTAGAGTATTAGTCGTACATGATAAGGACTAGCTATAGTCTAGAATACACATATCATGTTTATGCCCGTAGGCTACAATATCAAGGAAAATACCAAAACACGAGCTAAACACGTGCTCGGGGCTAAACGTTACAAGAAGAGAATTTACATATCAGTGGGAGAATGAAGAAGAGCCCACTGAGGCACTCTGGTGCTCCGGCTGGTCACCGTCGAGTGAATGGTACGGTAGATCCTTCGGACTCTTCTATCAGAACCTGGCCATACAAAACCAGTGGGGTCAGACCCCAAATAGCAAGTACCATAAAGGAGGCCGAACAATGTACTTAAAACCAGCAATCATAGGCAATCAACAGAGAGAGAAAGCAAAAAAAGTAAGGGAGGATCGAGATTCGTGCAGTACCAATGCACTTAACCCGAACATAAGAAGGCAGTAAGTAAAGCATTTAGTAAACACAATTAAAAGTAGACTTGTTAAGCAAACGATCTTTTAAGAGTTTATGCAAAGCAAGTAGTCATATGAACAGGTGAGATAAAGTAACTAGAGAACATATTAAATAACTAGAGCTAGGCAATATACAAAGAGAGGACGAAAGTACTATTCCGGAAGCCAGGTTACAACCCTTAAAACCAAACAAGGACCGAGGTTCTAACCCTTCGCCTGAACAGAACTTGGTCTCTGATTATTTATTGCTAAAGGTGACAATCATTAAGTGACACTCAGAGAGTGACAAACAGGGAGTGACAATACAGAGTACAATACATTAGAGTGACAATCATTGCAATCATTATCCTGGAAACAATTAGGAACTGGATCTAAACAAGACTTAGACTGGGAAGGTGATATACGATGAGATAACCATAGGACTATTCAGATAACCAGGTTACAACCCGTAAACCAAACAAGGACCGGGGTTGTAACCCTTCGTCTGAACAGAACTTGGTTTCTCCCACCATTTATCGGCAAGATAAAGTAAGAAATCAGGACATGTAACAACCAAGTACAAGATCAAGACAAGACTAGACTGATCGAACTTCATCCAACATTCACGGCCAAGCAATAAGTACGGCTTGATACTTTAACTAACTAGGGTTATCACAGGCCTAATTACTAGCAAGATGCAGTGAGATTATTCCACAGCCACAAGCCCTGCAGACCATCCAGGTTATCCAGGCGAATATTAGTACAATAAGGGTGCAACACATAACCGTGTGCTGGAAGTGTGCCCTACTCGTCGGCAGGCTACAAATCCACAAGCGCGCCCAGGTAACGGGATTGCCTGTAGCTGGAAAATCTCTTCATGACTACTGAATTATTCTAGTTGTTAACCTTAGTCGGTTTCAGTGGGTACCCCTGACCGTGGTACTCAGAGATCCCCGTCCTAGACATGATGCAAGACAAGACGGGTTTATTTGTACAAGCACAATCGTCCACGGTGTCCAAGTTATTCAATCTTGTCAAGTCGTATTAGCCGTCGCAACAGCATTCGAGATATATCATGTCAGGTTTATCACGTCAAGAGTGCACCACGGCGGGCCACTATCAAGAATTATCATTATCACTTATCAAGAGTGCGCCACGACGGGCCACTATCAAGAATTATTAATCATCTTGTTACCAATCTGGAGTGCACTACAACGGGTCACCATCGTGTCAAACAATTTTATTCATTTAAGAAATAACAAGCTATTAAGTGGGTCGTCGCAATATAGGCCAAGAATAGAAAATGTACAGTACAATCAGGAGCTCCATATTAAAATAAAAGAAACTTGCATAGTTAGTTAATATTATATATATATATTCTTGAAGTCAAGGAAAAACTCTACAACTTTCATGTTGGGAGTTGGGAGAAATTCGAGCCATAATTCAGTCATTTAGAACATATAACAGTTAGAAATAGTCAAAATATGTATTATGCGGCCTATTCTGCGACATGCATGCAACCGCGACACCATATGCAGCTCAACTGCGACATGATATGCGCCTACTGCGACATGATATGCGCCTCATGCGGCTCAACTACGACATGGTATGCGCCTACTGCGACATGCTGTGCGGCTACTACGACATGCGCCTCATTGCAACATACGCCTACTGCGACATGCGCCTTCTGCGACATGCTGTGCGGCTACTGCGACATGCGCCTCATTGCAACATGCGCCTACTGCGACATGCGCCTTCTGCGGCATGCTGTGCGGCTACTGCGACATGTGCCTCATTGCAACATGCGCCTACTGCGACATGCGCCTTCTGCGACATGCTGCACGGCTACTGCGACATGCGCCTCATTGTAACATGCGCCTACTGCGACATGCGCCTTCTGCGACATGCTGTTCGTGCTGCAGATGAACATAGAAATGACCAGAATTGCTTTTGGCCATAACTTCCTCATCCGAAGTCGAAATCAAGCGAAACAAAAGCCAAAACTGCATGAAATTAAATTCTCTACAACATGGAACCACTAGTTTTTGGAAACAAGTACGTTTGGTAGATCAAAACCCAAGAAAACCGAAAATAATATAAACTTAGATCTACAAGAATCTACCCGGTAAAATCAAAAACTCTAAGTTCTAAACATGCTTAGAATCATGCTAGGAAGAAGATGGAACAATCAAAAGTAAATTTGTTCAAGGTTCGGCAAGGTGTACTTGCCTCTCCTCCTTGGTGAAGAAGGAAGGAAGAAGAAGATGAAGATGAAAAAATGAAAATGAATAATGGAGGAGAGAGAGTGGTAGGTGGCTTATATAACAAGCCCAAGCAATCTCCATCATTCATTCCTCTCCACTCAATCTAAACCATACACCTCTCTCATAAGGAACCAACTAAACCAAACCAAGTCCAAGCCAAACCAAACCATGTTAAACCAAACCAATAAAACCAAGTCAAATCAAATTAAAACCAAGTCATGATTCATACCAAAATAAATGAAACAAGCCAGTATACGGGTCACCCGACAATTGTCAGAAATCCGTACAATGACAATTCAGCAACTTTAAATATTCTCAAAATTCAGGAAATACGAAATACAGCTCAAATAAATATGTATCCGTATAAAATACTGATACAGTGAGGCGGG
The DNA here is from genome assembly GCA_029216955.1 of Iris pallida. NCBI lineage: Eukaryota > Viridiplantae > Streptophyta > Magnoliopsida > Asparagales > Iridaceae > Iris > Iris pallida. The sequence goes on along the minus strand of JANAVB010036419.1, from coordinate 14,129,241 downwards.
CCTCACAAGCATGCCCATGGATGTTCAGGGTGAAAATTTCAAGTTCTGATAAGACCACTTGTACTCTAAGGCAATTGAATGATGTGCACACTTGTAAGCACACCTCAAACCTGAAGAACAAAATGGTCACTAGTAAATTCATAGCTGAAGTTTTGGAAGAGGATATCGAGGCACACCACACTTTATGGAAGGCAAAGGATGTGCATAAGCAGATGTGGTCCAAGTATACTGTGAAGGTCTCATATTGGAATGTCCACTACGCATTGGGCAGAGTGAAGCAAAAGTTGTTTGGTGGTTTTGAAGAAAGCTATAGTAAAGCTTCTGAGGTTGTAAGACAAGTAGGAAGAACAAACCCAGGTATCAGTTTCACTTTCAGTTATAAAGTGTAGTTGCATTTTAGTATCAGTTATAAAGTGTAGTTGCATTTTAGTTTCAATTATAAAGTTTAGTTTAGTTACATATTGGAATTAACCTGAAGTTGTCTCTCTACCTTAGTTTAGACACTGTAGACACTTTAGTTTAGTTGCATTTTACCAATCACTAACCTGAAGTTGTCTCTCTACCTTATTGTGGGACAGGGAGTGTAGCTTATTGTGGAAATATTCCAGGGACCACGGAGTTTGGGTACTGCTGTATTGGATATGAAGCAAGTTGGGCTGGATTCATAAATGGATGCAGACCATTAGTTGGATTGGATGGGTGTCATCTTAAAGGAAAGTATAGGGGGTGTTTGTCTGCAACAGCTCTGGATGGCAATAATGGGTTATTTCCACTTGCCATATACATATGCACATCTGAGTGCCAAGCAACATGGGGCCATTTCCTTAGTTTGATTAAGGAGAAGTTGCTGCAACATCCAGGAAGGGTAACCTTCATATCTGACAGGCAGAAAGACCTGGAAATAGCTGTGGACACTGAGTTCTATGGAAATCCCCACAAATTTTGCTTTAGGCATTTCTACAAAAACTTCAAAACCCAGGTCAATGGTAGTAAGCAGATGAAACACCTAACTTGGGGTGCAGCTAGAGCATACAGACATGTAGATCATGCTAAATGGATGGAAGCAATTGCAACGCAATGTCACATTGGTCACCAATATTTGATGGCTGAGAACTACAACAGGTATCATTTCACCAATATTTGATGGCTGGTCACTAACTTAGTATGTTACTCTGATACTAACTTAGTATGTTACTCTGATACTAACTTAGTCTGACACTTTAGACACTAGCATACTTCTTTAACTAACATACTTTTTTTACTATTAGGTGGTGTAGATCTCATTTTGATAGAACAACAAAGTGTGAGCACATAACAAATAACTTCTCAGAAAGCTTCAACAATTGGATAGGTGAAATCAGATCTAAACCAATCACCATGCTTATGGAAATGTTTCATATGATGGTCATGAAGTTGATTTACGATAGGAAAATGACTTCAAAAGAATGGAGTGACTTTGACCTAACTCCAAGAGCTAAGAAAATGATTGACCAAAGGGAAAAGCAAGTGAACAGATATTATGTCAATGGGGCTGATGAGGGGCTGTTTTGTGTCACTAGTGTGTTCTCCATTGAGAACAGATGGACTGTAGATGTCAATGCCAGAACCTGTGACTGCTGTGTTTAGGATTTAACTGGGCTCCCATGTGTTCATGCTGTAGCTGTCATGTTACCTAGCAGGCCCAGTTGGACAATGTGAGTATTCTTCTTTAAATTGGATGTCTCTCTTTAAATTGGATGTCTCTTTTAATGGTGCTCACTTTCTTCTTTTTCTTCGTATAGGTTATCTAGTCCCTACTATCATGCCAGTACCTACAAGAAGGCTTACGCGGGAAAGATTGTTCCATTGCCAGAACAAAGCTTATGGGATCAAGTAATTAATCTCACTACTTCTACAACAAAGTTTCTATTTCATTTCCTTTAACTAACATACTTCATTGCTTGTATGTCTCTTCTACTTGTGTTTCTATTTTTTAGCCTGCATATGAGGTGGGTCCACCTGGTAGACACAGACTACCAGGAAGACCAAAGGGAGTAAGGAGGCTAGAATCTGATGAGATTCGAAGAGCTTCCAAGAGGCAGAGGATTTGTGGAAGATGTAAGTTACCTTTTGATCACAATGCAAGAGGGTGCCAGGGAGGACCCATTGGAGGAAACACAAAGAAACGCAGGGATCCTAGGCCACCAAGGAAACCTAAGTCACCTAGGCCACGAAGGGTAACAAATACTGTCTACAAGAGGCCAAAGGTTTCAAGGGGACCAAGGCGAAGGAAGGCTGCTATGGGCACATCAGGAGAATCTCCAGGATGTTAGGTGAAAGGAAATCGATGTTTTAGGCCATTTTGTACATTGTATCTAAACTGGTATCATTTTTATGTAAACTCGTATCATTTTTGATGTTAGGTGAAAGAAAATCGATGTTTTAGGTTGGAATCATTTTGTACATTGTATCTAAACTGGTATCATTTTGGAAGTTAGGTGAAAGAAAATCGATGTTTTAGGTTGGAATCATTTTGTATCTAAACTGGTATCATTTTGTATGTAAACTCGTATCATTTTGACCTGGAAAGGAATGTTAACTACTTCTGTGGATTTGGAATGTTAACTACTTCTCCTGGATGTTTGGAATGGATTGATTTAATTTCATTTGGAATGTTATCATTTTGACTTGGAATGGATGTTCTATAATTCTTGAATGTGCTATCTCCAGGATATTCACTTGGAATGGAATTGTAAACTATTCACTTGTAAACTGCTATCATTTGGAATCGTTTGGAATGGAATCGTTTAGACACTATCATTTGGAATGTTCACTTGTAATGTTCGCTTGTAAACTGCAGGATGTTCACTTGTAATCGTTTAGACACTATCATTTGGAATGTTCACTTGTAAACTGCAGGATGTTCACTTGTAAACTGCTATCACTGCTATCATTTGGAATGAAATTGTTATCATTCTGTCTCCAGGATGTACTATCTCCAAGATGTTCACTCTATTTGTTCTTATTCTTGAATGTGCACTATATGTAATTCACAGATATGTACGACTGAGAATGAGCAGATATGGAATACATTCACATAGCTAACCAATAAACTTTCTTGCATTTATATACATGAAAAGATACATCATTTTAGATAAATTTTATGTTTACATAGCCAAGTCTTTTTCAAATCTCTTACACAACTGTTCTAAAGTTGTGTTTACAACAATTTGAACATGAATTTTTGACACAGACGGGTTATCACGCTCGGTAGCTTCATTCAACCATTGAAATGCATTGTTGCATTTTAGACATTGTAAGAATCGTCTTCCATAGCTGTGGCTCCTCTTTGACACCATTACAACTCTCTTTCCTCGACAATTAGAATTAGGGCAAGAGGCTTCCTTCCATGGGCATTGTTGTTTTCAATGACCTAATTGACCGCACGTAAAACACCCTTCCCTTTTAATTGTGGAAGATGAACTTTCCTGCTTGCCTTCATAAATTGCAACATCCAACCATTCAAAATCCAAGCATAGGGGACACTTCAAAAACTTCCTTCCGGGGTTAGCCTTCGTATTTGACTTCGACACGTACCGAATCCCCTTACAATTTTCACTCTTGTACGGTGCCCTCAAAAAGTAACATTCGTCTGCGATATGGATATTTTTTGAGCATATTTGACATTTTTCCTACACAAAACACAACAGAAATGCATAAGTTGAAAAACAAATCAATCTATCAAATGAGAAAGAAAGAGTAAAAGAAAGAGTAAAAGTTTGAGTGACAGAGAGAGAGGAAAGCCTAACCCTAATCTCTAATGAATGGCCGGCCATGGGAGATCTATCGAAGGCTTTGCTGTGAGCTTTGGGAACCTCTTCTGCGACAGCAAAGAAAGGGGGGAGAGATTGGGCTTTGTAAATAGGAGGAAGGGCATTTTCGGGTTTTTCAATATAAATTCCTTCCACTCAACAGCAAGGAAAGGGGGGAGGGGTATTACGGTCATGAAAAGTGTTTTAAAGGCCACCAACGTTATTATTTGACGTTTTCTGTTAGAAGTGGGGTGACTTATGTATATGTGGAACAATGTGGGGTGCACTACGAATATGGGTAATATAAGTGGGGTGCCACTCAAAAATTTTCTAAAATTTTCTATCATTACCATTTTTCAAAGGTTATTATTCTCAATATTAAATTTTAAAAAAATAACAAAATTCGTACTTTGAATCTCTTGGCATTGTAAAAAAAAAAACGCACATACACGAATAGTCATCAGAAAAAAAAAACGGAAAGACGACAGCTGACTTATGATATTCTAATTAAAATACGTATAAAGTACGTACATGTAGACTAGTACATATAGAAATATTCTTGACCTCCGCCGCTTCAAGGTCAGACGAGCCCAAGCCTCCTTGTATCGAGAATAGGAAGTTCCAAGAAATTTCGGATTACGAACTTTTTTTTAGATAGGACTAGTATAAGCACATACTAACGTTTGCTACACGTTTATATGATTCAAAGTCGACTCATGTATACTTATCCTTCGAAAATCTTATCCTTTTGTGTCGTGTCAGTGCATGGTCTTGTACGGACTTGAAGACAGGCAAGTGAGACTTTCTTGAGATTTGAATGGTCTTCGTTGGTTCGTTGATATCTGTTTCTAGATAATGATCAATTGAATACATTATTGCCCCATGATTTATTACCATGAAAATGAGCTTCTCTGCTAATTTTTTTTGCTTTTTTTTTTTTTCCATATTACTGATATTTCATCATATAGAGACGTAAGGAAATTAGTTACAACAAACTTTTGTGGTCAAGCTCTAATAGAGAGATTTCAAATAATGTGCTGATGTGGATCATATGAACTCGATAAAATCTATTGAAACTTCAAACATATACAATCCACACACTCCAAATAGAATCTCTATAAATGAAAATTGGGGAAACATAGTTATCTACAGAAATCAAAACCATTAGTTTTTTTTTTTTTTTTTTTTCTAAATCTATCAGTTGAGTGTTTATTACATATTATTCTATTTTTAAGAACTACCCATCCTACTAGAAACAGTTAATGCCTTGGACAATTGAGTTATGTAATTCGCGTCTCGTGCCCAATGATTTACAGAAAATTTACTGTAGGGTAATATATTTTAACGAAATTGCGTGCATGATAACATGTTTGGACAAATTACAAATAGGAAACCAATCCGACAAAGTGTCTGGCGGAAATCCAGCGCCTAGACGCGTGGCGCACTACGCAAGCTCGGTTCGGATTCGTTTTTTGGTTTTATTGTATTTTTTTTCACCCAACGGCTAGGATAACGTCTGCGAACCTACCCCCCCCCCCCCCCCCCCCCTTCTGCAAACAAGTAGGCATAGCTCCCCCCCCCCCCCCCCCCCCCCACCCCCCGCTCAATTTCCGCCAGACGTTCTGTCAGATCGTTTTCGTTCTTGTAATTTTCCCAAATATGTTATCCTACACGCAATTTCGTTAAAATATATTACCCTACAGTAAATTTTCTGAATGATTTATAAAGAGGCTATGATATAATGACACATGGTCTTTCTCTACTTTTTATAAAAAGGGTTGTGATATACATGTATATGCTCACGTAATTAAAAATTAAAAATTAAATTTGTTTTAACTAAGGGTTGTTAGAACTTTATTGTGCCATGTCGATTCATGAGATAAAAAACATAAATTAAATTGCGGAAGCGTACCTGAATCCATTGCTAGGTTTGATGGATCTTGAAGCGATCGTCTCTTTATTGGGTTCGATCTTCCAACTTGCTACGACCCTTAATGACAAAGAAGAATCTGAATCCTTTGTCCCTCTCTTTCTGTTGATGGAGATGCAGAAGAGAAAAAGAGAAAACCTCTCTTTTGGCGGCCGTATAAGTTGGGGACCATAACCCTAATGAATACACATATATATAGATATGTGTATTGTGATATTTCTAATTTGGCCCCTCATCAAATTAGAATTATCTCCGATATCTACACATTAATTCCATGACAATTATACCCTTAAGCCAATTTTTAAATAGACCACTTTAATTTGGCTTAATTATTTAGATAGCCCAAACACAATTAATTTTACGTGTGTGGCCCCTAATTATTGAATAATTCCAACAATCTTCCACTGAGCCACATATGTAACCTTATAATTGTGTAAACCTTAGTGAGCTCATAAATTGCTATCTTAATCCTTAGGGTATATCCGGACAATCTCGTCCATTAACCATATCAACATAGGATCAAAGCGGGATTCGTCACATATAGCGTAACTAAACCATCAATGGTCACATATACCAATATAGCTAAACGACATAGATCAATCATGGATGCGTAGTATAGAAATTACACGCAATATGATCAATACATGTCTATTTCCAACTGGTCCTCCTTAACTTTAATAAGATCAATACTTTAACATAATAAAAACAGAATGAACTGAATTCCATATATCTGATCAGATAAATATCCAAAATACTTTAATACATAAATGTGTCCAAAATCAAATAGCACCCAAATACATAAAATACAAACTCCCACTATATTGCCATATTCTTAATTAACACCCATATGAGCAGTATGCTCATGAAAGACCCTGGGTGATAATGCTTTTGTAAGCGGATCCGCTAACATAGAGTTTGTCCTAATGTGCTATATGGACACTATAACCATTCTGAATTCTTTCCTTTACAACTAGAAACTTTATGTCAATATCCTTTGACTTATACAAGTTTTTGTTGTTATTGGAATACAGTATTGCTGATTCATTGTCACACCGTAATTTGAATGGTCTTTCAACACCCTTTCTTGTAGGCGCAGCCTTATAACAAGATTTTGCAACTATATTCCATGAATAGATGCCTCACAACATGCTATAAACTTTGCTGTCATGCTGAGAAAAAAAAATTATGAGTGCATGTTTGACACTCATCCAAAATATATCTCCACCAATCAACATAATCTTATGTGGATCTCCTGCTGTGTTGGCATCCAACAAAATCAGAGTCGAAATACCTTATGATCTCCATAATTATCCGATCTCCTACAAAGAGCATATAATTTTTTGTTCTCTATTAATTACTTAAGTAGTTTGGCTGCTACCCAATGATCCATCCATATTTGCTTAAATATCTGCCTAACATCCTAATATGTACGCAATATCCTGACGCGTACATACTTGAGCATACATTAGACTCCCTACAACTGATCATGAAGAAAAAATCTATTATATTTTCTTAATTTTAAGGCTAACCTTAGGGCACTTGTTTGAGACCGAATTTGTCTCCTTTAACGTGAGGTGTCACCTGGTTTGCATTGAATACTTTAATCAATATACAAAACCAGAAAATTATTCCTACTCCCACTGAACTTGTGATACACACAATCTTCAACAGTGTTCATTTCAAAACCAAACGAGATAATCACTTGAAGTACCTTTGACGAGAAGCTTGCTTGAGTTCATAAATAGATTTTGTCAATTTGCAAACCATATTCTTTGGGTCTTTGGACACAAAGTTTTCTGGTTGCACCATATAAACTGTTTCATCAATGTTACCATTGAGAAATGTCGTTTTGACATCCATTTAATGTAATTCAATATCAAAATATGCAACATGTGCTATGATTGTTTTAAAGGAGTTTTTCAAAGATACCGAAGAGAAAAACTTTTTAAAATCAATTCCAAAATTTTGAGTAAAGTCACTAGCTACAAGACGTACTTTATACCTCTCCACATGACCCTTCGAATCATTCTTGGTTCTAAATGTCCATTTGCAACCAATGGACTTCATACCTTTTGGTAATGGAACAAGTTCTTAAACTTTATTGTCTTGCATGGACTTATACTCCTTATTTTTTTTATCAATCCACTTTGAGAACTGGAACTTTCCATGGCCTGACGGAAGATGATTATAGATCATCTTCCAGTATCCACGGTCTTCCTCACATTCCTAAAGAAATATGACAATATAATCCGAAATTATATTTCTCCTTTCTCTTGTGGACCATCTTAACATTACCGATTCTTGAGGTTGTTGAGTTTGTTCCTCAGGAATAATTACCTTATCTTGAATGGGGGTGCCGCTACATTATCTTGTCAAGGTATCTCAACAACGACTTGTAGAGCTAATTCGACATTGTCTTGTTGAGGCTCTGAATTCACTTCTTGATTAATGACAGGTACAAAATCCTGCACATCGTCAAAAGTGATAGTAGGAATCACAATCGATTCCTCCTCAAAGATAATGTCTTTGACTTTATTTCTCCCCCAAATTCAACATCCTCAAAAAAAATATTACATTTCTCGTCTCCAAAAAAAAAATCATTTATGTGGGACCGTATATTATTAACCCATCGATCTATCAGCATAGCCAATAAAGTAGTTGTTTACAATTTAACTTTGGTCTATATTTCCTTTACATATTAATATAGACATTAAAGTCTATAAAGTCAATAAATCCAAATCTCATCAGACACAAGTCGTTCAACTCTATTTCTAGAGATGTGACCTAATCGCTTATGTCATAATGAGGCTAAAAATATTTATTGTTAATTTTGCGTTTAGTACCACATGACTCCACTTGCAAGGTTTTATTGTAAGATGCAATAGTTTCAACTGAATATAGGCGATCATAGACCTTAAAGGAACCGTTACCAATAATATTTGAATTTAAAGATAGACTAAACTTATTATTTTCAAATGAACAATGATAACCAGATTTGTCCATTAAGGAAACTGAAACTGAATTTCATCTAAAAGACGGTACAATAAAAGTGTCTATCAAATTCAAATAATAATCGGTTCCTAAATATAACCTAAAATGTCCTATTGCGTCCACTTCTACCTTTTTTTCACCCACATAGATGTATCTTTCACCATCAATTGGCTTTCGGTAGCTTAGACAACCTTGTCTATAAACACTAATGTGGATAGTAGCACCAGAATCTAACCACCATGTGTTTTTAGGTATTAAATCTAAATTAATCTCAGAACAGACCAAATTTAGAAATGTACTTTTTTTAAACGCCATGCGTGGTACTTTGTACATTTATTCCTTATGTGTCATGCCTTATCACAAAAGAACAACCCTTAGTTTTATATTGTTGTTTCTTTTGAGCTGGACCCTTGGCAGCTACTGTATTCATTTTCTTTTGCCCTTAAAGTTTATCCCATTAAACTTGGAAACTAATTTCTTATTGGCAGATATTATAGCAACATTAACTGTAAAGAGAACAAAACAAAACAAAAACGGGCATGCTCTAATTAATAACCAAAGAGTAAAATATAGTCAAACAAATCCAAACAATGGTGAATCCCATCTCAAGATACCTAGTGCATCATTAATATCAAGTCTTTGGACAGTGATATTAACTGCAAGTGGTACTCTTGGTGTAGTGATCAAATGTTGACAATAAGTCATGTCAAATAATAAGCCTATCTTTGGATCGGATTATTATTCACATGTAAACCGTATAATTGTCACACATTTATCACCACAAGTATGTGTGCAATTCGGCCAAGTATTAACCTTCCTTTGGGCCGGCTAATACCCGCATGAATATACACACACAAACATCCGACATCCCTCATAGACTATCTACGCAAGAGAGGTCACTTTGGCGACATCTTGTTTCAATGAGTCTACTTAGAATATTGGACAACTATTGCTAGTCTTAAAAGGCACCAAAAAATTGAATGTTGACTAAATTTTACAAAATTAAATCATGTCCGAAACTTTATATACATGCATATTCATAAGATTATTACTCAAATAAAGTAATCAAAAGCATAATCATGAATTTCAATTTGACAAAATTAGATATTATCACTATAACAAAATTCATGAAATAATCTACGGAGGATATGCATCCAAAAAAAAATTTATAGACATTAACTGAAAATAATAACTCCAAAATATATATCCAAAACTGAACATATTTGGTCTAAACTGAGCATTATCAGCACCTCTTTCCTCTTTAAGTATCCAAACATCTAAAGAAATTTTTTTTTAAAAGAAGAACAAGCAAACTTTAGACCAATTTGGAGACTAATTATTTAATAACCGAATCCATCAATCAAAATATTACTTCAAATAATCCATAAAGATTGTACCAAAATTTATATACTATCTCATAAACATGTGAATCTTTTTCTATAATTTAAAAATATTATTTCTATATCATCACATGTATATGTACTAAAAATTGATGGTCCCGATATTACAATATTCTAGATCAGACCCCAATACGATATAAATTTAGACTAATAAATCCATAAATAAATAATATTAAAACCAAATACTAAACCCAAGCCATCTCATATTTACCGTTAGTTCAAACAACGAATATTAAAATACGGATGAATTTACATCTTTAGTATTAAAAATTGATGTCAATAAGGATGCACATCTCATATTCACCCAAGCCATCTCATATTGACATCTCATATTCACCATTATTTTAATAATAAATACAGATGAATTTACATCTTCAGTATTAAAAATAATCAATAATATTAAAAATTGATGGGCAATTTAGTTCAAACAACGAATATTAAAACCAAATACTAAATCCAAGCCATCTCATATTCACCATTAGTTAAAAAATAATAAATAAATCCATTTGAACTAAATTGACACATTAAATAAATCTCCAAAGTTGAAGTCACCCATATTCGTACTTATTCAACATAAGTATGAATCTCCATAATGAATGCACGATTTCTAAAGCAACATTAGATGTATATGTTCTAAATTGAATGGATCATCATAAAAAAATTGTTTGAACAATCGTAACCCTAAATCAAATTAGATGAAACGATATAGGGTTCCTGAAAAATACTAAAAAAATTATTCTGAAATTTTGATCTCATAAATCAAACATGGAGGCTCTGATACCACTTGTTAGAACTGTATTGTGCCATGTCGATTCATGAGATGAAAAACATAAATTAAATTACGGAAGCGTACCTGAATCCATTGCTAGGTTTGATGGATCTTGAAGCGATCGTCTCTTTATTGGGTTCGATCTTCCAACTTGCTACGACCCTTAATGACAAAGAAGAATCTGAATCCTTTGTCCCTCTCTTTCTGTTGATGGGGATGCAGAAGAGAAAAAGAGAAAACCTCTCTTTTGGTGGCCGTATAAGTTGGGGACCATAACCCTAATGAATACACATATACATAGATATGTGTGTTGTGATATTTCTAATTTGGCCCCTCATCAAATTAGAATTATCTCCGGTATCTACACATTAATTCCATGACAATTATACCCTTAAGCCAATTTCCAAATAGACCACTTTAATTTGGCTTAATTATTTAGATTGCCCAAACACAATTAATTTTACATGTGTGGCCCCTAATTATTGAATAATTCCAACAAGGGTGCGTTGGATTGCAAGGTGAAAAATAAGTGGAAAAGAAATTAATTCAATGGAATTATTTTTCTAGGAAAAAAAATTTCATGGAATTTTAAAAAATTTCAAGAAAAACTTAATTTGGATGTTTGATTGTCATTATTTTCCACGAAAAATAGTTATTTTCCATGGAAAATGATATTTTTCTATGGCTTGGACAAGTTTCATTTTCCACCATTTTAGAAGAAAATATGAAAAATGATAGTTTTTTAGAAAATAATTCCATGGAAAGTATAAGCTATCAAACACTACAATTGGTGGAAAATTTGTGATGGAAATATTTTTCATGGAAAAAAAGTATAATCAAACACATCCTAATTGTTTAACTAACTTTTTTTTTTGGGTCCATTTCTTGAGGCCGTCAGCTTGGGAGTTGGGACCGTGGCCGTCCCGCGACCATCCAGCCATCCCTATAACTAACTAATATTATCTAACTATAGCTAAACACCTCTAACTTATATGGTTAAGATGAGAGACATTCTCTTTAGGTGGGTGGGTGGGTGGGTGGGTGGGTTTAGATCCCACGGATTCTAATTTAATTTTATTTTATTTTTGACAAATTTTTGTAAGTAATTTTTTGTTTAAGTGCACGTTTTGTTTCCATGCTATGATCCCTGTACAAAATCCGAGTCCAGTCTCCATGCTATGTCTGGTATCAAGAGGAAGCCAACAAACAAACGTATAAAAAAGTAGAAGATGACGAGTCAACAAACGAACGAGAGAGAGAGGCGTAGATATGTTGCCGACGGAGACAGTCCAGAGAAGCTCGTCCGCACGGAGCGTGAGGCCGCCACGCCCATTTTTCTCCATCTTCATCCTTGCCGTTCATGTCGCTCTCTGATTCGTCGGATGTGTCGTGGTCGATGACACATTTCTATTCTGTTCTTCTGTGAACTCGTCCAGTTATGTGGTTCAAAGTGTGAACTGTGGGATTCCCAAAGAATCTTTTCTAATTTATAATCATAAAATTTTACTTGACTTCGGTAGATTTTGTTTCTTTCAAATATAAATAATTAAAATTATTCATTAAATTTAATAAGAACAGATGATTAATTACTTTGTAATCTTGTATTGGTATCTTTTACTCCTTTCAAATACAGAAAAATTTAATTAAAAAACGTACAATGCACATGCTCATATACTAGTTATATAGCTACAATACATGTTGTTATGTAACCAATAATATTCTATACTACTATATAATAAGAAAAGTTGGTTTTACTCTATTTTTTATTTAATTAAATATATTTGGCAATTGCTAAAGGCATACTAACTTTTGCTCAAGATAGTCCAATTTTTTTTTTAATTTACAAGTTTTCCATCGAAATAATTTACTCGGGATGTCCAAATTTTTTAGGAATGTTAGATATTTTGATAGTCCTAAATCTTTATGACTGTCAAAAAAATTTACAGTCCTCGACAACGACGGTCCTCGACGCCTCCGCCACGAAGCGACTCCCGTATCCCTGTGCCTTCGACGGTCCTCGACGCCTCCGCTACGAAACGCATGTCGTATCCATGTGCCTCCAACGGTCCTCGACGACGACAATGTCCAGCAACTGTCGCCTCTGCCACGAAGCTCGGATTCTTATCGCTTTCCGTGTTCGTCCGCTGTGTATAGCAACCGAAGCTACTCGTCTTGCCGCGGCGTGCTCCGTCACGTTCTCGGCGAGGTCTGGAAGGAGGAGGGCGTGCTCGCCACGCCTCAGGGGCTCCATCGTGCAAGGCCCTCGTCGTAGCGGTCCTTGTCAAGCTCCCTCGAACGTCCTCGTTGCATCGCTCAAAGTCGGCCCGTGCCGGAGTTAGGGTTTGTGGAGAAGAGGATGTTGAAGCGGGAGTGGAGGAGGGAGGAGGAGGAGGAGGAGGAGGAGGAGGGTTGGCATAGGCGGAGGGAGGTGAGACGGTCGACAACTTGGAAGAGGAGAGGAGGGCTGCCCATAGCAATTTTTGGGTTGTCCTAAGTAAACTTTTTAAAAAAAAATTGGACAACCAGCAAAAATTGGACTGTCCTGAACAAAAATTGGTATACCTTTAACAATTGCCATTTATTTTTACCTTATTTTACTAACTTTGTTCGTTAAATTTAATAAGAACATCTAGGTAATTAAGTATAGTATTTTTTTTTTCTAAATATAGCTCGTCTTCTTTTTCCAAATAAAAATAATAATAATTAAAGATGGTTGGAAAAAAGTGTCCACTTCAGTGCTGTCCCTAGATACAAAAACGCCAAACCTTAGCAGCCTAGTCATCCCCACCAAATCACGAGGCAGGCAGAGACCACGAGCGCTCCACACGCCATTTCCACTCGATCAATCTCCACCATCCACGTGTCGATAGATACAGCCTCCCACGCGCCCAAAACCCTCGTCTCCTTCCTCTATAAACTCCTCCTCCTCATCACCATTATCACAACAATTCCTCCTCATTTCTCCTCATTCTCTCTCTCTCTCTAGAATTCTCAATATGCTCCTGAGGGCTTCCTCCTCCGTTCTCTCTCCTCTCTTCGCCTCGTCGGAGAACTCATCTCCTCCTCCTCCTTCTCTATACGTGAGGACCAAGGGAAGGGGAGCGTCGACGGTGTCGATGGCGGCGGCCGGTGGGGACAACAGCGCTCCCGCGATTACAGGAGTGCTGTTCGAGCCGTTCAAGGAGCTGAAGAAGGAGCTGGGCCTCGTTCCGATCTCGCCGGACCAATCCCTCGCGCGTTATAAGTACGCCGAAGAATGCGAGGCTGTTATCAATGTCCAGATCAAGTCGGTACACCGTTTCCTCTCTTTTTTTATCATTTTTTTTTCTCGATCAAAGATTAATATTTTTTTTCAGATTAAATCTTTATATCGTAAACTACTTGTTGTTTTTATAAGTTAAAAGGTGTTTCACTTATTTTTCAGTGCTTAATAATTCAAAATAACAAAACTGGACATATTTACTAAAAACTGGACATAATTACCAAGAAATATAGATGTAAAATGAAAATTCAGCAGGGCTAAAATGATTGGAACTGACACAACATATATTAATAAAAATATATATTAAAGGTATAAAAGAAGAATATTCAAATAATAATAATAATGGGTGTAATGTAGAAATTGCACTGGTTAAGTCCTTGTTAATTACTGACTCTAACATTGGTAACGTGTAATCCCAATAAATTTTAAAGGTTGTCACGTGTCAAACTAGTGGCGATATTCACCAAACCATTCTCAAAGTAGTTTTAAGTTGGATAAAAATAACCCCGGACAATCAGGGGCGGAAGATTGAGTTTAATATAGTGGCTCAACCTCAAATGTAAAAAAAAAAAAAAAAAAAAAGTGTGATATATATATATATATATATATATATATATATATATATATATATATATATATATATATATATATATAATGCAAATGACCTCTAGCCTAGTGGTTAAGAGAGATGCATGCGGCCCAAGTGGTCGGGAGTTCGAGCCTCAGTGGAGGCAAGTTCGCCACAAGTACCCATTGCTTCAAAAAAAAAAAAAAAAAAAAAAAAAAAAAAAAAAAAAAAATATATATATATATATATATATATATATATATATATATATATAGTTTCATATGTCTTACAAAAGAAATAAGATAACTAATCTCACGATTAATACTCCTATCTCATTAGTACGCCTATTCTGAAATAGTTGAATAATGTTTCATTGTTGATAGTCTCAGTCATGCCTTTTTCAATATAAGTGACCAAGCAGACCTATTTAACCCAACAAGACTGTCAGGGGCAGAAGCGCCAACATGAACGTATCTAACTATGATGTACTATAGGCCACTCTTAACTCAAATGAGTTGTGGTGTAGTGATTATCATATTAGACTTATACACCCAAGGTTCTTGGTTCAATTATGGGAACACCTTTTTGTTTATATCCTTTTATTTTAGTTACTTAGTTTTTTTTTTCCCCACGATGTGAATGTGGACGCCATTTCAGAAGTTCGCCTCGAGCCTTATTAGCTCAGGGCCGATCCTGGAAACTATTAACAGAAATGACTATTATTAAGTTAATTATTAACCTAGGTTATAATTTCTAGATTGGCTTATTAACAAATAACTTAAGTGATAAAAAAGGTATATATATATATATATATACTACTCCAAGAGTCCGAGGGCTCTAGCTCAAGTGGCTAGAGTGGGGTGCTCATCCGTGAGAGATCACGGGTTCGAGCCCCCCCCCTTGGGCGCCGGCTGGGTGGAAATTTTCCGCATGCGTGCCAAGCCGCTCGGTCGGGGTTGTGCTCCCTATCGTGAACTCTGGTTGTAGACCTCCCACCGTAGGAGGGATGTGCTCCCCGTTGAGCACTAGGGTCTAGGTTTTAGACCTACCTCCACGGGGGATGGGCTCCCTGATGTGCATGTTGGACTGTAGCACACTCCGTTCGGATTGGCTAGATGGCTGTGCCACGGACCTGAAGTGACACACACACACACACTCTTTTCATATATATATATATATATATGAAAGAAAGTAATTGTGATGAACGCTCCCACCGGAAATCGATCTCCTGACCACTCGGGTCGCATGCATCTCTCTACTTAACCACTAGGCTAGAGGTCATTTGATATATATATATATATATATATATATATATATATATATATATATATATATATATACTACTCCAAGAAACTGAAAAAAAAATTAGGTTTTTTTTTAAAAAAGAATCTAGTGGGTCAGTTGACCCCACTTGCCCCTAGTGGCAACCTTGTATTTCTAGAAGGCATGAGATGAGATATAAGAAAAAATAACCTAAAGGGTATTTAGTTAGTAAGTTGCATAACAGGCATAAAAAAAAACTTCTGAAAGCAACCCTTTTTGCTTGCAAAAGCAGCCCATGGAAATCAGTAGTTTAAAAAAAAAAAAAAACCTTTTTTAAACCGAATATTGCTTTTGAAAGAAAAAAGAAGAAGGAAGAATAAGAAGCATAAACAACTCTCATAAGCTGCGACACATCTAGCTGTATTATCTTGTGTCAGTGATATGTATGGGACACCAACATACACAAAATGTTTATATATGATACTTTGTATAGATTTTTTACAAGGCTGATGCTTGCTCTCAAATTGCAGTATTGAGTACAATGTGTCCTACATCTATCATGCCATGTATGCCTACTTTGATCGCGATAATGTGGCACTTAAAGGAATGGCCAAGTAAGTCAAATCAATTCTACCTTCTCTTCTTTCCTATCATTTTCATTCATTTTGTTGAGAACTTAAAATCCGATTCCCTACAAACTTTAGGTTCTTCAAGGAATCGAGTGAAGAGGAACGTGAGCACGCAGAGACATTTATGGAATACCAGGTGGCTACCAACAACTTTCCTATTCTCTATTGTTATCTGATCTTGTAGTGTAAATGTAATTGTTTTCGCATCTCAAATCCTGATTACAAATTGGTGATATAGAACAAACGTGGAGGCAGAGTGAAGCTTCAATCGATAATTGCGCCCCAAAGCGAGTATGATCACCCAGAAAAAGGAGATGCATTATATGGTAATTGTTATCCGGATCATCTGTATTTCCAAATTGCATGTGTTTGTGTACAATAGCATAGTTAATATAAGTTATTGGCGCTTGCATTCTGAAGGATGGAGTACGTGTTTTCGAGTCACGGAAACACAATCTCCATGGACTGGGTATAAGGCTGTGTATATCTTGACCTTCCCTAGACATAAACATATGACTTGCACTTTTTGGATGAGAATATGTAACTATTATTTGTTCATCTTTGAAGTGGCATATCCTATCTGATATGTTATTGATTCATTATGTGGTGAAGTTTTTCCTGGTTCTTTATGGTTGAATCGAAGAGGAAGCTTTCTAGTCAATGCTTTATTATTAATATTCTCTTACCATTCTTGGTTCAGCAATGGAGCTAGCTCTTTCTCTTGAGAAACTGAACTATGATAAGCTTCTCAATGTACACAGGGTTAGTCTCTCAATATATCAAGCCTTTGCTACTTCAGTCCCTTTTGGGGTTATTGTATGAAAATTGAATCGTATATGAAACATGGAAGTTTTGTATCTATTGTTGACAGATTGCAGTTAAAAACGATGATCCTCAGCTTGCTGACTATGTGGAGAGCTATTTCCTTGCAGAACAGGTGAAACTTTTAGCTCTGAACTAACCCATCTTCATGGGTCACTAACCCATATTCATGGTGAATGAATATAATCTGTAATTGTAGAATTGATCGTGTGTCACGCACCCTACATTTTTTAGATGATGCAAGATCATCTCTAGCTTACTTATAGATAGTTCATATTACGGCCCCTTCATATCACCGTACTACTTGTTCTTCTGGTCATGCCTTCTGATTACAACACTATGTTGAAGTACATAATAGCATAGTTAATACGCGTACCTCTGTCTCTTTACTTTTCAAACCAGGTTGAAGCTATAAAGAAGATTGCTGAATACATAGCTCAATTGAGAAGGGTCGGCAAGGGACATGGTAAGAACATTTACACAGAGACTTCACTTAGCCTATCGCCCGTGATCTTAGTTTTATCGTCCTTGACATGGTGTCAAATTTGTTTCCTGGTCTTTTCTGCAGGGGTTTGGCATTTTGATCGGTCACTTCTTGAAGAAGAGGCTGCTGCTGCTTGAGGAGGGATATGAGAAGGAACGGCCGTTGGGGTTGGGTTTAGAACTCTGTATTTGTTTGAAGGGGGTCTTGTTTGTGCATTTAGAATGGGAGGTTGCTGTTTGCTTACTACTTCATATCTTCCTAATAACTTCCTATTTGCTTACTGAATAATATTAGTTTGGAGTTTTTACTGGAAATAAAGAAGCTGGCCGCTCCAATGATGCTCCAAATATCTGTGGTTTTTTAGTAGTGTTTTTCTTTTGGTTATGGAATCCAACTGATTTTTTCATGATTGGAAGGGTCTAAAGTTCTCTTGTCGGCGTTGCCAGAATTAAAGGATTTTAATTCATGAAAGTCTAAAAAAAAATACATAGACAAAAAAAAGAAAGAAAATAAATCAATCCATATAATGCCGACAAGAGAAGGCGTACATGAGAAAATAAAATAAAATAAAATAAAAGATTTCATTGCTAATATTCACCAAATAACCGTCAGAATCACCTCTACTCACGGGTTCCTCTCTCTCTAGCTATAGGATCATCATCTTTTCCAAGTTAGTATCATATTGTATTGCTTTCGTTGATAGATATCTCTATTTGTTTACTTAAAACAAGACATACAAAGAAATTAGAGTAGCTTCTCATGTGCATGACGCATCACTACCATGCATAGCATGGGTCACCACTGCTAGCATTGTATTCATTGACAAAAGAGTCTTGCGTCTTGCTCCTACGGTTATACTTAAAAAAAAAATGAATTCAGGGGCGCATCCGCACCCCCTCGGCACCATGTGCCTATGCCCCTGGAGAGAGTTAGCCCTGCTCTTAAAAGATGCCTCCAAAATGAACTAGCCTATCAAATAAATAAGCATAAGCAACTGGTATCAAACAACTTTTGCTCCGAGTTTTTTTTTTTTTTTTCCTACGTCGAAGAGAATCTTAGGCTCAAAGATCTTTGGATGCCTAAGTACAAAGTTAACAATGCCAAATAGGGCCCTTGGTTATTAAAAAAAATAGGACGCTACCCAAATGTGTGATTGCTATTTTATTCATTACTTTTAAATTTTCATGATATTGTTTATTTTAAAATATAAAAATATTATTGAAACATTGATATATTTTTTATTTTTTTCCCCTACACGGAAGAGAAATCAAATGATATTTATTGAATGTTTTTATTGTTTTACCAAACACAAAAAATGAAACCTTACCGAAATTTTAATTTCTATCTTTATAAAAGAAATACAAGGAAATTGATTTTCCTTCCAAAAACCAAACAAGATTTAAATGCAAAGTACAAAACTATGATGTGCGTGCATCTCCTTGTTGTACTTGTTCCCAACAAAACAAGGAATTGATAACTTTCTTTGGCCTTATATACTGCTAGTCTACATGTACGTACTTTGTACGTATTTTAATTAGAATATCATAAGGTCAGCTGTCGTCTTTTCGTCATTATTCATGTGTGTGTGCTTTTTTTTACAATGTCATGAGATTCGAAGTACGAATTTTGTTCTTTTTTTAAAAATTTTCTATTGAGGATAATAACCTTTGAAAAATGGTAAGAACAGAAAATTTTATTACCATTGGAACTTGAAGAATTGTATGAAAAAAGAAAACTCCATAGTTTGATTGTTTTGACTCTTAAACATAATGACATGCAAGTTGACATAATAACATCATGTTTATAAAATATTCAATGGTATTTTAGAAATTCGAAAGTTTCACCATCAAGTTTTCCTAAGTAGATATCATAGTAATATTCTTTGATTTTTTTTTTTTTTTTTTTTTTGTATTTATCCCAATTTTAAGATTTATTAATGACACTCGCAATTTAGTGTTAAATAATGGGAGGTAACTACAAATTATATTTGCTAATTATATGAAATTGGGAGGAGGAGGGTAGTTACTAATTTAATTTAAAATGGTTGTAACTCTATTTTGAATAGCAATTGTGAGTAAATACAGATAATTTTTTTTTTTAAACTGACGGTAAAATGTTAAAATCTGTTCTTTTCTTTTTTTATAAGAAAAACTGCAAAATGAAGGAATAAAATCCTAAAATATGAAAGAAAAAAAAAAAATCGCCCACCGTGGGGCTCGAACCCACGACCACAAGGTTAAGAGCCTTGCGCTCTACCAACTGAGCTAGACGGGCTTGTGTATGGAGTTGTAGACGTAGCAATAGTTATTCTAACTCATCAAGCTTGCTGATTGGCCAATGCACAACCACGGCCCCTTCACAGGTCGGTTCCGACATGAGTTCATATTTTGATTACTTGAATTTAAATTTTTATCCAAAAAATCAATTTTAGAACATAAAAAAAATTAACTTTAAAACCTAGCGAACTAAGAATCACAAATTGCTCCTTAAAAATTGTGAAGATTTGTGTGCATATGGAAAGTTTTAGATCGCGTTGAATTTATATATAAGGTAACTTTCGGTTATCAACCGAAACTATAATAATTTTGGGTCTTCGTCCAAGCTAGAAATAGTTAGAAAAATAAAATTCAGGAACTCAATCGGCTCTTATGGTCAGTGAAGAGAGGTATAACCTCATTGGCAAGACGGACGGTTTTGGATTCGAAGTGCAGAAAAACTGTGAGTGTGTGTAAAAATTGAAAACAATGGGTCCAAATGACATGCAACACAGCGTGCACAAAATTTCGTACTTAACGTCAGTCATCACAAAATATTAAAATAAAATAAAATAAAATTCACACCTTAACCAAGTTTTAAAAAGCTAGTTTGTAACCAGTATCAGAGAAAATGAATGACATCAATTGCATAATACATGCAAAACTTGATGATCTTGACACATACTGAATGCTATGCAATTTTTATGAAATTTGGACTATCCCCACCCCCTTGTTAAGGGTCACTAATTTTATGGGGTCAATTTAAATGTTGATAACGAATTTTTTATTTTATAATTTCTTGTAATGTGAAAACTCTTTTTTTTGGAGGATGAATCGTTCAACATTTGGTGATACTCAAATGTATGGTTCTATAAAGACCATCTAGAACAAACTTAACCTAACAAGAATTAAAGAAATTAATTACTTCGACTATTTCAACCTCTAAAACGATTTAGTACATGAACGTTATTTTTTGATTGAGAGGTTTAACTCCGTTCAAATAAAAAGAAAAATACCTTTCCAACATGTCCGGACAATCTGTCGCACAATAGACACAGTGCATTACATTTAGACGATCCATGTGCGTACAACACGTAGGACCTGTTTGTAGGGCTGCAAATGGGCCAAGCCGTTCGCGAGCTGCTCGAAGCTCGGCTCGATAAAAGCTCGTTTGAGCTCGGTTCGTTTAGTAAACAAGCTGAGCTCAAGCTTCATTTTCGAGCTCGTTTAATAAACGAGCCAAGCTCAAGCTTAGAAGTACTCGGCTCGTTTGAGCTCGCGAGCTGGCTCGTTGATGAGCTTGCAAGCTGACTCGTTTAGAAGCTCGTTTAGGAGCTTGTTTAGAAGCTCGTTTGTTCTTTGTTGAACTCTAAATATACGTATATTTGTGTGCATTATATATTTATATGTCCTTAATAATTGATATTAAGGAACTTTTGAATTAATAATATCACAGGTACTTGAATTCCAACCTAACTAAATTGAACTCGAGCTCGTTAAGCTTGAATCAAGGTTAATGAGCTTGAAATAAAGTTGAGCGAGCTTGAAATCAAGCTTAACGAGCTCGATTTTGAGCTTATCAAACTTGTTTATCAAGCTTACTTATCAAGCCAAGCTCGAGCTCAAACCAAACCAAGCTCAAGCTTAATATAAACAAGCTCAAGCCAAGCTCAAGCTCTAAAATAAAAAAATTATCAAGCTCGAGCTCGAGCTTGAGCTCGATTAATTATAGTCAAGCCAAGCTCAAGCTTACAAAAGCTTGGCTCGGCTTGGCTCGTTTGCAGCCCTACCTGTTTGGATAGGTGAAAAAGAGCACTGAAAGTGGCTTTAAACTGTTTCTTTCATTACAACTGATAAGTGGTGTAGGCAATTTCAAGATTTGAATATCTCTTGCAACCTCATTGCAAGTGGTTATGATATGATTTTTTTATTGCAACTGAAATGCCATTTTTCCATTTCTTAGTTGAAAGAAAATTGATTGCAGCTCCATAACAAGAGGCTATGATATCTACTTTTTAATTTTCACATGCACTTTCATATTGTCATCGAAACAAAATAGTTTGAAACCTCTCAATTGTGGGAGACAGAAATTATATATCCAAACATATTTTGGAAAATGATAAATTCACACCCTCATTACAAGTGCAGTACATTATAACGTGTTAAAAGTGACACTTTCGAGGAACAACGAGTATCCAAATAGCTCCTTACTGTGTGAGTGAGGCCATTGTGCTCACGCGTCAACAATGCTTTTAAGTAAATCAAATTGTAAGGAAGATCAATTGGTACATTGTCAATTTTTATGGACACATTGAAAAAATTCCTAATACCTTTGTCATGAGAAATGCTTCAATATTTTTATCAAACATAATTGGCTCTTTTTAAAAGGAAAATATGCTTATGCATTGCACTAAATATGTGTGTTTGGTGTGTTGGCTGCAAAACGATTCAAAATCAGATTAAGGGGTCAATTTATATATGTTGTTGGATTTTTTTTTTAATATAGATAACGTGGAAAGTTAAAGAGATTGAAACTAGAATGTGCAAGAACCCGATAAAAAAAAAAAAATCAAAAAATTGTATGTTTAGTCGGGTCATGTTGGTTTTCTTATGCTCAACCCAGTCATGACCTTTCTTACTTTTATTATTTCGATCCATTTCGAATTTTAGAAACTAAAAAATTGTTTGGGACAAAATTAGACTGAGTGTACTAAAGTATCTCGGTTTCAATTAAAACATGAATTTGATTCACGCTCTCCATGTTTTAAGAAATATTTACCATCCGAAAAAAGGAAAAGAAATCAGAATCTTTTTGTAAATAATTATGTTGAGAGATGACAGATGTATTGATTATCTATTTTATGATGTTATGTGTGGATCAAGTATATCATGACAAAATTCTTATTTTTTTTCCACAAAGAATTCTGGTAAGTGAGTATTTGAATGAGTGGAAATATAATTTTTTAGTTGAATAAGATATATTTTCTAACATGGAGGCTTTGTGATTAGTCTACCCCGAACTGGATCGAGTGTAGTGAAATAATTTTGTCGGTTTAAAATTATATTTAGCCATTGATGATTATCAGGAGTATTGAAATAAATTGATAGTAAATTATGATACTTTGTTGATCATCAAATGGTTAGAACAAGTCTTAACGAGTTTAGAATATGTTATCTATTTAATATTAGAATTTTGAGATTTTTTTGGATATAGTTTAAAATAATTCATTTAATACGGTAATTTATGTTAACTATTTCTTTGTTTTATGTTTATTAGAGAAGCTAAACATACTTTGAAAATAATTTAACGGAACATCCTATAGTTTATATTTTTTGTAGAAACTTATAACATTCCAATGTTTTATAAAAGTGATAAAAAAATGTGGATAGTGACCAGTGTAATTATTTTCGAAATATGTATAATTTATGTAATACTCATAAAAATAAGGGAATCATTATATTTTTTATTTAATATATAGAGAAAAGTAAAGGAACTAAACCAATATCGACGGCTTGACGGTCCCATTTGGTTCTGTATTCGGATGGTCTGGGTTCTTAATTTTAATTTTAGAGAAGCTAAATACGACGGTTCGGCTCAGCGTTGGTCCAACAACTAAACCAAACTAAAAACCAAACCGGGCTATGTTCACCCTACCCTAGTTGAAACTGCAAATTGCAAAATATTTGGGTCAAATGTTCAAAACTGGTCCTTATAAAACCAGAGAAGAAGAAATATCACTTTTCGGAAAATTCTTACATAAGCAGAAGGAAAAAAAAATGGTGATCGCTTTCTTCTTCTCCATACTTCTCCTCGCTCTCCTCTCTCCTTCTTCCGCCGCCACCGCCGCCGAGGAAGCCTTCGACGTTCGCCACCACCTCTCCACCGTCTCCAGGTCATCATTCTTCTTCTTCTCACTTCTGCATTTAGCCCTCTCCATTTTTGCTAGGTCTAGGGTTTCCATGGTGTTCTCTTATTTAGTTTCTCTGAGATCCTGACAAATAAGACATGGACACGGATACAGACACGGGCCACGGCGTTGATCATGGAGTGTATTTGTGTTATATGTCGGATTGGCCGTGTCGAGTCCGATGTCTGTATGACACGCCTCGAGACGGACACGGCACCCCGAATTTCTCTGTGTCCCTGCTTCCTGTCATGGTGCTTTCTGATGTAGATTGACATCCTGAAGAATCTCATTAGTTTCCACGATCTTATTTATCGGAGTCTATGTTGCACGGACATGAATATTACGCTGTCACGGACACAGCATTGATTATGGAGCAGAGTGTCCGTGCTTCCTAAACCTTAATGTAGGGTGTTTTGTGATATAATCTATGGGAAATCCTTACGAATCTCAAGATTTTCCTCGATTTTATTGCTCTCAAATCTGTGTTGCACTGGCATGAGTGCGACACTGCACGGACAAAGTGTTGTATTTTGGACTCGGTCGAGTCCTACATGTGTCTGTAACGACTTGACCTAGACATCAATGAAGATCGACCCAAGATTTTCAAGGTGTTTTCTCATTTAAGTTTTGTGAACTACTAATGGATCTCAAGATTATCCTCGAGTTTCTAGATCTCACTTATGTTGCACAAACACGAGTACAACAAGGACACGTCAATTATTATGGTGTCCTAGTGTTATGTTTTTGGAGTGTCAGTGTTTGGTTTGATGCGTGTCAAGCGTGGCACGACATGTTGCCGACTTTTGAAGTTCCCCTGCTTCCTATACCTCAATGAGGATGAACTCAAGATTTTGGGGACTTTTCTTGATGCAGTTTTTTTGAAATCCTGATGTCTCATGATTTTCCTTGATTATATTCTATTTTGCACGGACACGAGTAGGAAACTTATATGGAGACAACATTACTATGGAGTAGTGGAGTGTATTAGGGTAATGCTCTTTTTGGAAGAGACTGGATACACACATATCAGTATGCTCCACCAACTCTACAGTCTACACAAGCCAATATTTTTCTGGAGAAGAAGAGGTTGATTTGGAGTGTACTAGGATATTTTGGAGTGCTTGTGTCGAGTTCGATACATGTTGGACCGAACATGGACAAGATTTCCATGATGGAATTTACTGTGAAGTCCGGATGAATCTCAAGATTTCTCAATTTTGTTGATCTCAATATATGTTGCATGGACACAAAACGGACACAACGACGCATAGAATTGCCTGTGGGGTGCCATGTCGAGCCCAATACGTGTCTAACGTGACACTGACATGAATACGACAGTGATTTATGAAGTTCTTGTGCTTCCTATCTCTGAATGTAAGTTGGTTGCTTCTTTGTTGTTACTTGTGCTACCATCTGGAATTTTATGACACCACCGATGAGAAATATTCTTGGGATGAACTGGACTATTTTTAATTTTGGATTGACATGGATTAACGTGTAAACTCTCCCACATGAATTTGTCACGAACATTTAGGTGGGTATCGACAGAAGGATCAATTTCAATAACTTGCTCATATTTGAACATGAATGATAATAATGAAATTTTCCCTTCTATTTGTGCAGATATGATGCTGGAAAACATGCTAATCTTGCAGCCTATCAGCCTTCTGCCGTGCCGGATGGATGTACCCCAATCCACTTAAATCTTGTGGTAATTTGTGTTACAAATTTTCAATGTGATCTAGGTTCGATTTTGTCTTACACAACCCATATGGCTTTATATCAGTTAACTTACCTATATTTACCACTTCTGCTTTGGTCTTTGTTTCTTTATCATGGTCTTGATGGATATGAGGTCAGTATTTTTTATTAATATAAATGATTCTGTTAAGAGTTTAGCAATTTCTCAAAAGAAAAAGAAAAAAGAAAAAAAAGGAGCTCAGCAAAGGTAAAACAACAATAAAGCCAAAGCCGTGTACCAATGCACATTATGTGTTATGTTTATGCTGTCCTAGAATATGCCTATGATTTATTTCCACCAAATTTCCATTATTTTACTGGTTGCAACAAGCTTGATGCCTATATTTTGATGGTGTATCAGTTATCTATAGTTGACCAACTCTTAAATGTTGACTTTGTGACACAGGCAAGGCATGGGACCCGCTCTCCCACAAAGAAACGTATTAAAGAGTTGGATCGATTGGCAACACGTTTAGATGTACTTCTGAGTAGTGCAAAAAAGGAATCACAGGACAGTTCTTTGCAGAAAATTCCCTCATGGTTGTTTGGATGGCAATCCCCTTGGAAAGGTAGACAGAAAGGTGGGGAGTTGGTTATCAAGGGAGAGGAAGAGCTTTACCATCTTGCTATTAGAGTGAGGGAAACATTTCCTGAATTGTTTGATCAGGATTACCATCCAAATGTTTTTACAATTAGGGCAACCCAGGTTAGTTTATCTGTTACTTCTTTCTTTTTTATTTTATTCAGTTCCAGCTAAGCAAAATCTTCTATGAGATTTTTACTTGAGGATGCACTTCTGCATATTTTGCTTGCTGTTTGAATAAGGTCTATGAAATGTTTACCTGAGGATACATTTCTGCATATTTGCTTGCTGTTTGATTAAGGTCTATCTATAGATGCACTCTTAGATTTCTACCTTGCGTTAGACCATTTATTTGTTCCCACATCTATTGAAGAAACAGTTAAAAGTTGTGTTTACTGGTTAGTAGTAAATAATTGAAAGATCTGTTTAGTGCCATCAACCCCTTGTGTTATTGGCTTCAAATTTTAGCTGTGTAATTACAGTTCACTTATTTGCTCGAGCTATTGTATGGCCCACAAACTCAACAGTTCATCTACCTGTCTATACAGGTTCCTCGGGCATCAGCTAGCGCTGTGGCATTTGGCATTGGGCTATTTTCTGGGAATGGGTCCTTAGGGTCAGGTAGACATCGTGCATTTTCTGTGATAAGTGAGAGTCGTGCGAGTGATATATGCTTGCGGTTTCATGACAATTGTGCAACTTACAAGGTAGGGAAGTTTCAGTTGTCGCCTATATATCATGTCTTGTTGTAGCTAGTTGCATATTTCTATTTCATGGATATTTGAACTATTTTCTTTTTGTGCCATCAAACGAAGTCCCTAGAAATGAATGATATTGTCTGTGGTGATGAACAAGTCACTTTATGCTGTTCAAAACTTAACATGTATTCCTGCAATTGCTATAAAGGAATTATTAATCCGATACATCGCCGCATAATGTAAAAGTTGAAAGCTAACTGCTGGAGGTGGAATGAAGCTTGAGATGTTGTCCCTAAAATTCTTAAACCTTATTTAATAGTGAGAAAGTTGACAGACATGGTAACTTATATAAAAATACTTGTTACTCAATAACGACTGGCACAAGTCAGTTTTCCTGACCTAACTTTGCCTGTGACTTCCAAGACTGGTTGGTGCTTAAAGGGGAGACTTATCCCTTTTATGAAGACATTGGATCACTTCATTACTAAAATACTGCACCGCCTTAAATTATTTGAAATCAACTATTATATCCCAGATACGAAGCTGGTTTGCATTGACATAGCTTGGGTGTTGTTACTTCCCTGTTGTCTATGCCCATCAAAGCTAATGGTCCCTGGAATGCTGCCAGAGCTTAAGTGAGCTTGCTTTTGCTTGCACAAGAATTTCAATAATGCAAATAGAAGAATAGAGAAATAAAAGAAAGTATAGAAAAAAATGATTGAATAGGATATCTGCACCACCCACTTTATTTATAGGAAATTTTTTCCAGTTCTTAAAGAAGGATAATAAATGCCATTCAAGGGGTTAGAATGGCACTGTAATTTTATTCAAGGCTGTTAGTTGAGTCATATTTTGAGTGTATGTTTATTCGTTAGTGTTGAATTTACGGATGCATGCTCTACTGCAATTGTCAAATAGTACTTCTATTACAGAAATAATTTTCATTTTAAAGGATGCAAAATCTTGAAAATGAGGAATTTGTATGTAAGGTATATGTTTGGTGATCTGCATTCATGCACTTGATACAGACATTCTGTGACAAATATTAGCATGACTTGGTTGACTCATGTCTACATTTGGTCTCGTATTGCACTTCTCTGGACGAAAATTCTATTATATGATAAATAGATAAAAATTGTGTAAAAAGGAAATATGATGCAGTGATCTGGTACAGTGCACATCATTGCATATAAACCCATAGATAGTATTGGTATAAGATTTGGATTGCTAAAGACCTATGTTGCATAGAAGCGATTATGAGACAGCATAATAAAGACTTTTCGATATGACCACACCAAATGTTTTCATCTTGTCCATTACATGTCGCCTACGACATGGAGCTAAATACTGTACAAGATCCAGAGTGGATGAACTTATTTATTGGTATATCAACTTTCTATATACATAATGAAACACACATGACACACCCATATATTTCTTCTACCAAAAAATGTTGCTTTTTGATAAGTATTCCTTGTATCCACCATGAAGGTTGATTTCTAATACTAACTTTAATATGTTACATTGTCTGGATCGTGAAGGAATATAGGAGGAGTCAGGAACCTGCTGTTGATAAGCTCAAAGAACCAATTCTAGATGCAATTGCAAGTGGACTAACCTCACGCTACCAGCTAAATTTGACAAGGCAGGATGTTGCTTCCCTCTGGTTCCTATGCAAGCAGGTGCGTTTGATCCTGAGAAGTGACAAGTATGAATGGTTCTGCTATTTTGAGCTTCATCTGAATTACCATATGAATCTTGTTTGAGTAGATTATCATTTACTTTACTGTAGGAAGCATCTTTATTGGAAATTACCAACCAAGCTTGTGGCCTTTTTGGTGCTTATGAGGTATGTATTCCTTGATAGTTTTCTTCCATGATGTAAATTTGCATATTGGTTGCTGTAAGGCATAAGTTATATATTTTATGTTACTTTTTGCTAAGCTTGATTGGTCCATATATTGCACCCATAAGGATTTTGGGGGCATATGTTTGAGTTGAAAAAGAAGTATATGTTTTAGTCTTGCATGTTGCACGGATGCTTGCATATGCAAGAAATCATCGTGAATGAGCGTAATATTGTTCAGATATTGATTCTGCTTTCAGTCCTTTAATGATGGTCCTAGCTTTCTATCCATCAGATGGATACCCATTTAGTTGGGTTTAGTCACACAGTCATTTTAATTTGTTTAATCTAATAAGCAACTATCCTGACACAACCTGTTGTTCAGGTTGTAACCGTTCCCCTAACACAACGGTTTATTTATGGGGTTTTAAGGTAATTTTTCTTTGATGATTGTTACTATGAAAGTAGAATCTCGATTATGTTTGGTTTCAAGGGGTATGTGCAGGTGCAAGGCATATAATAGAAATGACGGCAATAATGTAAAAGTAGTATACCTTCCAAGTGAATCAGGCTACTAAAGAATGGTGTCTGAAGTGCAATGATTACTTCATACATCTGTTTTGTGGTCCTGTATTTGCTGCACTTACTATGCTTTTGGTATCTTTAAGATGTTTTTGTTTCATTTCACTCAAGAAGAACACTGCGTTTGGCTTGAGGCTTTGAGAACATCACAAAAGAAAACAGATGCGTATATAATTATTATTTTATTTTGTGAGAATTTGATTAGATAAACCAAAACAAGCTTCTTGGAAGTCGGTTCATATTTCAAAAGGAACCAAAGAAATGTTGAAGAAAGAAGACACAAGAAGAATGAATGGAAGTTATTGGACACTTCAATCACAAGGTATTGGACATCACATGAGTGCTGAATGATTTTCTTCAGTACTTGGAAGTTTTTAATTTAGATTCTGGAATCGAACTTGTATTTTATGAAGATGTCATGTACTAGTTTGCAACCAAAATTTTCATCAAGGGTGGGTGCCTGTATATAAACAGATTTGTGAGCCGCAGGCTTAATTTTGTTGTTCGAGACCGTTGGGAGTCTAGTAGTTGTTTGGAACTTGGAGAAGTCAAGCCTAAAGAGTAAAAGTTCATGTACTTATGGTGTTTAGTACCAATAAGTGGAGAAAGCAAATAACAGGATCCAGTTTTTTAGTTGGCATCTCTCCCTATTAATTTCTGAGTCTTTGGTTGAGTTCTTGCTTCGGAGAAGGAAGTTGGAAAAGGACTTGGGTTCTTTGAGTTCTATCCGAACTACTTATACAAACAAGAGGACCCAAAGGAGCTGGGACAAGAAATAGGTGGGACCCACTGCCTAGATCATCCAATTTCTGTGGGTTCTACAAGTTCTTCCAATTTCAAATACCAAACAGCCCTCTAGATCCAGTGTGTAGGAAGAGCATTTTGTTTGGTTGCAACACACACCGTCAGGCACCTGCATATTCACAGCGGACAACTTACCATGATAACTCACTTGCTAGAGTGGTCCATGATAACCCACTTGACCACTTGGTCTCCTCACTTTTCTTGCTTTGGACACTGTTCAAGCTTAGTTCTACTGTTATGTCAGTAATTAAGAGCTTCTTTTATTTATGCAACATGTGTACCTGGATATATGTGATCTTATTGAAGAAATGCTCAGGATCATTCTATATATATTGATATAATAGATTCAGCACCTCAGATCTCTTGGACGAGTTGAATAAACCTTGATGGATTTATGCTAGTAATTTCATATTTTTCTGGTGGGTTGCCTGTATTCTCTTCTTGACCCTGGTGAATTCTGGTAAGCCTCGGCTTGTCATTGTGCCTCCTTTATATATCTTACTCTTATCCTGCATCCATACTCGTTTAAGTGGCATGTCAAAAATTCAAACTTATGAGCTTATGCAACTGGAGTTGTATTTAATATGTGTGAAGAAGATAATGTCTATGTTGCATACTCAGAAAAATGGTGTCTTATCCATAGTGTCCATATCCGCATGCATTTGTACCTATTTGAAAATGTTTGTATCCCGTGCCCGTATCCTGTGTCCGTATTCGTGCAACATAGACTACATAGTACAGAGTAGAGGGGATCACTTCTTTTAAAGAATATTCTGTCTCATCTTCTTCTATAAGCCATTAATCTCGTGCAAGTCTTCTCTTGGCTTATTTATTTTATATATAGCTATATGACTAGAGCTATAATGGACTCTGTAGACGACTTAAAGTTGGCCCTAAGTTGTTGTCGTGGGTACTAGATTGTATTGCGTGTGTTGTTACGCAGACTGCCATTAGATTAAAATGTAAATTTGGCTACTTTCTGTGGCATTTTGATCTATTGTTTGAAGCATGTTTTCCTCTTGGAATCAACACTCTCAAGCAGTTGTTCTTCGGCTTAATTTGTCCGACATTTTATCTGCAGGCTAGACACAATGTGCCATGGGAACAAGTGCCTTGAGTCTGTCATATAATTGCTTCAAGGTTGCATTCACATGTTTCAGTTGCCAGAATTGGAATATTTTATTACTTCCTAAAGTATTTTGCTATCTGCGATTCTGTTGTTAATTTATGAATATGTCTTAAATGTGCTTGTTTTTGGAGTTCATGACTTCAGGTGAAAAGTTAGCAATGCTTTTTATGCGATTGCAGTTAGAGCTGGTTATTTCTGTTGTCTTTACTTGCATATTTGCCCCACTGCATCATACTAACTTACAATTCCTGTCAGCCTGAACTTTCCTTGCAGTAAACGTTCAATTATATTTTGAGTTTCTCTTCACGTCAGGTTTCTTTGCTCGAGTGGACAGATGACTTGGAGGTATTTCTTCTAAAAGGTTATGGCAAGTCAATAAATTACCGCATGGGAGTACCTTTACTTAAAGATGTTCATGAGTCAATAGAGCAAGCAATTATTGCTAAAGAAGGTAATCATAATTTATTTATGAGTAATCTTTGACTACTAGTTGTTGCAATTCATCATTTTCCTGGCTAGCATTAGGCTTCTGACGTTACGGAACTATTGTATCCATGACTTTCTGTCGGCAATCTTAAGATAATGAGAATTTGATATGACTTTCAAGGAGATGCCGTGAATCAATATTCTTCAAGTATTACATGTTCTGTTTCTCTTAAGATGTTGTCTTTTGCATGATTTAGCATGGTCACATTGTGCCAAACATAATATGAGAAAGTAATATTTCTTTTGCAAAATGTCCTTTTTAGAACGTTTTGGAACCTAGTGACTATTAAAAAAAGAGGTTGAATATACATATTATTAAGATGTAATATTCATACATCTTATATGTGTATATATAATTGTATCCATGTAGTATCCTAAATTTCTAAAAACACATGTTCTGAATCTATATCGTGTCATATCTGTTGCTATGCTGTGTAAGTGGGATTAAACTTTGTACCTTATACTTTGTTCTTAGACTCCCAACTCTGTATAATTACATTGGTGGTAATCTACAAACAGACTACAGTTAACTTAGGGGATGCGCATCTTGCCATTCACCTTGTTGATTCATCATTGGAACCAAAATCACTTGATTCAGTTCTTTCTTAGTCTCTGAAATTCATCATCAGTGCAATGCAATGCAATGCACATCTAAACTATTATAATTTATGATATATTCCAATGTGTAACAAAATAGTAAAATTGTATACTGCTCAGATTGTTATTAAGAAACGTCTGTCTGAAGCTTTTACTGATCAGTACCATCAATCTTCCAGAAAACCTTTCCCCAGGAACTTACGAAAAAGCAAGGCTCCGGTTTGCTCATGCTGAGACGGTTATACCTTTCACATGCCTTCTTGGACTATTTCTTGAAGGATCCGGTCAGTATTTAATAAGACCAACTCTTCCATTATAGATTCCCATTTTGTATGGCAAATTCTATTGGCACCTCAAGTTTTACTTGAGGGCAGCCCAATTTTTTCAATTTATTTACAAGTTTGCCACTCCAAATTTTTACTTGAGGGCACCCCATATTTGGATTTGGACTGCCAACAAAGCAGTCCTAAAGGATTTGGGTAGTTTGGATTTGGACTGTCAACAAAGTTGAGTCCTAACATAAAGTAGGATTGCCAACTTTGTGGACAGTCCTAATTATGTTAGGACTGCCAACTTCGTTGGCAGTCTAAAGGGGGGTTGGGCAGCCCAAAGTAAAATTGGGGATGTCCTGAGTAAAAATTACATCAAGTTGGGCTGTCCTGAAGTAAGGGTCTTGGAGTAAAATTTGGAGTGCCTATAGAATTTGCCTTTTGTATACTATCCGTACTTCTGTGTCGAGTATTTTACCATAGTACTTGACTTGTATGTTGCAATACTTGCAAATGACATCGATCCTCACCCATATAGAATTTGAACGTATACAAAATGAGCAACCATTGGATCTACCTCCAAAGCCTCCTCAGAGAAGAAACTGGATAGGCAGCATTGTGGCTCCTTTTGCTGGAAATAATATGCTGGTGTTGTACCACTGCTATGGCAATGATTCAAATGGCATCAGGAAATCTGAAGGTTCTAGGAGCAAGTATTTTGTGCAAGTTCTTCATAACGAAATTCCAGTTCCCATGCCGGTAAGGTAATTTAAACTGAATATGGGTTGCCTGATTTCCCCCCCTTTATTATGCTTTTTCCATATTGAGTACCACATGAGATGTGGACTTACTGTTCAATGGATTAGGAATATGTGGCGATTGCAGATTTCATGTTTTATATGAACACATCAGCGAGAATTTTATTTCAGGACTGATGCATGCCTGATATTAGAGAACATATACCAAATCAGTTGAATCTTTCAAGGTTCAATTGTCTGATATGCCCCTATCAATTCGAAAGATGATGAATTGTGTTATAATTACACTGGAGCAGCTATAGGTGTTTGGTTCCTTCAACCTGCTGCAATTCTTTCTCTTGTTGATACACAAAAAACATTGCGTTGTGCTTTGCAGGTGTGCTTGATATCAGGAGAGACCATGAAATTATCAGTTGTATAGTATAATGTGCTCTAGCATTCTAGGGGTTACAGCTTGTTATTTTCAATCACTAATGATCAAGTTTGCTTTCCAGTTTCCAACTCCCTTCGAAAATTCCTTAATAACACTTGGGGTCATATGACCGGCCTGGTTCTGTTGTATGCTGGTTGAAGAGCAGGATCTCTCATAGGATGCCAAGATAATCTTCACTCAGCAGAAATGAATAATGTGTGAATCCAAGAACTTGGGCCTCATATCGACAACCCAAGAGCAGAAGTACCATCCTGGAAATTGGGTGCTTTTTTCTGATATGATCTACAGATGTGCGTGCGTATAAGCAAAATGTTCCTCATCTATCCATGTAGGAATTGTGAAAAAAAAGAACTTTGTGCCACCCAAATATACCAAGGTTTTAAGTATTGGCCAAAACCAATACCCGAAATACCAAACCAACAGTTTCAAAACCACAGAAATCCCCCATGAAACTGCCAAAACCGTTATTCATAAGAAGAGTCCAGAACTGATACGAACCCAGATTTTGAACATCACAATATACATATATTGCATGTAGGGCTGTCTATGTAAAATGCAAACCTGACCTGAAATTCATTTGGTTTCTAATTATGTATCCAAACTGGACCTGGTTTTCCTTCGGTTTCTGTTTTTCAGCATTCAAACCTGACCCAGTTTTGTCATGTTGCCTGTTATATACATTATTTTTTTACCAAATGATGCTGTTGTGGCTCGAACCCATATCACCCACAATGGACCCTTAGCTCTCTACCAACAAGCCACATTAGTTTTATGTATCCAAGGAAGGTTTGTCATATTTAATAAAAAACTGAACCAGACTTGAATATATTTTAGGATTTCCTATGTTGTACCCGAACCCTACCCGAATTTCATTGGGGTTTTTTTTACATCCAAACGTGAATTTTTTAGCTGCAATTCAGGTCGGGTTATCAATTTCCTTTGAGCCTAATTGCATGGGAGAATCCAACTTCCTTTATTATAAGACTGTATTCTTTAATTGCTTGGTCCAATTTCTTTTATTATTAAGCTAACAGATCTACAATAAAAAGACTTGGATCTTAAATTGTGGGAGTTGATTATAAATTGTCCAGAGAGCTTTCCTACTTCCTACTTCCTAAAGGATATTACACTTCTGCACTATAAAAACTACTGGTGATTACTAATTCCAAACTGTTGAATTTGTCCCATTGTTTTATGCATTCGTGATTTGCCAAATGTTTTTTCATGGTAGGGCTTATGTTATTAGCTGGTAAATATTCCTATGACGAGCTGTGTGGGGGTGTGGGGGTTGGTGGTGGGGTGTGTGAGTGGAATGTAGATGGTTATTTAGTGGTCGGTTTTAGCTTATACTTAAACTTGCTCATATACAAATTTTCACATTGTATGGAAGTCGGTACTTCCATTGTAGCTCGTGGCTGGAAGAAAGATGATTTTCTGAAAATTTTGAAGATCAGTATTGCATGATTTACATGATGCTAACATTCTTTGCGTAGCTATACAATTGATGCATCAGATGTCTCTAGCTGTTGTCTGTGTATCACGAAGAGTTGCAGCAGATATTACCCCGTATCTTAAACCTTGCATGTAAACACTTCCTTTTATCTCATATCAAAAAGATATTGCCAGTTTATTTATTACTGCAATCAATTATAGGACATTTCAGTATTTGGATTACTTGTTTTTGTTTTTGTTTTTTTCCTTCCTTTTATCTCATTACTATTTGATTTTTGTTTGGGCATTGATATTTTATTTATGTGGATATTTTATGTTTGTGTCGTAGGGTTGTGCAATACAGACTTCTGTCCATACGACGTATTCAAGGTATCTTCACTGGCTTTATCTTTAGATCTTTCTTCTTCTTTTTCTTTCTTTCTTTCTTTCTTTCTTTCATTATGTAGTACTGAAGATTTTCACAATATGCAGGAAAGAATTGTCAATCCCCATTAAAGCACGAGTTTGAATCTCTGTGCAATTCAAAGTTGGATCTGCACAAAGTAAATCCCAAATCACCAAACCCTGTTCCTTTTTTGTAAACTATCAAAGTGGTTGAGTAGGCTGTTCTCTCAAAAGGATACCAAAATGCAGGCTGGAAGTGAAAAAACTGAATTGTGAATAAGGCGGCGTTAATATTGTAGTGCATCGGTCGGCTCCTATCTTGACGAAAATTTTCCACTTCCCACAGATTAGTTCTTGAAAACCAGTTTTGAGTTGCAATGGACCAGCTGCAGTTCTTGGAATCATAGAAACCTCAAGTTCCTATAGCCTTGAGAAGTCTTTTGACAGAAAATCTGACTTCAACAAGGATTCTTCTTTAGGGGGCCAAACTTCTTGTATAAGTTAACATATAGTTTTATTCTGATACCTTGGGTTTCCTGTACCAGTTGGAATTATGTATATTGACAATGCTTTCTTAAACCTACAACTTCTATTACCTTTTGCTTCCTCTAGCCTCATGTTCTACATATTAATCAGCCTTTCTCGAACCTTGAGATGCCTAATTTGCGACCAACCTGTCGGGGTTTTCTCTCCTGAGTTGTCAGCTTGCACTTTCATTTCTAGGTGGAACTTCCAATCTACTTGTGAGTTCCATGGTACCGAGTATATTGAGAACTAGAGTTGGGGCTGTTGCAGGGACCCATGAAGATTTGAGGAGCTCGGACAGGTTTGTTATATTAACACTAATTGTTTATTTATTGTCTATAATAAAGTATATCTTCAACCATGTTGTCATTCTTATACGGAAAGCTGCCAATTGAGGCCAGAAGCAAGAAAAAGTTATTTCGATTCAGCTGCGATGGCGTCCATCATCTTGTTTTATCAGGAGCTGAATCAGTTGGTTAGTATGTGCTTGGTGTTATTTGTTCTCATTTTTTCCTTACCATGGCACTTTTCTAATGTCTGATACTATGGTTTCAGGTTCTTCGAAGAAACAAATATCAACTTCTGCGACTATTTCGTGACTTGCAGTACACATGTTGATTGCCCTGTGATCTGCGTGGCTGCTCATCGCAGTCCCTCACCTGCATTGTGTTCTGTATGATGGCACAGAAAGTGCTGTTGCACCACCGGGAGAAAATAGTGTCAGGTACCCTATTCTATAATCTTCTGTATACTTAGGTTTGGTATTTCAAATGGTCCATCTACTATTACTTATCTTGGAAAAAACTTGTGGTTCGTTCATGATTTATAGGATCAAAATTGGACACCAATTTTCATATCATTGCATGCATCTAATATAGTAGTATATCAAGACCTCTGCAATGACGTGCATTGTGAACTAGTGACGACCCTAGCTAGGCTAGCAGAAATTCAGTCAGGTCCATCACATCTTACTGATTGCCTGCGGGTGCTGTGCTGCTCGAATTTTCTTGAGCATGTCAGGGCTGGCCCTGCCCAAGGCGGCTGGCCGCCCAGGGCCACGGATCATGAAGGTCCAAAGAAAATAGTTTAAACATAATATGTTAATAATTTTGTATCCAAATTAGAAATATTATGTACCATGGGGGCCTTCTTGACACAAAGCTAATGTAGTGTAGTGGTTAATTTGTCAAACTTGTATACTAAAGGTCCTTGGTTCAATTCTTAGTAGTAATTTTTTAAAATTTCTTTTTTTAGTTATTTTAATATATATTTTATTATGTATGGGGGTCCAATTTTGAAAATTTGTCCTGGGCCTCTATGAGCTCAGGGCCGGCCTTGGAGCATGTATGAGAGTATTTGGCACATCGAACAGTCATGTGGCATGCAAGCCTGCATGTAATCAATGTGTTTAGTGGTGGTGGGTGACGGCGTGTAATAGTAAATAGAAGAGGAGCACATCACTAACAAATTAGCCAATAATGTATATATATATATATATATATAGATAAAGCTGACAAATTCATACTTGGTAACATCTTTTGCAGAAGTTCTGAAGGGACCAATACTAGCACAACTAATTTTTGAAAATTAGGGAGGAGAGAAATAAAATTATACAGGACAATGTAAAGATTATATACCCATGCTTCAAAAGAAGGTATTCTGGTTTCTTGTAAATTCAGATGTTTATATTCCAAAAATTGTTCCCCAACTGAAATACATAAATGGTGAAATTAATGTAACAATATTATATCAACTATTACCAACAACCGCAGTTTTTGTTGCTCTACTGGCATTAGGATGATATTTATTAATTCATTGACATCCTTTCCAGTCGCTATTCTAACACCACTTATAACAATAAATATTAATATTTACTAGCATACGTGCACGTGCCTTGCACGTATTTTAACATTTCTTAATTAGTTTATGAAGACTCTTTAGGAAGACCAAAGGGTAGTCTTCCTAATTACTAAGTTGTCCTTATTAAAATTAATGAACTATTTTTAAATAGTATAAGTATGTGAGGGTATTTTCGGAATTCAAAAGTTTCACCATCTAAGTTTTCCTATTATATAGTAGAATAGATTAGCTTTTTAAACTGTAAAATTACGGTCGCGTCCATGCATCATCACAAAGCATCGAGTTCTTCGGATCGATTTGTTGCTAGTGCTGTTATTAATTACGTGTGATCAGTTTCAGTACTGAAACATCCGGGCGGATAATATATCCGCACCAACATAATTGAACTTGTATAATCATGACTACCAATGGCATCTTCGCTAACCATGTCAAGAAACCGGATCATCATATGTCTGGTGCCTCTTAAATCATTTCAACTGTTGTCACGGAGCAATGATTTTCTATGAATTTTTGTTGAGAAAATGGGTCAAAACTTGGTGTAATAGACTAATACCAATAATTTGCCAAAATACACAAATCCTTGTTTGAATTTCTTTCTTCAGGTACGTGGGGTGTTAATTTAGGTAATTTAATTACAAGATCTGTATATATAGCCATGCAATACACAGATTGTAGGGTTCACTCTAGTAACCGGTTGAGTGTTCAAAGGTTGTGACAATGGAGTTGGTAGTTTAGTCCTACTTTCGAATATGAAGTGAGATCATGAGTTGTCGATAATTAGATTTGTTTCAGCCTTACATGAGTATTCTCTTTTAAGGCATATGAGCGCAGTCCGGCTCACACTGCATTACCTAGTGTTCCTGCCAACCTATAAAATTTACTCAAGTTTTCATGAACGGATCATATCCTACCAAGCATGCACGATGTCATCATGTATTTAGAACTACCAGAATCCAATATCCAGCTATGAGTAATTTCTTTCCATGGGAGACCATGAACAGATTGTCCCAAATGTAACCACACACTTGCGTCACCACCGTCGCATCTTCAGAATCTTTATTCTTCATCGCATGTTGCAGGCAACTTTTTCTAATGTTGTTGAATTTCTTCCAATGATAACATCTGTCTTCCTTCTTCCTTGATGCCAATCAAAATCATGTCCGATCTCTTATCAAGATTCTTTCCTCTTACGTATACCATCATCTTCAATCGTTCACACCCTCAAAGTAGAATTTTCAACAATTGATTAGATAAAAGTGATGTAGTGACTTTTTCCAGCTTCATCGTATCATTTTCATACAGAAGCGTAATTATTATGTGTTGGTACGAAGAGGAAAGCAAGGTAAGAAGCAATAAGGCCTTCTTCTTCCCTTCACTTTCGCAAAATACTTTTACACCAATGGTGTGAAGTTTGTTCAAATGTCCGTTGAACACGTTCAAGTGTTCCAATAAATTGTTATCTTCATCTCGGACCATATAACTGTTGTTTCAGGTGGAATCTTGTTGTAGAGATTTTGGCATGTACAACCTCTCCATCTTTTTCTAAAGTTCGACCACAGTTTTTCTCTAGTTCTATGATGATGAAGAAAACATTTTCGACCAATCACAATCTAACCGAATTGTAGCTTTCATCTCCATGCTCTCCTACTCGTGTCAACGTTCGTCATCTCTTGCTTTTTAGATTTTTCCAAGACTTTGTGAAGTAGGACGAAAGAGTTTATTGTCCTATTTAGTCTATTGAGTTTCTAAATATGGAAACTTATGCCATGTCTATTTAGTGTTATGATTGAATTTCTATGTATGACATGTTATATTAAGGGGCCAAATTTTTCCTTCTATTATAGATCGTTGTGCTTAAAAGAGGTGTTGGTATCATTGTGATATCTGGAGATTCCTTAGGTTCTTTTTGGATACTTTCTGTAGTATTGAAAGGTTAAGAAATCGAAGTCTTGTAATCTTATTTATTAGTGATCTAACTATTCCGATAGCTTTTTACCTCTTTGAATTTTTTTATATTTCTTGCATCTTCCTATTTAAATTTTGTGATCTTTATTTTATGAAAGAATCGACCATCATGTTCGGTATTGTGGGTGCCAATTCGTCACGGATCGTGAATAGGATCCACTATTGTTCCCAAAGGGTGGCTGCTAAAATCTTAAACATGGGTACCAATTACTAAATAATGAAAAAATATTATGTATAATATCTACCTATGTGCCCCTCCGTACACAGTGAATGACATGTGGGCCTGCCTGAGTTGCACATCTGAGATTCCTCACTAGTGAATCTATTTGTTATCTACACACTAGATAAGGTTTACCAATCTCCAGATTGAGTTGAGTATATAAATTCAGCAGTGAATCTATTTTGTTATGTACACACTAGCAGATTGAGTTGAGTTTATAAATTCTAGAGTGTATCTACACAGTAGATAAGGTTCACCAAATCTCCAGATGTAAGTTTATAAATTCTAGAGTGTATCTACACAGTAGATAAGGTTCACCAAATCTCCAGATGTTGAGTATATAAATTCGGCAGTGTATCTATTTTGTTATCTACACACTAGGCCTGTCAATGGTAGCTTATTGGTCGGATATTGGCATTACCATATCCGAAGCATTAACTATCGGATATATCCGATAACTATCCGATATCCGATCGGATATAATTTTTGGCTACCATACCCGTTACCAATAATTTTAACGGATATCGGATAATATCCGAACCAATAAGATTACTAAAAAAAAATTAAAAAAAGGGAAGAAAAAAAATGAGTTAAAACGTTTTGGTTGTCACCTTGCTGGTTTAGATCGGGTAGATACTTCAAACTATGTTTTTCAGCCGCTTGCAAGGTGACAACCAAAACATTTGAACTCTTTAGATATGATATGTCAAATATATATAGTATATACGTTGCAGGAAATTTAAGTTCAACCCTATGGTACCGATCTAAACCACTTAAAGTGG
The DNA here is from genome assembly GCA_029216955.1 of Iris pallida. Classification (NCBI taxonomy): domain Eukaryota; kingdom Viridiplantae; phylum Streptophyta; class Magnoliopsida; order Asparagales; family Iridaceae; genus Iris; species Iris pallida. The sequence goes on along the minus strand of JANAVB010036419.1, from coordinate 14,088,056 downwards.
CTGAAAAATATAGTTTGAAGTATCTACACTTTCCAATAAGTTTGGTTGAAAAACATAATTTGTAGTAAATATCATTTTAAATTTATTAAATAATTTAAATATTATTGGTTCGGATATTATTGGTTCGGATATGACACTTACCGTATCCGCATCCGATATCCGATAAATATCCGATATATATCCGAATCCGTATCCGTATCCGAAATTTCGGATATTTTCGGTTCGAATACGGATCGGATACGAATTTTCGGTCTACCATTGACATGCCTACTACACACTAGATAAGGTTCACCAAATCTCCAGATTGAGTTGAGTTTATAAATTCGGAGTGTATCTACACAGTAGATGAGGTTCAGCAAATCTCCAGATTGAGTTGAGTATAAAATTCGGCAGTGAATCTATTTTGTCATCTACACACTAGGTAAGGTTCACCAAATCTCCAGATTGAGTTGAGTTTATAAATTCGGTAAGAATGCCATTGTCCATCACCATCATCACACCACATTCGCAATCAAATGGTGAAGATGGGTGCCGACATTCTCCTCCTCTCCTCCGTTCCTTGTCGCTACGTCGTCAGTTCAGTCCATCGGTGGGTAGCCGTCAGTAAGATTCTAAAGTTTCTCATCCGAGTTCGCTCTTGATATTCGTATCTGTATATCTTCTGATTGTACGCACGTACGTATACATGTTTAATTAATTTCAGGACGAGGCGACTGTAAGTTCGAACTGAGTACGTGCACAACTGACTCGGACTGTAGCCAACCGTGCAAACAAGTGTATCCGAGCCTGCCTTTCAAAGGTTATTGCATAATCAACCCCGACCCCGGCACTGTCCCGCCAAAATTTTGCTGTTGCGTACTGGGTTGAAGAGGTGGATCACCACTTTGCAACATGTGTTATCAGTGGCTATTTACATACTATCAGAATAATAAAAATATATTATGGTCGCTAAAAATAAATAAATAAATAAATAATTATTTATGTTGCTATTCTCATTCAAAATATTCAGAGAAAAAGAAAAGAAAAAGAAATAAACCTTCAGCACATCACATCTCGTTTTTCAAAATCGGGATTCTATAAGAGCATCTCCAACCCTATTGTGAGTTTGAAAAAAATGGTTGCCACATAGGAATGACAACCATTTTTTCCAAAAGTACTTCCAATGCAAATGTGAAATAAAGTGTGGAGTTGACATGGCAATGACATGGCAAAGACAATGTGAAGTTGGTTGTCTAGATCTAGACAATGCACTTCACAATGTCTTTATGTCCACATCATCATTTGTGAATAAAAATATTATAAAAAAGAACTAGAAGAGTAAAAGTTGTCTTGGAAGTTGTAAAAAATTATTTGTATTGTCTTTCTCAATACTTTTGCACTGGAGATGACTTTTTAAACCCATTGTCATTTGTGAATATAACCTTGCCACCTATACAAGACATTGTCTTGTCCCTCATGCCACATAGGATTCACAACACAAAACAAGACAATAGGGTTGGAGATGCTCTAATGTGAATTGGTTTTGATGACCTGGACCTCCCTTTGTAGGAGCATCTCCAACCCTATTGTCTTGTAAGTGTTGTGAGTCTTAGGTGGCTCCTATGTGGCATGAGCCACAAGACAATGTCTTGTTTATGTGGCAAAATTAAATCTCAAAAGACAATGAGATAGAAAAACTCTCTCCAATCAAAAGTATTGAGGAGACAATAAAAAGTATTGTTTCCAACTTCCAAGGCAACTTTTAAGACAACTACTCATCTTCTTTCTTTTTTCTATATTTTTTATTCATAATTGATGACATGGAAGAGAAGACATTGTCAAGTGCATTGTCTAGAACAAGACAATCAACTTCACAATGTCGTCTTTAATTTTTGCCACACAGCTTCACAATTGACTTGACAATTGCATTGGAGAAGAACTTTTGAATAAAATTTTGTCATTCCTATGTGGCATTAACTTTTTTCCAAAGTCACATAGGGGGAGATGCTCTAAACCATCACCAACTCCAATATTTGCTCCACCCTTTCATTAAATACCCTCAATTAATATTTTAAAAATCGGATCGGAAATCGATCCGGACAAGATACTGAGTTGGTCAAACCGGTTCAACCAATAGTTCAATACTGATGGTTCAATCACGTTAACCTAAGTGGTCCAAGTTCAACCACTTTTGGACATTGATTTTCACAAAAATATTTATTTATAATCCGTTTTTGAAAAGAAAAACAGTTTAACATTAATCTATCCTAGAAAAACTACCGGTTCAAGGGTTAACCAGTTGTACTAGTCGGTCCGGTCTGATTTTTTAAAATATTATTCTCAATAATTCTCCCTTTATGAAGAAATATTAATCGGACGAGTGAGTTCGAATTCCGTGATTGATTGTATTAATTTAAGAGTCCTTTTTTTTCATCCACAAAACTAGCATGTATGTTCATCATTCCACTCGAAATTTATCAAGTGTCGTTTTCACTCAACCTAAAATTACTTTAGGAGTGGTTTGGTGAACATTTATACTAATTTTAACCACTAGCTTGATACGTGACAACTTTTGAGTTGATTGGTCAACGAAAATGAATTCTTAATTTAAGGAGCTGCTGCAATACAAGTTTATCTAGTCACTAATGTATTCGATTTTTTTTACTACCAAGCCAACTAGACACATGAATTTGATTTGTGATTTCATAGTTCTCAGCTCAATGATAATATCGATACATTGAACTCCAATTCACAGTAAGCAAAGAAAGAAAAAAGTAGATCAGTGGATGCTTCTGGTGGATATCATCCAAGCTAGTTACAGCTCCCCAAAATTCTAGCTGCAGTTTCCTGCATTTCATCTCATCACTTTGAATTTGCAATAGCTAAAAATGGTATTCAGAGACTTTAGTAAATAGTTCAATAGTATAATAATATATAGCTATTTTTAAAATTTTAATTTTTATTAAAAAATATTAGACATATCTTATTGTACTATTGGACCGACTAACCATTCACCATTGTTACGTGATAAACCTAACCTACTTAATCCAGAGCCTCACACTAATTCGCCACTGCATTGTAAACTCGACCACTGAATCCAGAGTCTCGAACTAATGGTGAATTCGGTTTTGGACGGAAAATCGAAAGAAAAAAAAAACTAATGGTGAAGTTCACAAATAGAGATGTCCTAAGAGAGGGAAAAAACATTAAGGGCCCGTTGGTTTGCAGGATTGGACAACGTAATGTAATTGATATTACGTTGTCAATCTAACTCGGGTGTTTGGTTGGACAAAAAAAATTAGATGTAATGTAATCGCGATTACAAGTTTGATACATTACATCAGTTTCTTCTAAACTCAATTACATCATAAAACCTATGTAATCGCAATTACATTACAACTTAAGGAAGGTTAGTATGCTATAATTTGGTCTTTTTGTTCGTTTTTATCATTTTTGTTGTTTTTGTTTGTTTTTGGTTAGTTTTGTTCGGTTTGGTCGTTTTGTTGTTCGTTTTTTGTCATTTTTGTTCGTTTTGGTCATTTTATGTTGTTTTGTTTGTTTTTTGTCCTTTTTGTCGTTTTTGTTCGTTTTTGGTTTTTTTGTCGTTTTGTTCGTTTTTTGTTATTTTTGTTCGTTTTTGTTGTTTGTTTTTTTTTGTTGTTTTGTCCTTTTTGTTGTTTTTGTCCGTTTTGTTTTTTGTCGTTTTTTTCGTTTTTTTGTCATTTTTGTTCGTTTTTTTGTTGTTTTGTTTGTTTTTTTTGTCGTTTTTGTTGTTTTTGTCCTTTTTGTCGTTTTGTTCGATTTTTGTCATTTTTGTTCGTTTTCATTGTTATGTTGTTTTTTTTGTCGTTTTTGTCATTTTGTTGTTTTTGGTCCCTTTTTGTTCGTTTTTGTCGTTTTTGTTCGTTTTTTTATAATTTTTGTTCGTTTTTTTTCATTTTGTTCGGTTTTTTTTGTCGTTTTGTCCTTTTTTGTTCGTTTTTTGTTTTTTTTTTGTCGTTTTTTGTTGTTTTTTGTCGTTTTTGTTTTTTTTTTGTGTTTTTGTCGTTTTTTGTCGTTTTTTTTCAATTTTGTTCGTTTTTCGTTTTTGTTTTTGTTTTTTGTCGTTTTGTCCTTTTTTGTTTTTGGTCTTTTTTTGTTCTTTTTTGTAATTTTTGTTCGGTTTTTTTGTCGTTCTTGTCCTTTTTTTGTTCATTTTTTGTCATTAGTGTTCATTTTTTTTTTTGTCATGTTCGTTTTTGGTTGTTTTTGTTTGTTTTTTTATCGTTTTTGTCCTTTTTTTGTGTTTTGTCTGTTTTTTGTCATTTTTGTTCTTTTTGTCATTTTTGTTCGTTTTTGGTTGTTTTCGTTTGTTTTTTTTTTTTTTGTCGTTTTTGTCCTTTTTTGTTCTTTTTGCCCTTTTTTTGTCGTTTTTGTTCATGTTTTGCTTTTTTTTATCGTTTTGGTCAATTTTTTACGTTTTTATCATTTTTTGTCGTTTTGCACATTTTTTGCCATTTCTGCATGTTATTTATCGATTTTTGTCGATCTTGTACGTTTTTGACAATTTTCACGTTTTTTATCGTCTTCTATCGTTTTGGTCGATTTTGCATATTTTTTGTCGCTTTTTTATCTTTTTTTGCTTTTTTGGGGTCTTTTTCACCTTTTTTTGGTCTTTTATGTTCGTTTTTCTTTTTGTTTGTTGTTTTTGTCGGGTTTTTTTTTTTCCATTTTTGTCGTTTTTGGATTTTTTTTGCAAGTTTTTTAATCTTTTTGTCGTTTTTTGTTCGTTTTAATTTTCTCTTGTTTTGGTCTTTTTTCGTATTTCGCTTTTTGTCATTTGTCCTTTTTATCGTTTTTGTTTTTTGTTTTTTACCGTTTTTTTTTTTGTCATTTTTTTCTTTTTTGTTTTTGTTCATTTTTTGCCCTTTTTTTATTTTTTGTCGTTTTTGTCTTTTTTTTCCCTTTCATTTATTGTGTGTTTTGTCAATTTATTTGTTAGTCATTTTTTTATCATTATTGGTCACTTTTTATGGTTTTCACATTTTTGATCTTTTTTTTTTTGTCGTTTTCTTTTTTATCGTTTTTTCATTTTTGGTTTTTTTTTCTTCTGTTTTGTCGTTTGTCATTTTTGGTATTTTTATTTTTTGTCTTTTTTTTTTTCGTTTTTGGTTTTTTTTAGCAGAAAACAAACCGTTTTTCCCCTTTTTATTATTTATTTTTAATTTTTTTTCTTTTTTCTTTTTAAATTTTTGAAATTTGTATTGATCAACTTTTAAATTTTATGTTGTATTTTAAAAAGAAATATTAAATTAAAAATTCAATTACATTACATGGTAAACCAAACACATGAATGCAATTAACATTATATTACATGGTTTGATTACATGTTTCAATCAAACATAGTAATGTAATTGTAATTCTATTACATTACAAACTCAATTACATTACAAATTCAATTCCTTACGATTACATTAGAATGAACCAAACACAATCTAAGTAGAATAATTGATCTAGGCTTGCTAGCATTGTCGACCAAAGTAAGTAAATGTTCCAAGCAGCACTCGCCAATTATGATTTCTTGACCATAGTACAGCAATATCATCACTGGTTACTTAAAGCTCGAATATGATCAAGCAGGTCGGATCAACATCTGAATTGTTAATGTACACGCATACAACAGTAATATCTGTGGAAATGGCGATATTTGACAATTCTTGTAGGGTCACGGAAGAATTTTTATATTCGGAAATTTTGTTTGTGCACGTATCCAACCTATGTGCGGTGTCATCGGTTAATTTTTTAACAGTAGAAATGACTTAAACAAGATCTAACGAATGTTATCATAAAAATAATTGAAATATATATATATATATATATATATATATATATATATATATATAGATATATATATATTTTATTTTCATACGAGCCATCTATATCTAGTCCCCTTCAACTCAAATTTTTGATTCCGTTCTTGTACACCAGCATCCTCGGATCTTCTGTCAATGCCTCTTCTTGCCACACCACGCCACTTAGATTCCACTATTTGTCAACCATCTATCTATAGCATAGAAGATTCAATCGAAGCACCCACTGTTTTGGCAAGCACATTTGTTCAAACCTCCATGACATTTGGAATAATAATTTACCCCAAAATTAATGAATACAACTATAATTTTACGGAAACATCACTCGTGGCCCCGGATTATGTTACAGAAAATGATCTCAGAACTCGTTGTAATTTCCAAAAGATACTGTGAATCCAACAAGCATGTCTCGTCGCGATTTGAGATTCGCACGAAAAAAGTGAATCTGTATCGATGCGGTCAGATTGAAAAAATGTATATGTAAATTATGAAAATATAAAGACCTAAGTACAAAATTTAAAAAAAAATCTAGTAACTTATTCCTCCAAAGAGATCTGACAAATTTTGTAAAAATTTTAGCAGTTGTTGACGTAAATCTGGCATTCAAAATTTTGGAAATAGTTCAATCCTTCTAAACAGCTAATATATTTAAAAAATTATTTATGCTGACTATTCCTAAATTTTTGATTTATAATATAGGATAACTCATACTTTTATTATGATGATCATTCCCTTTAGAAAAAAAATAAAATAGGGGTGATCAGTATAAATTGTAATTAGTTTAAAATTAGAAATAATTCGTGTTATAAATTCAAATCTTAAAAATAATATAAATAGAAAGCATAGAACCTATATATAAAAATAAAAAAATTAAAGGAAAAAAAAGCTCCAATTGAGTCAACATTTTTTTCTAACAGTCACTTCAGTCCAATTTCCCAAATTACCCCTAACCTGAGGTTATAAATAACCGTCGCATATATAGACCAGAACAAGAAAATACTGATCTAAAGGGCCTCACTGCCCACTACCAAACCCTAACCCCAAAGCTGAAGAAGCATCATCTCTTCTCCTCGGTACTTCTCCCCCATTCCGATCAAAAATTAGGGTTAGGGTTTTCATCACGATTTTCTTGATCTCCCCCGTTTCTCTTGCAGATCCACTCTCTATATGCTTCCAAGGAAGAGAGGCGGCGGAGCTGAAGATGGACTGAACGGAGAAGAAGAGGCGTCGTCGATCAAGAAGGCCAGGGGGGAGGACTCCACTCCGATCTCATCGTCGTCTTCGTCGGCGAATAGCAACTACAAGCCACCTTCTGCGAACGGGATGGTGGTCGATACGAATAGCAACAACGGGTCGGGACCGCCGGAGATCGACGAGGATCTCCACAGCCGGCAGCTGCTGTCTACGGGAGGGAGACGATGAGGAAGCTCTTCGTGTCGAACGTACTGGTCTCTGGTATCAATGGCCTCGCGTGGAGATTGGTACGATTTATCCGGATTCTTGATATTGTCTTCGTTGCTCGGACACGAACATGACACGAGGACACTGACACGGCATAGATTTTGACATGTCTGTGTTGTGTCCGATACTTGTCCAAGTGACACGGACACGGACACGACACATGATTTTTACCTGGTTACAGTGACAATTGTAGGAAAATTGCACGATTTAATGATATTTTCTGCTTAAAAAAAAAAGATATTTTCCATGAACTGGTGGATCTGACTTATTGAAGATTATAATATTTTTTACCTATTAATTTGTTGTCATTGGGAATGTGAAGCTATAAAAGGGCTTATTGATTTAATGTAGAGCTACATGACCATTTTTAGACTTTGCAAAGTCCTATGTTACTTGGACACGTATAGAACACAAGACAGTAAGGACTCAGCAACAAGGACACGGCAGCTATTTTGGTTTGTCCTTGTGTATTTTTGTGTCACGCCACAGATTTTGAGGGTGATCCGTGGTTGCAGACTATAGGCCTATTGGTTCTGGACTTGGTTGATGCATCTAATAGTAGTTATTGGTTTTCATAGCAGTGACTGAAGGATGCTTGGCATTTGCTGGCTGATATAACTTATTGGAGTTCTTGTTGGCTTTTACTCGGAAACAGGGACTAGTGGCCGTTATCTTTATTGTTTATGGTTTTGCTTATGAAGTGTAAAGTCTTAGTTGGCTTGCACCGAGTGCCTAGCCCTGCCTAGGCGCCTCCTAATTCTAGACGGTACACACAAAAAAAGTCCATTTTTTTTTGTTTGAAAATTGTCCATAAAACCCAAATAACTTGGTTGTCGTGTCGGGTGGGCACTAGGCAGGCACTGGGTGGGCGCCTAGCACCTAGGCGCCGAGTAATCTTGATTTTTAGAACAGTATTTCGGATGCGACTTTGATTCAATTACATATACACATGAAATATATTTTGATACATTTACATTACATCTTAATAATATATATATTAAACTATTTAAGCATATTTTGAATAGCAACTAGGTTCGAAAAGTTACAAAAATGATTCATTGCAAAGAAATGTTAATTCTCTTAAATCAATTATGTATGGTATTATCCCAGATATGTTGAAATTACTTTCAAATATGTTTTGGGTTCCTTTGGAGGCTAGACACTGGTAAGCCATATTTGGCAATAGTGTCAAAAAAATATTATGTATGGTATTATCCGTGCAACATAGACAATAACCCTTGAACCGCTTGCTTCTATTTTGATTTCAGGTATTCCTTTTCTAGTTTAGATTAGTTTACATTGCCCATCCTGTCAGTAGATCATGAAGAGCACCTAAGACAAGTTCTAAAGTTATTAAGGCGAGCGAAATGGGATTTTTTTTCCTTCTATAGAAGGCACTGTTTTTGCAATCTTATTTTCTCTCTTTTTTATATGTATATCAATTTTTTTTTAATTCCAAACCCACTGCAACACCCAAACACGGGATCATGTATATGAATAGGAGCAAATGTTTTGGTTCAAGTTCCTAATCTTTGTTGGTTTATCTTCTATTTCTTTGTATTGCATCTCTTTCTGCTCAATTGGTGTATCTTATTTTGTTTTTGCAGCAAAGAACCTTGTCCTGGCTGGCGTTAAATCCGTCACCTTGCATGATGAAGGTACTGTTGAGCTGTGGGATTTATCCAGCAACTTCTATTTCTCGGAGGATGATGTTGGTAAGAATCGTGCTCTTGCTTGTGTTCAGAAGCTGCAAGAGCTTAACAGTGCTGTTCTTATTCTACTATGACTGGAACCTTGTCCAAGGAACAACTTGATGATTTTCAGGTTCGTTATTCACATCACTTGGAACTTAAGTGTTTCACTGTGTACCCTATGCAGATAGCTTTTTCTTCCATCTCTCGTGCATTCTATCCCAGTCTAAATTAATATTATCTTTAAAACATCTTTATAACTTGCAGTGGTGAATAGAAGACTGTTACCTTTTATATTAATTTTATGATGTGCAAATACTTAAGTTTCTATAATACAACATGTGCAAATACCTAATAGTCTAAGAAAATCTTTATACCTTGCTAATGTCTATGGTTGTATTTATTATTTCTAATTGATTGGTATACAGGTTTTAATTTCTTTTTCGATTTTTTTAATGTATAAGTAATAAACCCTCTCCAGATTCCTAGTATCACTCAGTCATGGGTGTATTGCAGGCTGTCGTCTTCACTGATATCAGCTTGGAAAAGGCAATTCAATTTGATGATTATTGCCACAACCACCAACCCCAATTCCCTTCATCAAGTCTGAAGTGTGTGGTCTTTTTGGCAGCGTGTTCTGTGACTTCGGTCCAGAATTCACAGTGACAGACGTTGATGGTGAGGAACCACATACTGGCATAATTGCATCTATCAGCAATGATAACCCTGCACTTGTTTCTTGTGTTGATGATGAGCGACTTGAGTTCCAGGATGGAGATCTTGTTGTATCTCTGAAGTTAAGGGAATGGTGGAGTTAAATGATGGAATGCCTAGAAAGGTTAAGAATGCACGACCTTATTCGTTCATGCTTGAAGAGGACACAACTCATTTTGGTGCATACGACAGAGGTGGCATAGTTACACAAGTAAAGCAGCCGAAGATCCTACGGTTTAAAGCTTTGAAAGATGCCCTTAGATCCAGGAGAATTTCTTCTTAGTGATTTCTCTAAGTTTGACCGTCCACCTCTGTTACATCTAGCTTTTCAAGCTTTAGATGCATTCAGGAACAGTTTGGGCCGATTCCCTCTTGCGGGATCCGAGGAAGATGTTGAGAAGCTGACAGCTTTGGCTGTTAGTATAAATGAGAACCTGGGTGATAGTAAGTTGGCCGAGATCGACATGAAACTTTTGCCAATTTACAATGGTTCCAGGGCTGTTTTGAATCCTATGGCTGCAATGTTTGGTGGTATTGTTGGACAAGAAGTTGTAAAAGCATGCTCTGGAAAGTTTCATCCACTTTTTCAGGTTTGATACTAGGCATCGGATGCCTTCTCTTTTTTGTTTCGTTCATGTGATATTCTTGAAAATATAATTTTGATTCACTTTTGACCCTTTATCTTGACATTTGCTATGTCAATTTGGCAGTTCTTTTACTTTGACTCGGTTGAGTCGCTGCCTACTGAACCATTAGAGGCTACTGATTTGAAGCCCTTAAATTGCGATATGATGCTCAGATCTCTGTGTTTGGGTCCAAACTTCAAAAGAAAATGGAAGATGCCAAAGTATTGATTGTTGGGTCAGGTGCTCTTGGTGTGAATTTTTAAAGAACCTTGCTTTGATGGGAGTTTGTTGCAGCAAAGAAGGCAAACTAACCATAACAGATGATGATGTCATCGAGAAAAGCAATCTCATAGGCAGTTTTTGTTTCGTGATTGGAATATGGGCAGGCTAAATCCACTGTGGCTGCTTCAGTTGCTGGTTCTATCAACCCAAATCTCCATATTGAGGCTCTTCAAAACCGAGCCAGTCCGGAGACCGAAAATGTATTTGATGATGCATTTTGGGAGGGGTTGGATGTTGTTATCAATGCACTGGACAATGTGACTGCCAGAATGTACATGGACATGAGGTGTTTGTATTTCCAAAAGCCACTACTGGAATCTGGAACTCTAGGCGCGAAGTGCAACACACAGATGGTCATACCTCATCTGACAGAAAATTATGGTGCTTCCAGAGACCCCCCTGAAAAACAGGCACCTATGTGCACAGTACACTCCTTTCCTCACAACATTGATCATTGTCTAACATGGGCCAGATCTGAGTTTGATGGTTTGCTTGAGAAGACACCCAGTGAAGTAAACACGTTCCTTGCTAACCCCAGCGAGTATGCTTCATCTATGAAAAGTGCAGGTGATGCCCAAGCAAGGGATCTACTTGAACGTGTTATCGAGTGCCTGGACAAGGATAAATGTGAGACATTCCAAGACTGCATCACTTGGGCGCGATTAAGTAAAGCTCTTGATCTTTCTCTTGTTTTTGTCAATGTTGAATATATTCATTGTGTTAGTATTTGCTTAAGCATCTGGTTGCAGCTATAGAATATCTTTCACGCAACATGCTTCTTTGGCGACCAACAATTCGCTGGTACTTCACAAGGATGGCCAAATATGGGGGAATTAATGGCCTTACCTCCTCTTCATGTTAATTACTTTGGAATTTGGGAGTCGATGATGGTACATTCTAACTGCCCGAGGTTGAAGTGATCTTCTAAGAGTCCAATATTTTCCGAAGTGGCAAAATATTATGATTTCAAGTATATTATAGGTTTTCCAACCTATTTTTATAACTCCAAGGATGAACCTTCGAAGTAAAGTAACCACGTTTTTCTCTCTGGTGCACAGCTGTAATTGCTTCTCATTTTAAGTATTCATGTTATTGCATCACCTTCACAACGAAGGAAAATTGGTAACAAGGGCTTCTAGAACATTGTGCCAAACTAGCAGCAATTCTCCCCGAGTTTTTGGCAGAAAAATGCGCACTACCCGTACAAACTACTCGTCCAAACAGCATAGGAGACATGCCACACATGAACCCAATGCATTGCACTGGGATAGGGTGAGGGAGGTTAAACATTCAGTAAAGTATGGAGTTGGTCGAATTGGCATTCTTTTTACCGCATCCTTCCCTCTCGTTGGAGGTATTAGGAAAGAGGCCGGCAGTATGGTAGGAGGTTATGATCAGGGTTCAGGTTAGAGAACGGATGTGGGATAGGTGAAGGAAGCTAAAAGAGGTATGAGTTTGTATCATCAGCAAAGTACCACATGTTATGCTTCAGGAGAAAATTTAGGACACTGTAGTTGGCAACCCCGGTCAGTCTGTAGTTTGGAGTTCTTTTTTTGGTTTCTCTAGTCTGAACTCTGGATGTGACCAACAAAGTTGTCACCTTTTCAATAGTCAACCATGTTCCAGCCTAAAATGATTACAACACTTGGAGCTATTTATTAAAACTGCACCTCTCTGTAGTTTATTTTGATTACTACTGAGTGACGATCATTATTCTCAGATTTGAGGACTATTTCTCCAATCGGGTGAAGCAGTTAACATTTACTTTCCCTGAGGATGCTGCCACAAGCACTGGTGCTCCATTCTGGTCTGCTCCAAAACGGTTTCCTCGACCATTGCAGTTCTCAGCTAGTGATCCAAGCCATCTTCAATTTGTCATGGCTGGTTCAATATTAAGAGCTGAAGCATTTGGGATACCAATTCCTGAGTGGGCTAAGAATCCAAAGAAGTTGGCGGATGCTGTTAGTAGGGTTTTGGTCCCCGATTTCCAGCCCCAGAAGGGAGTTAAGATCGTAACAGATGAGAAAGCTACTAGTTTATCGGCTGCCTCCATTGACGATGCTGCCGTCATTAATGATCTTATCATTAAGCTGGATGGTTGTGCTAAGAATCTTCCCTCAGGATTCCGGATGAGCCCGATAGTGTTTGAGAAGGTATGTTTATGTTTCCATCCATTATAATTCATGATTTTGTAATTGATTCCATCCTTTTGCTTTATTCATATTGTCCCTTGGGGTGGCCTTGGAATTTGTTAAAGAAAATTCTACGACTTTAAGCAGCACCGATCGTTTTATGCACAATAAGATATTTAGTAATTAAAGCCATTTGGGGGAGCCAATGCTATGCTTGATAAGTTGTTGTTTGAAGAAGCTATAAAATGTAGCACTACCAAAACTTTGGTATAAAGGCTTTGTTGGTGTTGTGGAGAAGCTACAAAATGTAGTTTTTCTTAACTGCACAAGTTGAAAGCCAAATGAGATTAACTATCAACCATGTTACTCTAATGAAAAATGGATGATTTCTACTGAAAATTTTCCCTGTATATTATTGTATCTATTTGATGCTAAGTCTTGTATCATGAACCACCTCTGCATCTTTACACTGATGCACTCTTTGCCAGGACCAGAAGCCTTCTTTTCAGAGCAAACACATTTATCCATTCCGTTTTCTCTCATGTGTTTCTCTCCTTGTTGATACTTGTTACCTATCGACCCCCATGCTCCATTTCCAAGGCAGGCCAGCTTAGCACTATGCAGAATCCCATATAAATCCCATCAAAATCCATGGCTTTCCTCTATTCATTTTCCCCAGAAACCTTCACATAACCTATACTAGAAAGTAGAAACCTGTCTCTTATTATCTGACTGGTACTGTAACTTTTAGTATGGAGCCTTCCAAGCAAGAACCACCTTCTTATGTGATAGGAAGGCAACTTATTATCCACACAAAGGGGAAAATGTCATATATGAACTCTCCAAAAGAATTTAAATAGATTTAATCAAATTGAAAATGAGAGATAATTACCATAATAAGACAAACTCCATTAAGGAACTGATAATTCTATCACCTGCAGTCAACCTGGTGGTGAGTACTCTGTTTTACCTAATGATATAAAGAGAGGACATTATTTAAAAAAAAATTATCCATAAAATTTATTCTTATTATACTATTACCAATTATGAATTAGTCTTGTGCAAGCTGAAACATCGTCCTGATAATGTGAAAATTTTCATTTTGCAATTTTTTATCGAGTCCCATAGGTCATAATTCTGTTCACGTCCGGAGTTCCTTTGTTATTATTATTTTGCTTCATAAACTAAATTTTTTGTTGTTTATATAAGATTTGCTTTTACAACATTGATTCACCAGACTGCTCAAATGCTAAAAAGTATTTTATTTTGAAGGTTCATAACGTGCTTTTCATTTACCATGGTCTAACTCAAGGGGTTGGTGTCAGGTGGCCATGTGTCATAAAAGTTCCTTGAACATAGTTTGACTTTGACCTGGACCTTTTTAACTTACTTCTTCACAGCCAACCACTTATAAATAGGGGAGAGCTTTTAAGGGCTCTATAATTTTGTTACTATATTTTCCCTTCTTGTAAGGTGTAACCTTTTCTTAAATCTTGTTTGTGAAGTTCTAATATCTTGCAAATGAGTAACTTAAAAAGGCCATGTGTCAGGTGGCCATGTGTCATAAAAGTTCCTTGAACATAGTTTGACTTCGACCTGTGTACCTTTTTAACTTCTTCACAGCCAACCACTTATAAATAGGGGGGAGCTTGTAAGGTCTCTATAATTTTGTTACTATATTTTCCCTTCTTGTACGGTGCAACCTTTTCTTAAATCTTGTTTGTGAAGTGCTAGTATCTTGCAAATCAGTAACTTAACAAATGCTACTTCAATTTCCAACATATTCCTGTGTCTACTTGGGACCTGGTATAATTAAACATCCATTTTATGTGGTGCTCCAGCCTGTGGGTTGGTTCGTATGTTTTCCTGTCTCCTGTAATTTTCTCCTCTTCTTGCCTTCTTTACTGACTACTCATATTACATGCTCTTGTTTGCAGCATTTTTGTGACCAAAAAACAACTGTGCTTTCATTTTAAGCTATTGGTTCAACTGCATGAATACTTCTATTAGCTACATGATGAGCAGTCTCGTTTTAAACATTAGCTACTTCCATATACCCATATTTATAAGCTCCATCCCTCTAGTGCTAGCAACTTTATTTCAGATTGTCACTCACTCATAACTAGCAAGTTCTTCGGTCCTTATTGCTTAATATTCAAAGTTGTGTTGTTTTTTACTACTTCCATTTCAATATTTTGGGAATGCCATTCTTCTACACATTGTATAATATGTCATAGTGATTAATGCAATTGCTAGAGTTTTTAAGTCTAGGATGAACTTGGAGTGCTCCTTGGTTGCAATAGCTTAGCCTGCACACCCAGAAGGTAGATAGATGAGTCAACTTGCCAATTGGTTGTCTAGGTTTTATGTAATGGCCTTGTCATGCTTATACGTACCGTTGCTAGGAATTTGGCACCAATATAACATAAAGGGTTGATGTTAGATTGACAGCCGGTCGTAAGAGCTTCCTCAGTTCTTTTATGTAGATTTCTTATGCCTCATATCTGACCCTATTCTGATGGGACAAGTCTCAGACGATGATGACACTCAAAGACTCATTCTGGTTTTCTTTATTGATGGTTATAGGATGATGACACAAACTACCATATGGACTTCATAGCTGGGCTTGCTAACATGCGTGCTAGAAATTACAGTATTCCAGAAGTTGATAAACTTAAAGCCAAGTTCATTGCTGGGAGGATTATTCCTGCAATTGCCACGTCCACAGCAATGGCCACAGGTTTTGTCTGCTTGGAACTGTACAAAGTTATTGCTGGCAATCACAAGGTGGGGACTATCGGAACACATTTGCCAACCTTGCCCTCCCACTCTTCTCCATAGCTGAGCCAGTCCCGCCAAAGGTGATCAAGCACCAGGATGTGAGCTGGACTGTGTGGGACCGATGGATGATACAAGGAAATCTTACCATATCAGAGCTCCTGCAGTGGCTGAAGGACCGAGGTCTCAATGCTTACAGCATCTCCTGCGGTGCATCTTTGCTCTACAATATCATGTTTCCAAGGCAAGGAGCGAATGAACAAGAAGGTGGTGGATGTTGCAAAGGGGTGGCCAGGTGGAGTTGCCTTCATAATCGTCGCCATCTGATATTGTAGTGGCGTGCGAGGATGATGATG